>WNGS01165751.1:13223138-13234821 GCA_020271785.1 Procambarus virginalis
TTATATTATGATATCATATATATATTATATAATAGTATATATATATAGACTATATATATATACTATATATATATACATCGATTATATATTTTTGTAGCAGTCTTTCATGTAGACATATGTTATTAAATATGACCGAAAAAGTAAGATTAATCAATTCTCACACGAATTTCCCTCATTTTCCTATGTTGTTTTACTGAGTGACCGGTAAATTAAATAATCGAATTCTCTCCGATTCAATTCTTTTTAATTTAAATCAATTCTTTTAATTACCGTCATCAAGTAAAAACAAACATAGGAAAATTAGAGAGGAGAAATTCGTGTTAGAATTATTAATCTTACTTTTCTCGGTCATATTTAATAATATACATAATATATAATATATATATATATATATGTATAGTATACTATATATATATAGATATATATCACTATATATATATATTAACTTTCAGCATAGAACACCATTCCCGACTACCTAGGAGATCCCTGTCGAACCCTAGTCTAGCACAGAATCCTTCCAGCACCCGGCATGACAGGTAACGCGCGTTACCCACTACACACACACACTCACGACCCCGTAAAAGAAATGGTGAATTTTGGGGCATGTTTCAACACTCCAGAAGGTACCACCCACATCCCAGAGCACCAGAGTTAGCTGAGGGGTCCAATTTTACGTTTTTTCATCTAATCCCTGTTAATATGACGGAAATACACTGTGTGTCCTATGCTGTTCCATAGCCCAGTGTAATTAATACGTCCTTACGTTTTTGAAAGAGACACAGTGTATTCTCCCATATTAACAGGGGACTTGATGAAAAAATGTCAATTTGACCCCTCACTAACTCTGGTGCTTTTGGACCCTGGGAGTGGTGACCTTGGGAGTGAGATTGTAAATGTCCCCCAAATTTACCATTTCTTATTAGGGGTCTGACGTGTGGTGATTGCTTATACGCACATAGATGGGTTAAAGCGTACCTGTCGATGCTGGTGGCTTCGAAGGCTTCCTGTGCTGACTAGGGTAGGAGTCTCCTGGTGGGAAGTGTCTATAGTTGAATAACTTCTCGCGCGTGTTTAGGCGAGTTGGGCATGACTGATATACTATATATATATATATATATTATATATATAATAATATATATATATATATATAATATATATATATATATACATATATATAATATATATATATATACATATATCATATACCTATATATATATTCATCTTTATTTTACATCTGCTTCTTCAGTGGTAAAACATAAGAAACATAATGCAATTAACTGGTATAGAAATTTCTGTTCATTAAAAGATATACAGTTGAATAAAGCAAAAAAATATCTTTAAAAAAACAAATATGATCTATCTTCGAAACTAAGAATCATTGTAACAACTTATAATAGTAATATCAAATCATCATTTTAACTTAATGACCATAGTGTTTATTTTGTGAACGTGCAAGTTGTTCAAAAAGTTTTTTGCAGTAAACAATGACTTTTTTGCAGTAAATAATGACTTTTTTGTAGTAAACAATGACATAAATTTAAAACGATTTAGGCAATTGCTTAGAGGATTTACCCTAAGCTTATTGAACGTGGATTTATGATACCCAGTTGTAACTAACTGACCTTCAATGCTATTAATTACAAATACGATGCACAAGTTCTCCTGTAATTTCACACGAGAATCTCAGAATTTTGTGTTTAGACTAAGGAAATATAATGACCAATTGTATATATGAGAGATCATTAGAGACAGGACGTAGTTCATCCATCTTTATACGGTATGAAATAGATATAAAGGCTGATGGGCAGTTATCCAACCATTATTTTTCTAAATGGAAAACAAAATGACAGAAAAACACATTTCCAACTATAGGTCCAAGGTGTGACCACCACTGATTCTTCAGAAATTTATCAACAAATACTATCATTGACTGCAAAAGCAACACTCAGCTGTTGCAATCATCAATATTTAGGAAAATTTAGTCATCTTTCAGTGATTTACCTAATATGTTATTTCCTTGTCTTAATATTTGTTAATCAAATTTGATGTAAATACAATTTGCATCAACATTAATCATATAAACAGGAATTATTTATCTTAATTGATTCTTTTTTACAATCTGTGAAAAAAGTATCTGTAGTAAACTCAATTTTAGTAAAAGAAGCCAAGAAATGGGCAAGAAAAATTAGCACATCAGATTTATATACCAGCTAACTGCATTGTTGATTTTCTGTTTCACCACCAAACAAAGATTTAGACGGTATTCTGAAATGTCTGATATACATTGATATACGTACAAACATATATATATATATATATATATATATATATATATATATATATATATATATATATATATATGCGAACAAGCCTGAATGGTCCCCAGGACTATATGCGAATGAAAACTCACACCCCATATATATATATATATATATATATATATATATATATATATATATATATATATATATATACATATATATATATATATATATATGTATATATATATAATATACAAATTAATACGTCCTTATATACAGATATTTGGAGGGCAAAAGCCAAAGGTCTGACCTAAGCCGGACGGACCTCCTATGGGAGGCTGAGTCACTCTAAGACCAAACTGTTAACTTCGTTTAAGTTAAGAGCCTCAAGTTCCATTCTGAGTGCTTCAAAATTTGCTATGTTTTAACTATGCTAATATTCCTTATTCTGCATATCTTCAGCACGGAAAAAATATATATAACATATTCTGCAAGAGTTGTACTTTTCCATTTATTTTTATCCTACTTTTAAAAATGGGGTTTTTTGTTTTTTTCCATTTGCAAATTTGTGTTCTAAAATGTTTACTGTTTGTTTCCCTCTCCGGTGCATCTGATCGGTGTGAAAATAGTATATACATTTACTCTGATGGGCTTCAGTACCACAGGCAAGCGCTACCTTGTTGTACATGATTGTAGTAGATACTCATTTCAATGATGTGCTGGAGTAGATCATCATGAATTGATACCACATCATACGATGCCCTGGGGCACGCGACCACCACAAAACACAATGCCCTGGGCACGCGATCACCACGTCATGCAATGGCCTGGGGCACGCGATCACCACAACATACACTGCCCTGGGGCACGCGACCACCACAACATACACTGCCCTGGGGCACGCGACCACCACAACATACACTGCCCTGGGCACGCGACCACCACAACATACACTGCCCTGGGGCACGCGACCACCACAACATACACTGCCCTGGGGCACGCGACCACCACAACATACACTGCCCTGGGGCACGCGACCACCACAACATACACTGCCCTGGGGCACGCGACCACCACAACATACAATACCATGAATCACATGAAGATAATCCCCCATGATCAATTCTCGCTAAGTCACCCTAAACACAAACAAAAGAACTAAGACACAATCTTTGATTTTGAATTCCCCTCTCGGCGGAAGACTCTCGCGACAGCTAGAACTTGGTGGCGGTGTAGAGATGGTCGTCTGGGACCTGCTGGTGGGTGTGGATGATATGGGCGGTGCTACAGGGGCGGGTGGTGGGCGTGAGGGCTGGCGCGAAGCTCTGGGCCAGCGAGGGCGTTAATCTGATGGGCGGGAGCCGAGCTGGCGACGCTGGGCACATGAATGACTGAGGGAACGTGGCGAGAGACCTGTAACACGAAAAAAAAACATTACTAATAACGTATCATATAGACTACAGCGACTAGAGGAACATGTGCACACACATGTTGCTATACTCGCATGTATTTTGTTAATAATTTATAAACCTTTGTAGTATTCTTATGGATATAATTGCAATTAACGTTGATAATGCTGATCAATAGAGCACAGCCTGGGGATGGGTTGACATTTTAGGCAAAACTTTTAACTGGTCTCATGATATGTCATACTGACTTATATAGATTAATAACAGGTGTGTATGCAAATACTGATGTATACTGATTATATAGGTGTATGCAAATTAGGTCCAAGTAACGTCATTTAAGGTATTTTTGGCTTTGCAAGTGTTAACCGTACAAGCTGCAAGTGAACGATTCACATTTAGAGTCATGGTATCCAACAAGGTAATGTAGTTTTCTTTAGTTTGGGCTGAAAATATTTGCATTAAAATCTACGAAGGTGTCATTAATGAACAATCCACTTCACTATGTTCGAACAATGACTCCACACACACACACACACACACACACACACACACACACACACTTTACACACTAACATGTTCTCTCAACACTCACTAAATCACCATACCCCAAACACCTTACCCAACCTTACATTGTTCTAAATATGCATAAAATCACAATAATTCTAACCTAAACTCATGAGAAATTATTATATTATTAGCATTATACTATATAAAAGAGCCGTCCTGTCGGTTGGTGCTGGATATATAAAAACTGACTTATTGATCCATAAGTCAATATATGACTTATTATCCAAGGAATAGGATGAACCACCTTACCCTGAGTTGTAGCCGCTATCCCCGCCACTGATGACGTATGGGGCGTGGGTGCTGGGATAGGTAGGGGAGGATGGGCGTGGGGAGGACGTCGGGGCGTACGCGGGCGTGGTGCGGACTGCTACTAATGTTGAGTGCTGGGCGCAGTAGGGAGGTGGCAGCTCACTCGGGATCCCGTCTGAGATGATGCTTGACCGCTCACTCATGTTCACCGACACTGAAATGTTGAGGAGGACCTGTAGACTGGAGGAGGACCTGTAGACTGAAGGAGGACCTGCAGTCTGAGGTGATTATGGGTGTTGGTTCATGGAGGGTTGCTACTGTGTTGTGTTGGTTCATGGAGGGTTGCTACTGTGTTGTGTTGGTTCATGGAGGGTTGCTACTGTGTTGTGTTGGTTCATGGAGGGTTGCTACTGTGTTGTATTGGTTCATGGAGGGTTGCTACTGTGTTGTGTTGGTTCATGGAGGGTTGCTGCTGTGTTGTGTTGGTTCATGGAGGGTTGCTACTGTGTTGTGTTGGTTCATGGAGGGTTGCTGCTGTGTTGTTGGTTCATGGAGGGTTGCTGCTGTGTTGTGTTGGTTCATGGAGGGTTGCTGCTGTGTTGTGTTGGTTCATGGAGGGTTGCTACTGTGTTGTGTTGGTTCATGGAGGGCCTACCTACTGTGTTGTGTTGGTTCATGGAGGGTTGCTACTGTGTTGTGTTGGTTCATGGAGGGTTCCTACAGTGTTGTGTTGGTTCATGGAGGGTTGAAACTGTAATGCTTTTATTATTACGTTGTCACTGTAATGGTTCACCGTAGTGTACTTACTGCACTGATGTCACTGTCACATTGTCACTGTATTGCAGTCACTATAACATACTTAACACAGTAGCACTTTCTCTGTATTTTAAATACAAATAAATTTCAGATTTTGAGGAAGTCAAACAGTTTTATCCACTCATGTGCTTATACAACCAACTTTCCCTTCACTTTGCTTCTCTGATATCACTCAGATATCATGACTGTGTTCTCTGATATCACTCACAGTGTTGTGATATCTGTACACTGTGTTCTCTGATATCACTCACTATCATGAGTGATATCAGAGAACCTGATATCACCAACGTTTTACCTGAATCTTTTCTCAATCTAAATCTATTTAACTTGAAGCCAAAATATTTTGTATAGGTTGATAAGGTCTTTCATAAATTTTTAGATTGCAAGCATAGTCTTGTCTAGCAACTGGGATAGGTTGGTAGAGCGACGGCCTTGCTTCTAGCAGGTCGGCGTTCAATTCCCGGCTGTCCAAGTGGTTGGGCACCATTCTTTTCCTCCGTCTTATCCTAAGTCCCTATCCTCATATCCCTTCTAAGTGCTATACACTCGTGGTGAACTGTTTCTTTATCCTCATAATTACCTTATCCTTACAATTATATTTTTGATTTACCTCACGCCTTCCCTTTGATTGTAAATTTATAATTGTAATTTACATCCATAATTTTAATTTAAATCCATAGTTGTAATTTACATCCATTGTTGTACACTGTGTGCAGAGTGCACTACAATGATCAATTTGACCAAAATGGTCATTGTAGCGTGTTTCAGGTGTGGTTTTAGCATATGAAATCAAAATATATGTCGTCACTCTAGGTACAGTTAGTATAAGCTGGAGCTGCTGAAGGTGTGGGTCACTTTTACTGTGTATGTGGTTAGAGTAGATGTGGCCACTGCCGTTTGGTCACTTTGCCAATATTGATAAATTGAGTGCCAATCACTCGGTGCAATTCTTATCATCATCTCTTAATTCTCTCATATGCTGTCAAAATCATCACATCATCATATTTCGTTATTCTCTCTGTCTCTTATCATCGCTATGTCATTCACTGCTTCACGTCCATTAGGAAACATAGTTACACATATGTACCATGTGCAGAAATGAATAAAGGAAATGTATGTTACATATTGTGATTTATATGATAAATACAAGAGCATCATAGAATGATAACAATACCTATTTATTCCAATTTGATGTATGATTTTGCCAAAGATTCTCAGGCAGATGGTGGTATTTCTAAATAGCTGATTGGCTCAGCAACTCTTGCCTTGTTTAAATAACACAACTTTTCCCTTCCTATCTGTTCTTCCTCTTCCTGCCTATCCCACTTCCCTAACAAGCACCTCCTCCTTCCTTATCTGCACTTCTCCACGCTCTCAGCACTGCATCGCTATTCTCACTTCCTCAATACAACCTTCCTCCAGCTCCACACCCAGAACTCTCCCCCTCACCGTCAAAACTCCGTGCTCCCCTTTGCACCCCTATAAACCCACTCTCAACCCATCATTAGTTCCCCTCCCATCATTAGTTGCTCTCCTCTTATCAATACCCCCTAATCGTCCCCCCTCTTATTCCCCCTCCAGCTCTCTCACTCTAGCCCAGTGGTTGCTAATCATTTTTGACCTCGCGCCTCACCTGAGCACCTGAAAAGGTTTAATATCCCCCTTGATTGAGCAGGTAAAAAAGAGGTTTCCATGGTGCTGTCAGGAAAATTGGGTTTACAATTTCGCGGACTATTTAAACTACGAAACTCTAACTTGAATGCAATCATATGTATGATTTAAATTGTAATAAGTAAAATGTACTTATATTGCAATAAATGATGACAAATAACAATATTAAATAACAATACAACAACAGTAAATGTCATTAAATTAAATTTATATTAGAGTAAATGAGAAATTCTAATATAGTTCCATATAATAACATCGAGCTTGTAGCGTCCAAAGTATAAATTTAACCCTCACCGCCAACTCTACCCCCCTCACCGCCAACTCTACCTCCTTCACCGCCAACTCTACCTCCCTCACCGCCAACTCGACCTCCCTCACCGCCAACTCTACCTCCCTCACCGCCAACTCTACCTCCCTCACCGCCAACTCTACCTCCCTCACCGCCAACTCTACCTCCCTCACCGCCAACTCTACCTCCCCTCGACTGAGTCACAGAGAAAATAAACACATTAGTAACGCCACCCTCCCGTTTGACGTTACCTCAACACATAACACAACGGTAATCGAATGTTGGTCCATCAACCAACGTTAAAACCAATAAAGGTTAGCATACCACTGACCTCCTCTCTTTCTCTCCCTATTTTACCCTTCCTCCTGTCTCCATTCCCCATTACGCTTCTCTCGTACCTCCGTTCATCACCTCCCCCATCCTCACTGCTATATTCCTTTCCACACTCCCTTCACTTTCCCCCTCGTCATTCTTATTCGCTTGCCCATTCCCTCTCTAACCCACTCTCCACATTCCTGGTCCTCCCCAGAGCACCATTCTGACAGGATTCTCGACCTGTACTACACTTTCTAAGTGTTTGGGGACTCCCTCGACCTCAGCGTCAAGCTATTGAAGTTCCCTTGAGTATCACAGCCTGTGCCATGTGCCATTTAAAATCATGTTAGAGAGAGAGAGAGAGACAGACTAAGCATAACTGAGTTTACACTGAAATGATGAAAGGCACGGAAATTTCAAGGAGAAAGTGCCAGTATCATAATTAGGTACTTGGAAAGAATTTGTTAAAGGAGTGAGGGAATTGTAACCCCCAAACAACTTGGTCCGAAGATCCTGGTTGTGAGGCCCACCACTTTGTATATATTATATACATATAAATGATACTCTACTGCTTCCTCAGAGATTCGAACCTGCGCCACCAGGGTGGTCAACCACTAGCGAGCCCCAAGGGGTCACAGCACCTATCCTACATGGACCAGAGTTGATATATACGGAGTAATTTTGAGGCTTTATTATTTTAATGTGAATCGTGGCTCTCTGTAACTGCCCGGGTCCTAATTCCTGGAGTATAAATCTTTTTAATCCTATTCAACTTTAATTGGCATAACCTTTTATGTGATATTTTGCCGAAATTTATTTTTCTTTTTAATCTAGATATACTATATATTCCATTTCTAATATCCGTTTTTCTCATGGTTGTAGTTAAATAATTAAAATTAAGGATTTAGTTGGATTATTTATTACAAAATCTGCAATTGATGCCATGTAACTTTTATTACTTTTATTACATAAGAAGCTTAACTGTCCACTTAAAAATATTCGTTTAAAGGAATTTTTCCAGATATTGGATGTCTCGCATCGATTCAATGTCAAATATATATATATATATATTAAATATAATATATATATAAGTGAGTACCACCTCTGGTTGTTTGTAGGGACCCTCAAGCCTCGAAGATGATGATATGCAGCACCCGGGGGAGACTTGTTGGGTTCCCATGTGCGCTGGCACATATTTTCTTCTCCTACCACCCCGTTTATATATATATATATATATATATATATATATATATATATATATATATATATATATATATATATATATATATATTATGTGTGTGTTTATTTAAACTGTTACAAAAAAAGGAATACATGTAGGATACAAGATGATTATCATAAGTTGTCGAGTTCCTCCAGCTCCTCAGATGGCTGGCAGGAACCTGAATGCATTTCTCCTCTATCGCCACGCTGAGGCGCTGGAAAAGGAAGCTGGAAGCTCTAGGGTCTCTTGTTGTTTCAATTAGCCTAGAACCCAATTCCTTAAAAAAAAATAACTGGTGGCACTCTTGCCCCAGGCGCCGAGTGTCTCAGAAGCAATGGGACAAATTGTAGTGGTGAACCAGTTCTCTGTATTTACGGGATTTGGTAGATTCCCTGTGGGTGGCAGCGCCACCTGGTTGTGCAACACTGAAGGCAATGTAGGTGTGTGCAGGTCTCCCTCATTTGAAAGGAGAAATGTATTGTTTTGTCGCTTTCATTCTCTGGGACCGTTGATCAGTGATTTTGCAGTTGGAGGCAGTGAATCTTGCTGTAGGGGAGCGGTGAATCTGCTGTAGGGGAGCAGTGAATCTTGCTGAGAGGGAGCGGTGAATTTTACTGAGAAGGAGCAGTGAATCTTGCTGAGAGGGAGCGGTGAATCTGCTGAGAGGGAGCAGTGAATCTTACTGAGAAGGAGCAGTGAATCTTGCTGAAAGGGAGCGGTGAATCTTGCTGAGAGGGAGCAGTGAATCTTACCGAGAAGGGCAGTGAATCTTGCTGAAAGGAGCGGTGAATCTTGCTGAGAGAGAGCAGTTCATATAACTATTATTAGTGGCAGCAGTGAAATTTAGTACAATTTTACTACTAATTTTTTCATTCACTTAAACATGAATTTGTACGTGTTCTCTTTACTGATATATAATTCGTGTCTTTTCGTGTCTATGTCACTTACTTTCTTATTAACAAATGAATATGATTTTGTGACCTTTTTTGCGAATTAAAAACCCTTGCCAAAGTTCTCATTGTTTATTTGTATTTCATTTTCGCCAAATTTTGTTTTGTAAAAAGAGTAGAATGTTTCAACGGGCAGGAAGTTGATTGATGAATTCACTGGGAACAATATTTGCCGAGAACAACCTGGATAAAAGCCAATGACAAGAGTGGTTAGCCTCTCGCGCGCACTGATTGGCTCGCCCGAAATGAGCCAACAGCTGATTGGATGGCAACGACAAGCTAATTTCTAAAAACTGACCAATAGCCCCGCCAAAAAAAAATGTAAATTCAAATAATGGATTTCTCTGCTTTTCTGGGGGAGGAAATACAAGTTCCATCAGAGGGGAATCAATGATTGTTTGTCATGCTGGGAAAACGAGGAAGGTGGTGGTTAATAGTTTATCTCTTGTAAAGGCAGGTGTATTAGAGATAAAAGGTAGATGTATAGAGATAATAGAGAGGTATATAGAGATGCGAGTGTATACAGATACTAGGCAGGTGTATAGTGATTCACAGCAGTGTTTAAAAATGCTTGGAAGATGTACAGAGATCCATGACAGGTGTGTGTGTGTGGGTGTATAAATACGTGATACATGACAGATATGTAGAGTATATCTCGGCAGGTGTGTATTCAGATAACAGCAGCAAAATTAAATATGAAAAGATAATGTTTCAACAGACTCGTGTGTTGAGTCACATGTTTAACAACACTCAGGTATTTGGACGTAGGATTCAGAAGACTGTGGTGGACAGCCTGCCACAGTTACCAACTGTGGCGGCCTTGCTGCCTGAGGTAATTATCAGGAGAAAACACCCAAGCCAAAATGATTACCTAGCACTTAGGAGAAGAACCAGAACAATAGTTTGTATCTGTTCTACCTGGTTATAAGATATAATTACATCGCTGGAATTGTTAATCATTCTTGGTTCTTCATGTCAGGAAATCTTTGAACCCGATCGATTAAAGGAACCTGAAGATGCTATAGCGGTTGTTTTAAGTAAATGGGGTTGTTTGTCAAACTGGGTCTTGCCAGTGTCCAAGACGTGTCTCGGGGTTTACCTTTACACAGTGAAACATCCATCACCACACACACACCACACACACACACACACACACACACACACACACACACACACACACACACACACACACACACACACACATTCACGCCCTCTTCTACCTACATGGGGACAGAGTGAATAAAATCCATCTTGATGAGGAGAGGTCACCTCCACAGCATGATCCCACAGTTATTCCCACAGCTCATCACCATAGCTGTCTCTCACAGCTAGGTCTGACCAGCTCACTTTCATAGCTCATCCACGCAGCTAATACCCACAATACCCAGTCCAACACCCAAATCTATTTCTCCCACATTCATAAATGTGCTTCCTCTCTCTCTCCATGTGCTTTTGCCCTTTCTACATGCCATTCCTCGTATATACCTCTCTCTCTTTCCCTCCCAACCACTTGACTCCCTCCAACATGCTCTCCCTTGTTGACTTGGATCTTTCTGGCCTATCCTCAGAGTGATGGGTTTCGAAGCACAGTGGAAGCGTTAAGGGTGTTTACAAGAGTGTAGACCATTCTGGAGCAAATGTTGAAAGCGAAACGTAGGATAGAAATGGCGTGGGAGAAATAGTGAAAGTCAGTCAGAAAACGTGTAGTATATCACTAACAGGGTATAACCACAAACGTTAGACGTAGCATCACAAACATTAGATGTATATCTGATGAGGTTATCTTGAGATGATTTCGAGGCTTAGCGTCCCAGCGTCCGGTCCTCGACCAGGCCTCCTTTTGTTAACACCCCCAGGAAGCAGCCCGTAGCAGCTGTCAAACTCCCAGGTACCTATTTACTGCTAAGTGAACAAGGGCAGCAGGGTTAAATAA
>WNGS01165751.1:13237112-13256685 GCA_020271785.1 Procambarus virginalis
CTGTATGACTAACCATCCTGTGTGATGGGGATTTTCTAGCATCACTAGTTAGCTTTTTAGACACCTGTACTCCACTTCTATAGTCTAGAGTAGCTGCACTAATGCAGATGTACTCATTATTAATAAAAAAATAGTTATAGTCTATTGGTAGCTGCAAAAATGCAGTTGTACCTCATATATAATAAAAAATAGAGCCCAGAGTCAGCCAGTGCAGACTGCTTATCACATGCCTCTGTATGACTAACCATCCTGTGTGATGGGGACTTTTTAGTACAACGTAGCTAGCTTTTTGACACCCTGTACTCCCCTTCATATAGTCTAGGGCAGCTGCACTAATGCCCTAGTACTTAATATAATACTTAATATAATACTTAATTATAATACTTAATATAATAATAAACTTACTACTTAATATAATAATACCTAATATAATATTAAAAAAAATAGAGCCAAAGCACGATTATGAACTAAGGACCATATAAACTCCATGGATATAGCTTTGTATATTTACCAATGAAACCAATATTCTTAAAATAAGTGAGTTTAGTGGTTTAGGTCTTTCTTTTAACCCATAATGATGTATGATGAAGGTAAACCTGAGATCTGGAGCACTGTGTATACACAGATGGATCAGTCCAAGTGTCAACACCAGAAGTTTTAGCTGCACTTGTACCAGCTCTCAGTTCCACTGTACCCCTCTTAGCCTCACTGACACCCTATCTCAGCTCCACTGTACCCAGCGTCACTTCACCTCTCCATCCCACATATCACAGCTTCATAATCTCCCAAGTTTACATCTGTCACTCGTGCCCCCTCCCTCTTCCTCCCGCCACCCCCTCACTTTGTTGTATGTTCTATCTCGCACTCTCAGCTTCTCTCCCTCACTCTTCAAGCTCTCTACCTCACTCAGGGTCCTTCTCTCACTCCCCCAGGCTCCTTCCCTCACTCCCCCAGACTCCTTCCCTCACTCCCCCAGGCTCCTTCTCTCACTCCCCCAGGCTCCTTCCCTCACTCCACACCCCGCAGAATAACTACCGAGTAAAGTTTGTTCCTCAGAACTTCACTGATAAAGTTAGTGGATAAAAGCCTGGTTGATTCCCTCACTGGGTGACCAAATTGGTCTCGACACCTCCCCATTGGATGGGCGAGGAGGGGAGGGGGGGGGAATAGGTCTTTAAGGATTATTTAAGTTTCTAAGTCATACTTTAAGTAAATATAAATGTTGAGTTCTTTTGTATTTCCCTTAAATGATTATTATATATGTGACTCTAAATCATGAAAATGTTACGCAAAGAAAGCTTTTCACTTCGTGTGGTGTCGAACATGCTTTCGTGACAGTTACTTAATATGGTCGCACAAGCCCAGGTCGACAGTCCCTCAACAGTGTCGCACAAGCCCAGGTCGACAGTCTCTCAATAGTGTCGCACAAGCCCAGGTCGACAGTCCCTCAACAGTGTCGCACAAGCCCAGGTCGACAGTTCCTTAACAGTGTCGCACAAAGCCAGGTCGACAGTCTCTCAACAGTGTCGCACAAGCCAGGTCGACAGTTCCTTAACAGTGTCGCACAAGGCCAGGTCGACAGTCTCTCAACAGTGTCGCACAAATCCAGGTCGACAGTCCCTTAACAGTGTCGCACAAGCCCAGGTCGACAGTCTCTCAACAGTGTCGCACAAGCCCAGGTCGATAGTTCAATTTGTCACAAACCCAGACATATAATCAATATCAAACACTTTATTGTTCATACGATTATTAATGGTTATATATTTTTTTGGCATTTGGTTAATTTATTAGTAGTGAACAAGATTGTAGATGGCTTTATGGATCAGTTTTATTATTACTTATTTACTGTATTTTTTATTTTTAATTGGCAATGAAATTGTTATTTTTTATCTGCAATTATTTTTATTGATAAATGTTATTTTCATTGTTAGTGAAGTTGTTAATAGTTTGTTGTTACTGATTGTATTTATAATAGTACAAATAATAATAATAATATTGGTTATTTTTATCATTTTGCATCCATTTTTAAGAGCATGGAATGGGAAGATACTCGTTTAATGGTAAACTTATTGGAAAAAGAATACACACGACTTGACTTCATTTTTATTACAAATTTAGATATACAAAACTCCACTAAGGGTGTGATGAACCAGGCAGTGGAGAGTGAGTCCCGTAGACCTCCTCCAGTACACTAAGAATACCCCTCGCCTGCAGGAGTAGTGAGGCATCATTCCTCGCCTGCAGGAGTAGTGAGACATCATTCCTCGCCTGCAGGAGTAGTGAGGCATCATTCCTCGCCTGCAGGAGTAGTGAGGCATCATTCCTCGCCTGCAGGAGTAGTGAGGCATCATTCCTCGTCTTCAGGAGTAGTGAGGCATCATTGCTCGTCTGCAGGAGTAGTGAGGCATCATTCCTCGTCTCCAGGAGTAGTGAGGCATCATTCCTCGTCTGCAGGAGTAGTGAGGCATCATTCCTCGTCTGCAGGAGTAGTGAGGCATCATTCCTCGCCTGCAGGAGTAGTGAGGCATCATCGCTCGCCTGCAGGAGTAGTGAGGCATCATTCCTCGCCTGCAGGAGTAGTGAGACATCATTGCTCGTCTGCAGGAGTAGTGAGACATCATTGCTCGTCTGCAGGAGTAGTGAGGCATCATTGCTCGTCTGCAGGAGTAGTGAGGCATCATCCCTCGCCTGCAGGAGTAGTGAGGCATCATCCCTCGCCTGCAGGAGTAGTGAGGCATCATTCCTCGCCTGCAGGAGTAGTGAGGCATCATTGCTCGTCTGCAGGAGTAGTGAGGCATCATCCCTCGTCTGCAGGAGTAGTGAGGCATCATCCCTCGCCTGCAGGAGTAGTGAGGCATCATTCCTCGCCTGCAGGAGTAGTGAGGCATCCCTCACCTCCCCTACACAGGCTCTGGCACGGTGCGGGAGGAAGGGAACGTACAGACAACACACACACACACACACACACACATGCAAGCACGGACGGTGCACGTGCACTACACGTACAGTGCACGTACAGTGCACACATTTTGAGCATACACCAAGGGTTGTATATATATATATATATATATATATATATATATATATATATATATATATATATATATATATTAACAATGCATGTGGACGAGCACCTCTTTGTTGTACAAATCTATGACTGTTGGCAAAAAGCTATTTACAGCACACGTGGTAATATCTTTATTAAGGAGAACAAGTGATATAAGTTGTACAAAGTGCACGCGAGGAGGCTCAACGTCTCAAACGACCAAGGAATGACATTTACTCATGGCATGGTATAAACTGGCTGACATGTGCAAATTTCACGAAGCCATCAATATACTTAGAGTTAAGAATTCTTGTTCAATAACATAAGTGTACATTGACCCAGCGCAAAATACAAATGAAATGAATCTTTTTACAGCTTTGAAGAATGTCAACTCTACGATTTCTCATGTACAGAGAATATATATAAATATAATATCACTGTACATAGCTGCAAACAGCGTTCTCCAAAGCCGTCATCTCAGTGGAAATGACTAAAAGAGGAAGCTGGGTCTCGTTTCCATCAAGCACCTTCAATATAACCAAATAAATACCTGAGTTTGGGCCCTTTAATTATTCTCGGATATGAGTGAAGAGTCAATCACTTATTCCCTAATCATGAGAGGGGATACGTGGTTAGCTAGTCTCGCTTATCCGGATAAAATCCCCCGTTTTATCCGGATACCGAGTTGACGGATAGCCCAATGCGTGAAGGAATAAAGCCAATGTCCTTCAGACACTGAGTATCAGCCGGAGCTGGGATAGGGAGGTCGCATAACCGGTAGACCGCAATCTACAATTAACCGGGCAACCATAGTCTGTGGATTGGGATCTATGGATAACTAGTAGACCATAATCTACGGTTGACTGATGGACCACAATCTATGGTCAACCATTTGGTTGAAAAAACTAATATATGGAAATTCCTCAGAGTTGTCACCCAAAAAAATAAATTGCATCTGTCGTGAAAAGCACTGAGCGTAGTAAAAACACTGACCACCAATATATATATATGTACCATTAGAGAGAATGATTATGTCAAGAGAACGATATCGACAAGGATATACACATAGCAGAACGTGAAGGGTTTTCCTGACAAAAGAATGTGCTTAAGTTGGCTCTGAGGAAATCTTGTCCCTCGGATATTGAAAAAATAAATTGAAGCTCTAAGCTATTCACCCTGAAGCTTAGCTATTTACCGACGTCTGTGTCATGCAGGACTAGTTGTTGACAAAATAAATTAGTTACGAGAAAAGTGAAACTTCAATCTGGTGAGCTAAACACAAAGAATGAGAGAGAAATGCTTTTTTGCAGGCGAAGAGTCACAATAACGTGGCTAAAGTATGTTGACCAGACCACACACTAGAAGGTGAAGGGACGACGACGTTTCGGTCCGTCATGGACCATTCTCAAGTCGATTGTGAATGGTCCAGGACGGACCGAAACGTTGTCGTCCCTTCACCTTCTAGTGTGTGGTTGGTCAACATGCTTTTTTTTATTGTATTAAGATGGCTATGAAAGAATTACAAAATAAACGATGTTCAATATAGTCAATAATTTGTATAAATATTGATATTAAATAACAAATAACCTAGAACAATTCAAATATAAAAAGATGCTCTGAATAATGGGCGAATCAACTATTCTTGCAGACAGAGATGAACAGTTTAAAGAGTTTACCTACGAAATTATGTGATGAAATACTGGCATCAATAGCAGGCAAAAGGGTTCGAGCCTCACATGATGCTCTCTTGTGGGATTTAATGGACGGTTCTTCCTTTATAATATTAATTCTCAGTTAAATTCTAATCATTAAAATTGTGGCCATATTATTATTGAATGGCCTAATGGCTTGTTTCAGTTGTTCTTGTGGTCTTGTACACTCCATGTTCTTTTAATGTTCATTTCACTCTCATAAAGCTGTGGTCCAATTACTCTGCCATTGATCTTGTGATCTTATACACTCCGTTGTTCTTCTGTTGTTCTTACTTTCGTACAAAGCTGTTGTCCTGTTACTCTACCAATTGACCGTGTGATCTTAATGTGTTGCTCCATAATTGTTTTACAATGCGCCATGAAAAATTTACAGGANATTAGTTGAGTACACACACACACACACACACACACACACACACACACACACAAATAGGTGAGTACAAATAGGTGAGTACACACACACACACACACACACACACACACACACACACACACAGATTCGTTCCTCTCAATGTTTGCCGACGATGCAAAAATTATGAGGAGGATTGAAACAGAGGATGATAGTAGGAGGCTACAAGATGACCTAGATAGACTGAGTGAATGGTCCAACAAATGGTTGTTGAAGTTCAACCCAAGTAAATGCAAAGTAATGAAACTAGGCAGTGGAAAAAGGAGGCCAGACACAGGATACAGAATAGGTGATGAAGTACTTAATGAAACAGACAGAGAGAAAGATCTAAGAGTTGATATCACACCAAACCTGTCTCCTGAAGCCCACATAAAGAGAATAACGTCTGCGGCATATGCGAGGCTGGCTAACATCAGAACGGCGTTCAGGAACCTGTGTAAGGAATCATTCAGAATCTTGTACACCACATATGTAAGACCAATCCTGGAGTACGCGGCCCCAGCATGGAGCCCGTACCTTGTCAAGCACAAGACGAAGCTGGAAAAAGTCCAAAGGTATGCTACTAGACTAGTCCCAGAACTAAGAGGCATGAGTTATAAGGAAAGGCTGCGGGAAATGCAACTTACGACACTGGAAGACAGAAGAGCAAGGGGGGACATGATCACAACCTACAAAATCCTCAGGGGAATTGACCGGGTAAACAAGGATGAACTATTCAACACTGGAGGGGCGCGAACAAGGGGACACAGGTGGAAGCTGAGTACCCAAATGAGCCACAGAGACATTAGAAAGAACTTTTTCAGTGTCAGAGTAGTTAGTAAATGGAATGCACTAGGAAGTGATGTGGTGGAGGCTGACTCCATACACAGTTTCAAATGTAGATATGATAGAGCCCAGTAGGCTCAGGAATCTGTACACCAGTTGATTGACAGTTGAGAGGCGGGACCAAAGAGCCAAAGCTCAACCCCCGCAAGCACAATTAGGTGAGTACACACACACACACACACACACACACACACACACACACACACACACAACACACACACACACACACACACACACACACACAGGTACGCACGCACTTATATATGTAAACCATCTAACTGAAAAAGTAAACTAATTCTAAACCATGTTTGTTGACGGTGCTAAGCTAATGAGATGAGATGAATCGTAACCGAGGAGGACTGCAATACATTACAAGATGACCTAGACAATCTCCAGAGATGATCTGAGAAATGGCTACTAGACTTTAACTCTGACAAATGCAAGGTTATGAGGATAGGAGTACGAACCAGAAGATATCATATAAACTATAGAATTAAGTGAAGGCAACTTCCAACTTCTACAAAAGAGAATGACTTGGGAGTGGACATAACTGGATATCCAACACCGGAGGCACATATCAGTCGGATAACGAGGGCAGCATCTGCCATACTGACCAACGTCCCGTTATCTATCTGGATAACTGTAAATGTATACGAACGCTGTATACATTCTTTGTGAGACCTATTATTGAGTAAGCTGCCTCAGCATGGAACCCCACCCTAAAGAAGCATAAGTAGAAAAAGTCCATAAATATGCAAGCAGTTTCGTTCCTAGGGACAGAGCTATGAAGAAAGACTGAGGACTTACACTCCATTTGATGAAAGAAGGAATATGGCAGACATGAGAACGACGTATAAGATACTAAAAGGAATTAACAAAGTAGATACAGAAGCGATATTCAAATTATGGAACAGTTGGCGTAATTGTGAAACAACCAAGAGGACATAAATGGAACCTGAAAAGACAAATTAGACGTCAACAGAGACTTGACGTCATTTAACGTCAACAGAGACGTCAGAAAGAACTTACTCAGTCTTAGAGTCGTAAATTAATGAAACGGATTAGAAGAGGAAGTTATCGAAGTTAACTCTATTAAATGTAAACATAGTGAGTGGAAAAAAAATCCCTGCACTGAGATAAGGACGGTC
This sequence comes from Procambarus virginalis, assembly GCA_020271785.1. Classification (NCBI taxonomy): domain Eukaryota; kingdom Metazoa; phylum Arthropoda; class Malacostraca; order Decapoda; family Cambaridae; genus Procambarus; species Procambarus virginalis. The sequence goes on from WNGS01165751.1 coordinate 13,244,253, forward strand.
GAAAGGCGGGGCCTAGGAGCACATGCTCAACCCCTGCAAGCCCAACTAGGTGCGAACACACACACACACCGACCCGAGGCTAGAGGTATAATAACTAAAGTTAAAAAAGAAAAATAGTTATCTTTAGGAAGAGTTTGATGGTTGAGAACAGAATTATCAGAGAGTTAACAGATTAATTATATACCAGACAGCACTGGCCAGGATGGTGTAGAAGAGAAGGCAGCAGTGGGCAGGATGGTGTAGAAGAGAAGGCAGCAGTGGCCAGGATGGTGTAGAAGAGAAGGCAGCAGTGGCCAGGATGGTGTAGAAGGGAAGGCAGCAGTGGGCAGGATGGTGTAGAAGAGAAGGCAGCAGTGAGCAGGATGGTGTAGAAGAGAAGGCAGCAGTGGGCAGGATGGTGTAGAAGAGAAGGCAGCAGTGAGCAGGATGGTGTAGAAGGGAAGGCAGCAGTGGGCAGGATGGTGTAGAAGGGAAGGCAGCAGTGGCCAGGATGGTGTAGGAGAGAAGGCAGCAGTGAGCAGGATGGTGCAGAAGGGAAGGCAGCAGTGGCCAGGATGGTGTAGAAGAGAAGGCAGCAGTGGCCAGGATGGTGCAGAAGGGAAGGCAGCAGTGGCCAGGATGGTGTAGAAGAGAAGGCAGCAGTGGCCAGGATGGTGTAGAAGGGAAGGCAGCAGTGGCCAGGATGGTGCAGAAGGGAAGGCAGCAGTGGCCAGGATGGTGCAGAAGGGAAGGCAGCAGTGGCCAGGATGGTGCAGAAGGGAAGGCAGCAGTGGCCAGGATGGTGTAGAAGAGAAGGCAGCAGTGGCCAGGATGGTGTAGAAGGGAAGGCAGCAGTGGCCAGGATGGTGCAGAAGGGAAGGCAGCAGTGGCCAGGATGGTGTAGAAGAGAAGGCAGCAGTGGCCAGGATGGTGCAGAAGGGAAGGCAGCAGTGGCCAGGATGGTGTAAAGGAGAAGGCAGCAGTGGGCAGGATGGTGTAGAAGAGAAGGCAGCAGTGGCAGGATGGTGTAGAAGGGAAGGCAGCAGTGGCCAGGATGGTGTAGAAGAGAAGGCAGCAGTGAGCAGGATGGTGTAGAAGGGAAGGCAGCAGTGGCCAGGATGGTGTAGGAGAGAAGGCAGCAGTGAGCAGGATGGTGTAGAAGAGAAGGCAGCAGTGGCCAGGATGGTGTAGAAGAGAAGGCAGCAGTGGCCAGGATGGTGTAGAAGGGAAGGCAGCAGTGAGCAGGATGGTGTAGAAGAGAAGGCAGCAGTGAGCAGGATGGTGTAGAAGGGAAGGCAGCAGTGGGCAGGATGGTGTAGAAGGGAAGGCAGCAGTAGACGTCATGATAGGGCAGTGGAACAAGTAGCAAGAGACTCGCTGAATGGTGGTAGAACTGTCGAGGACGACTCCTATAACAGGAAACCAGTCGAGACCGACTCGTAGACAGAAGTGAGGATGTCGAGAACGACTCGTAGAACAGAAGTGAGGGTGTCGAGAACGACTCGTAGAACAGAAGTGAGGGGTTGAGAACGACTCGTAGAACAGAAGTGAGGGTGTCGAGAACGACTCGTAGAACAGAAGTGAGGGTGTCGAGAACGACTCGTAGAACAGAAGTGAGGGGTGTCGAGAGCAACTCGTAGAACAGAAGTGAGGGTGTCGAGAACAACTCGTAGAACAGAAGTGAGGGTGTCGAGAACGACTCGTAGAACAGAAGTGAGGGTGTCGAGAACGACTCGTAGAACAGAAGTGAGGATGTCGAGAGCAACTCGTAGAACAGAAGTGAGGGTGTCGAGAACAACTCGTAGAACAGAAGTGAGGGTGTCGAGAACAACTCGTAGAACAGAAGTGAGGGTGTCGAGAAAACTCGTAGAACTGAAGTGAGGGTGTCGAGAACAACTCGTAGAACAGAAGTGAGGGTGCCGAGAACACTCGTAGAACAGAAGTGAGGGTGCCGAGAACAACTCGTAGAACAGAAGTGAGGGTGCCGAGACAACTCGTAGAACTGAAGTGAGGGTGTCGAGAACAACTCGTAGAACAGAAGTGAGGGTGTCGAGAACAACTCGTAGAACAGAAGTGAGGGTGTCGAGAACGACTCGTAGAACAGAAGTGAGGTGTCGAGAACAACTCGTAGAACAGAAGTGAGGGTGTCGAGAACAACTCGTAGAACAGAAGTGAGGGTGTCGAGAACAACTCGTAGAACAGAAGTGAGGGTGTCGAGAACAACTCGTAGAACAGAAGTGAGGGTGTCGAGAACGACTCGTAGAACAGAAGTGAGGGTGTCGAGAGCAACTCGTAGAACAGAAGTGAGGGTGTCGAGAACAACTCGTAGAACAGAAGTGAGGGTGTCGGAACGACTCGTAGAACAGAAGTGAGGGTCGAGAACAACTCGTAGAACAGAAGTGAGGGTGTCGGAACGACTCGTAGAACAGAAGTGAGGGTGTCGAGAACAACTCGTAGAACAGAAGTGAGGGTGTCGAGAACGACTCGTAGAACAGAAGTGAGGGTGCCGAGAACGACTCGTAGAACAGAAGTGAGGGTGCCGAGAACGACTCGTAGAACAGAAGTGAGGGTGTCGAGAACAACCCGTTAGAACAGAAGTGAGGGTGTCGAGAACGACTCGTAGAGTGGGTGCCGGTGCTGGTCGCCGCCTAAAACCCCAAAAAAAGGTGAAAAATAGTTGGAGCCGCCGAGTATGCAGGAGATTTGCATTTTAAATTGCATGTGATGAATTCCCAGGATTTCTACTGTATGAGGGGTGCTTAAGGATCATTTAATCCGTGAAAGAAATTACACTGGCGTGTGGTTTCTTTGGCCTTGCAGTCGTGTTATTTTCAAAATTAATATATATATATGTATATGTATATAATATATATAAATATATAATACTCACCGCCAGAACCTTCCCCAAAACGCCTCATCACTATAACCATCTTCACGACACTTTCTTCTTGCTGAAAATGACCCGCGACTACCCTATATGGTAGTCATTATCAAATAACCAGTCGCCTTATTGAGCGAGGCTAGCCGCAAGCCTCTGACCGTCCAGCCTTCGTCAGGCTGAGACACAGACATTTTGTTTATTCTCCTCACTCTCTCATTTTTCTATTCTCATTCCCTCTATCTCTTCATGCATGCATAACACTCAATTCACGTTCAATCAAACGCTACCAACGTTCACTTAAAATCGTGAGCGGGTTTTTTTTTTTTATTAATTCCTTAGGTACATCTGCATTAGTGCAGCTACCCTAGACTATATGAAGTGGAGTACAGTGTGTCAAAAAGCTAACTAGTTGATGCTAAAAAATCCCCATCACACAGGATGGTTAGTCATACAGGCATGTGATAAGCAGTCTGCACTGGCAGATTCCGGATGCATTTTGAGGATATCATCAACACAAGATTGAATAGGTAGCAGTGGTAATAAAGGTCACCATCTCGCAGGATGGTTAGTCATACAGGGCCATATGTTTAGTAGCCTGCACTGGCAAATTTTGGGTACACTGTGAGGATATCTTCAAGAATACGAGAGTGAATAAAGTAATTGCAAAGCTCCAGGTACCTCATGCCAACTGGTCTGAAAGGTCTAATAACTGGGCATTCAGTGATGTAGTGCGGGAGATCGTGCCGTAGTTCCTGCTCACAGAGTTTGCAACTGGAGTGCTCAGGATTGGGAGATCCGTCACCTGCAGCCACCTGCCACAGGTAACGGTAACCCAACCTGATCCTTGCAACCACTGTGTCGCACAGTCTAGTGGACGTTTTGTGCTGCCCATAGATGTAGGTTTCAGATCTGAACAAATCATAGCTTTTTATACTAGTACTTTCAGGTCGTTGGGAGTCAGTAAGTTCTTTCCTATCAGATCTGAATGTTTGGATCAATACAGTTTTGACAGCAGAGATGGGGATACCTAGATCTAAGTCAACTTCAAACTTGTTACACGCTAATTTGGCTGCAATGTCTGTTTCATTATGATGGGTTATATTTATGTGTGAAGGTATCCATACAAAGGAAATTCGAGACCCTTTACTCTGTGCATCAATTAGGTCATTTATAATTGGGAATATGAGGTTCTTGCTATCGATCTTCCAAGAGAAGTTTTCGATTGCTTGAAGAGCAGACTTTGAATCACAGAATATTATTCCTCCTCCAATGTTTTTTAATGTACTGGTAGCTAAGTGTAATGCTGCTAGTTCTGCTTGTGTGGAGGTCAGCCAGTTGTTTAACCTGACACTGACAGTCTTTGTGCAAATATTATTTCTATAAAACCTACATGCTGCTGCAGTCCGTCCAGTAGAGGATTGGACTGAGCCGTCGGTGTAGACACAGTGCTCGTGAGATCTTAAACCCTCGATGGAGGAGGCAATTGTTTCAAGAGTGACAGCTTTGAGAAGAGCAAGATTCTCATTATCTTTCTTGGTGACAGGTGTGTATGATACTCGAATGGTGGGGTACAGATAAAGAGGAATATCAGAGATAGGTAGATTGCACTTAAAAGGGATGTTAAGTATGAGGAGATTGTAAGCATTGTTGTTGCTAAACCTCTATGGACAGTGAAACCCCCTTTTCAGACATACAGTCTTTGGTTGTCGCAATAGGAGTCAATCTGACTTAAGGAGGGGCATGGGGATTAACCCAGCCACCCAATGACAGTCGAGATATAATAACAATTCACCTGGGAATGTTGCAAGAGGCAAATTGCAACATCTGGCATCTATCCTCAAACAATCAAACAGATAGACATTCTCTCTAATAGATAATAGAAGGAACACCATGCCCGGGATAGACTCTCTTACCACCCCCCATTCACTCCTGTTCTCTCCTTCCCCACATAACCTCCTCTCCATCTCCAGCCTTCTCCACCTCAACCCTTTCCCACGCCTCCCCTCATTTTCAAACCCTTCCCTCCCCATTTTCTCTCCCCATAACCTCTCTCCTTCCCCTAGACACCCCTTCCACTTCCCCATTAGCCCCCTTTCCTCTCCCCTCTTTCTCCCCTCTCCCCCCCCCTCCAGTACATCGGATTACAAATATACGAATATATCAAGGAATAAAAATCGAATATATCTGGGAATAAAAAAAAACAAGTATACTAGATTACAAATATATTATCATATCTGTTTACAAATAAACTTGAGACACGGTATACCTTAATACACTAACATAACACTTTCGGAACGTCCAAGAACAATTTGAAAAATTGCAAATGTTGTGCTTGCTTCTCGTTGCAATAACAGGCTTTGCATCTCCATAATAATTCTCGTTTTAACTGCAATTCGTGAGATTGGAGACGTTTGTGAGTTATCAACTCGTAACACTTTTCGGGAATAAGTTTGTGTTTACACCAATTCTCGTGCATTCTCACCAGGATTTGCAATGCAATTAAATTCTTTCTCTAATTAGTAATTGCCTCTTCTTCATCCTCATCTTCCCTTTCATTTCCTTTTTTTCGCTTCCCAAGAGTCTGTTCTTTAAAATCTTGCCGTTTGGCTATTTTCACTTCCTCTTACGCTCGCATCTCCCAGTCTTCCAAGCAATACAATGCCCTGTGTTACAAACACAAACAATACAATAACCATGTTGCTGTGTTAATAATGTTAATAATGTTAATAATGTTAATAATGTTAACAACTGTATTACACAAACAATTCAATAACTGTGCTAGTTAGCCATCATTCATTCACTCAATACCCACTAATATTGAGGTTATCTTGAGATGATTTCGGGGCTTAGCGTCCCTGTGGCCCGGTCCTCGACCAGGCCTCCATTTTGTTACCCCCCCCCCCAGCCACTCCAAGGAAGCAGCCTGTATCAGCTGTCTAACTCCCAGGTACCTATTTACTGCTAGGTGAACAGATGAATCAGGGTGAAAGAAACTCTGCCCATTGGTTTCCGCCTCCACCGGGGATCGAACTCGCAACCTCAGGACTACAAATAAGAAGCGCTGTCCACTCAGCCGCCAGGCCCCTCAAACTAACGGATTTTGTATTTGCTTTTCTATTGTTGCCCAACTCTTGTTAATGTCTTGGTCACAAGCCATTAGGTTGTGATCCAGCCCGTCCTCTTGAGCGTTCACAACGTCCCTAAAATGGTGTACTAAGTTGCCCGAACCTAACAGAGGACCCACTAATAGAAAATGGGACATCACGTCAGTCTTGTGAGCCGCTATGATTTTTAGTCCAACAGTTTTACTCTTTGGGGATTAATACATCAAATTTCGATGTACTATTCGAGAGGACGAGCTGTGTGGTTAGTTCTCGATACGGATTATATTTATATATCAATTCAAATATTAGAAGCCACAGGAAATAAGCTTTTGTTGTTGTTGTTTTTTTACTATCTTCGCGTTAGACTCCTTTTTTTTTAAAGAGGCACACGAGAATTTTTCAATCTGGCGACAGAATGGAAAGGCGATTCGGAAACTGCCCAGCGCTGATTGCCAATTCCGACATTGTAAGCACGCAACGTTTATCACCGTACGACCTCGCTGATTGGTCGACTTCCCATGTGTTGCTCTCGTTCTTACACCTGATTGGTTGCTCTCGCCAGAGGCTATAAAGCAATGCGATTACTTAGAAATGTCTCGGTTAATTTTGCTGTGTTATGTGACATCGTTGAGGCGTCACTGAAAGAGAGAGAGAGAGAGAGAGAGAGAGAGAGAGAGAGAGAGAGAGAGAGAGAGAGAGAAGGAAATCGAAGAGAGTGGATTAAACAACCAATTTATTATCGGTGTGAAGTTGTGACTGGATTGGACGAGTTCTTTCTCTCAAATAGCGATGAAAATAGAATAAATATGATTTAGCGATAATCAGCTATTACGTAACTGTATTAAATATATTTGATGGTGAGACGGTGCGGGTATTAATGCTTGAGATTTATAAATATAATGAGTAAGGATATTTCATAATACAGTCATTGTTTATTGCCAAGGAAATATGTATATTGTTCTTAACCTTCACCCTCAATATTGGTGGTAGAATGGTTTCTGAACCTCACTTCAACTTCAACCTGATGTGATACTTCTCGCGAATATCACACCCACACCGCACGGTGCCACTGTGATTTGTAGTACATCACTTTTTGGCCGTTGGGGGATGATTTGTACTATTCGAGAAGATAGCATGACCGCTGAGTGCCTCGCTGAGTGCCTCGCTAAGTCTCATCTTAGACATGACGTTTCATTTCCTTTTTAATGACCTGCAAGATGGAATAATTTAGGCCGCTGAGCACCCTGAGAACCTCCAGGAATCTGTCGACGTAACACTTGACTTTACAAAAACAAAACAGAATACTAAGACATTTTTATCCTTAAATAAACACCAGAGAGAGAGAGCACTCGAGACGGCTTAATAAGCACATTAATTCTATCACTTGCTAGTGATTTATTTACGGTAAACACTATAGAGACTTTAGAAAAAATCCGGATCTTGTTGAATTCGTCAGGGAAGCCATTCTATTGTATGAGGAAGGTTCAAGTGTATGAGCTTGACACGGAAAAAGAGAATCTGCAGTGCTTGAGAACAATGGTTGAAATGGAGGTGAAAGAACAATGGAATAGAAAGACTGTGAAAGGAGTAGAGAACTCTAGACAAGATGAATTGGTAACGAGGGTTAGACACAAAATTGCGGCTTCTTGAGGTTTTCTTGAGATGATTTCGGGGCTTTTTAGTGTCCCCGCGGCCCGGTCCTCGACCAGGCCTCCACCCCCAGGAAGCAGCCCGTGACAGCTGACTAACATCCAGGTACCTATTTTACTGCTAGGTAACAGGGCATAGAGTGAAAGAAACTCTGCCCATTGTTTCTCGCCGGCGCCTGGGATCGAACCCAGGACCACAGGATCACAAGTCTAGCGTGCTGTCCGCTCGGCCGACCGGCTCCCACTACAATACGACCGGCTTCGCTACAATACCACCACATTCCTGTCAGTGTAATTACAACCAATTATAACTGTTTCTCTTATTCCAAGTGAGAACGTGGAACAGTCTTGCGCCTTGACTCGGTTATTGTTGTATTACCATGCATAAAAAAACATTAGTTATTATCTTGATGAGTTGGTAGTTACGTGTTATTGATTTTCATATTATTGTTAGGTTATTTGGTGAGGCTTTTAACGTTCTTGGATGAGACGTTTAATTGGGTGCTTATAAATAGGAGCTGCCTCGTATGGGCCAATAGGCCTTCTGTAGTTACCTTCATTCTTATGTTCTTATGTCCCTATGAGACTGTACCATTCATGGGTGAGTCGTACCGATCACGGATGAAACTTGTACCGTTATTGGATGAAACGTGTTCAATCAATTTATGTGACATGTACCGTCATTGAGTGAAACTTGTACCGTTTATAAATGAGACGTATATACCGTCATTGAGTGAAACGTGTACCGTTTATGAATGAGGTGTACCATCAATGAGCAAGACATGTACCAACCCTGATTATATGATGGAAAAAGCAGATATAATACATTATTTTATTCAAAGGAACTTGCAAATCGTTTTCTAACGAAAACACGTGATAGTGTTCATATACACAACATATATATATTCAGTTGGTGGTGGACCATAAACACGTGACCTTCCACCAGAAAATACTGAATGTGATATATAAACATTATTGATGGCTTAAAGTTGAGGAGAAATGGTAAAGAATGATCTTCAACCACATATTTCCCTCCCGCCTCTTTAAGGATATCGGAAATTAGAAATCTATAATATATGATGACTCCGCTCCAAATAGTGCAGCACTTTGCATTATACGTCAAAATTTCGATGTACTATTCGAGAGGACGAGCTGTGTGGTTAGTTCTAGATGCTGGATTATATTTATATATCAATTCAAATATTAAACTTGTGAACACAAAAATAACTTGTTAAATATCCTGGGTTTTTGGAAATGGAGATTTGGTAATGTTGAATACCTGGACCAGGGGAAAGAAAGGGAACTATCAGGGTGGGGGGGGGGAGCGCCAGCCATTACGACTATATAACACTTGGAAGGGGTCAGGATAAGGATTTGGGATGGGACGGGGGAAAGGAATGGTGTCACATACCACTTGGATGATGGTCGGGGATTGAACGGTGATCTGCGTGAAGAGAGACCGTCGCTTCACCGTCCAGTCAAAGTGGTTGTGCATCAGGAGCTGAAGGTCTTGTACTAGGGTTTTTGAAGGACGATAGTTCCATGTTGAAGAAAATGGAAATAAAATATTTTGTTCTTATTTTATTTATATTTTTTTATTTATATATATATATATTTTTTTTGTCCTTTACATTTGTTCTATCGGCAGGAAAGTTGTATTTTCCCTCGCCAGAGGGAAGGAAAAACAATTTTATTGTTTATAATGAATATAAAGAAAAATATATATTGGGTAATTCTAGACTTAACACATTTCTTTAATATTTGAATGTCCGATTTTTTTTCAGATTAAAGTTTCAATGGCGAGTAATTAATTACTCCACATATTAAAATGTGGCACATGCTTTCCGTGGAGTTGTCATGTGGAAACGGAAATTAGAGTTCATTAGGAACTACGGCACGATCTCCCACACTACATCACTGAATGCCCATTATTAGACCTTCAGACCAGTTGGCATGAGGTACCTGGAGCTTTGCAATACTTTATTCACTCTCGTATTCTTGAAGATATCCTCACAGTGTACCCAAAATTTGCCAGTGCAGGCTACTAAACATATGGCCCTGTATGACTAACCATCCTGCGAGATGGGGACTTGTATTACCACTGCTACCTTATCCAATCTTGTGTTGAGATATCCTCAAAATGCTTCCGGAGTCTGCCAGTGCAGACCTGCTTATCACATGCCTGTATGACTAACCATCCTGTGTGATGGGGATTTTTTAGCATCACCTAGTTAGCTTTTTAGACACACTGTACTCCACTTCATAAGTCTCTAGTAGCTGCACTAATGCAGATGTACCTCATGTATTAATAAAAAAATAGTTATAGTCTATTGGTAGCTGCAAAAATGCAGTTGTACCTCATATATTAATAAAAAAATAGAGCCCAGAGTCAGCCAGTGCAGACTGCTTATCACATGCCTCTGTATGACTACCATCCTGTGTGATGGGGACTTTTTAGTACAACTTAGCTAGCTTTTTGACACCCTGTACTCCCCTTCATATAGTCTAGGGCAGCTGCACTAATGCCCTAGTACTTAATATAATACTTAATATAATACTTAATTATAATACTTAATATAATAATAACTTACTACTTAATATAATAATACTTAATATAATATTTAAAAAAATAGAGCCAAAGCACGATTATGAACTAAGGACCATATAAACTCCATGGATATAGCTTTGTATATTTACCATTGAAACCAATATTCTTAAAATAAGTGAGTTTAGTGGTTTAGGTCTTTCTTTTAACCCATAATGATGTATGATGAAGGTAAACCTGAGATCTGGAGCACTGTGTATACACAGATGGATCAGTCCAAGTGTCAACACCAGAAGTTTTAGCTGCACTTGTACCAGCTCTCAGTTCCACTGGACCCCTCTTAGCCTCACTGACACCCTATCTCAGCTGCACTGTACCCAGCGTCACTTCACCTCTCCATCCCACATATCACAGCTTCATAATCTTCCAAGTTTACATCTGTCACTCGTGCCCCCTCCCTCTTCCTCCCGCCACCCCCCTCACTTTGTTGTATGTTCTATCTCGCACTCTCAGCTTCTCTCCCTCACTCTTCAAGCTCTCTACCTCACTCAGGGTCCTTCTCTCACTCCCCCAGGCTCCTTCTCTCACTCCCCAGGCTCCTTCTCTCACTCCCCCAGGCTCCTTCCCTCACTCCCCCCCCCCCGCAGAATAACTACCGAGTAAAGTTTGTTCCTCAGAACTTCACTGATAAAGTTAGTGGATAAAAGCCTGGTTGATTCCCTCACTGGGTGACCAAATTGGTCTCGACACCTCCCCATTGGATGGGCGAGGAGGGGAGGGGGGGGGAATAGGTCTTTAAGGATTATTTAAGTTTCTAAGTCATACTTTAAGTAAATATAAATGTTGAGTTCTTTTCTATTTCCTTAAATTATTATATATGTGACTCTAATCATGAAAATGTTACGCAAAGAAAGCTTTTCACTTCGTGTGGTGTCGAACATGCTTTCGTGACAGTTACTTAATAGTGTCGCACAAGCCCAGGTCGACAGTCCCTCAACAGTGTCGCACAAGCCCAGGTCGACAGTCCCTCAACAGTGTCGCACAAGCCCAGATCGACACTCTCTCAATAGTGTCGCACAAGCTCAGGTCGACACTCTCTCAATAGTGTCGCACAAGCTCAGGTCGACACTCTCTCAATAGTGTCGCACAAGCCCAGGTCGACACTCTCTCAATAGTGTCGCAGAAGCTCAGGTCGACAGTTCAATTTGTCACAAATCCAGACATATAATCAATATCAAACACTTTATTGTTCATACGATTATTAATGGTTATATATTTTTTTGGCATTTGGTTAATTTATTAGTAGTGAACAAGATTGTAGATGGCTTTATGGATCAGTTTTATTATTACTTATTTACTGTATTTTTTATTTTTAATTGGCAATGAAATTGTTATTTTTTATCTGCAATTATTTTATTGATAAATGTTATTTTCACTGTTAATGAAGTTGTTAATAGTTTGTTATTACTGATTGTATTTATAATAGTACAAATAATAATAATAATATTGGTTATTTTTATCATTTTGCATCCATTTTTAAGAGCATGGAATGGGAAGATACTCGTTTAATGGTAAACTTATTGGAAAAAGAATACACACGACTTGACTTCATTTTTATTACAAATTTAGATATACAAAACTCCACTAAGGGTGTGATGAACCAGGCAGTGGAGAGTGAGTCCAGTGGACCTCCTCCAGTACACTAAGAATATCCCTCGCCTGCAGGAGTAGTGAGGCATCATCCCTCGCCTGCAGGAGTAGTGAGGCATCATCGCTCGCCTGCAGGAGTAGTGAGGCATCATCCCTCGCCTGCAGGAGTAGTGAGGCATCATTCCTCGCCTGCAGGAGTAGTGAGGCATCATCGCTCGCCTGCAGGAGTAGTGAGGCATCATCGCTCGCCTGCAGGAGTAGTGAGGCATCATCCCTCGCCTGCAGGAGTAGTGAGGCATCATCGCTCGCCTGCAGGAGTAGTGAGGCATCATTGCTCACCTGCAGGAGTAGTGAGGCATCATCCTCGCCTGCAGGAGTAGTGAGGCATCATCGCTCACCTGCAGGAGTAGTGAGGCATCATTCCTCGCCTGCAGGAGTAGTGAGGCATCATCGCTCGCCTGCAGGAGTAGTGAGGCATCATTCCTCGCCTGCAGGAGTAGTGAGGCATCATTCCTCGCCTGCAGGAGTAGTGAGGCATCATCGCTCGCCTGCAGGAGTAGTGAGACATCATTCCTCGCCTGCAGGAGTAGTGAGGCATCATTCCTCGCCTGCAGGAGTAGTGAGG
>WNGS01165751.1:13284580-13296405 GCA_020271785.1 Procambarus virginalis
CATAAATGTTCTAGGATTTTCCTTGTTGATATATTGTCCAGTACTCCCCAGTTCTAGAGAGTGTTCACTGGTGATAATGATATTAGATAAGGTGTCCTCAGCCAAAAATGGTTCGCTAAGGGACCGTCACGTGTACACTGTTGTGTAAACATACGCGTTCTGCCCTCGGGCTGTGGTGGGCGCTTCTCTGCCGAGATGCCCCCCCCCCCCATCCCCCTTGAAAAAGGGGGTAGCTTACAATGAATATTGATTGATTATTTTTACAGTCTAGACTTATGATTGAGATAAGATGTGATTATAATAAAATATGATATAGGATTTAAAGATTATAAGTAGTACTTGATAATACCACTGACTCTTATAAGGATTCGATTTATCTCTACCGGATACTACGTCATGTTCCAATAAATTTTTATAATTAACAAATCCTTCTAGAAGCTTCTGGATCCTTGAGAGATCATGCACAAAGTCACGTAGGCATCTATAGGGCCCTATGGCGTACGTGATCATAGTGGCATTGTCATCTAGGATCAAGCTATATATTGTGATTCTATTGTGATTCTGATATGATTCTGATATGATATAGATTTGATATAGATATGATATAGATATGATTTGATATGATATGAAATAATACATTTCTTAGATGATTATTAGATATGGTGGTTAAAAATTCCCACCACACACACACACACACACACACACACACACACACACACACACACACACACACACACACACACACACACACACACACAACCACACAGACACACACACCACTGACAGCCACACGACCATTATACACAGACTGACAGCCATACAATTACACCCAATTGTACTGAAACTGGTGCATTTTCCAACAGAAAATACTGTTCTCTGCCACCCCTTCCATTTCTCTCTTATTTAATTGTCTTCTTTCCTTCTCTATCACCATTTAGAGGGTGAGGATTTAGTAGGTAGGAGACTTAGGTAAGGAGCACGTTAGTAGGGTAGGAGACTTAGGTAAGGGGCACGTTAGTAGGTAGGATGCTTAGTTATCTCTCATATGTACATATAGACTATGTAATGTAAGTACATGTAATTTTTACTTAATTGTAATAACCTAATTGCCCTTGCGGTGGTTGAGCTTCAATTCCTCGGATCTGTCTTTCGACAGTAAATCAACTGATGTACAGGTTCCCAAGACTCTTGGGTATGTTGAATGTAACAGGAGCAGGGAGTGTGGAGTGGGGGAAAGGCAGCTTGCATGTAGTATGGACGTGAGATAAATAACCAACTTGATGTATGAAAGGGGAAAGGAGTGACCTTCCCAACATGTAAAAGGTGGGAGGGGTAATGAGCATGGTAGTGAAAGGGTAACCAATGGAAGAGATAAACAAAAACTGCAAACTAAACTAAAGAATAATCGGAATTGCAAGTGGCATGTTGCAGGATATCCACCAGGGCACACGTTGTGTGTGTGTGTGTGTGGTGTGTTGTGTGTGTGTGTGTGTGTGTGTGTGTGTGTGTGTGTGTGTATTTACTTAGTTGTATTTACTTAGTTGTATTTTACGGGGGTTTGAGCTTTGCTCTTTCGGCCCGCCTCTCAACTGTCAATCAACTGTTTACTAACTACACTAACTACTTTTTTTTTTTTTTTTTTTTTTTTTTTTTTTTTTTCCACACCACACACACACACACACCCCAGGAAGCAGCCCGTGACAGCTGACTAACTCCCAGGTACCTATTTACTGCTAGGTAACAGGGGCATTCAGGGTGAAAGAAACTTTGCCCATTTGTTTCTGCCGGGTGCGGGAATCGAACCCGCGCCACAGAATTACAAGTCCTGCGCGCAATCCACCAGGCTACCACGGCCCCTGTGTGTTGTGTGTGTGTGTGTGTGTGGTGGATAGGCACTTGGAATGAGAGAGGGATACCTGTACAGGTGTGTGTGGTGGATAGGCTTGGTAGATGATAAGAGAGATGCCCTTACAGTTGTGGGTGCAGAGGGAGGGCAATCAACCCTCCCCCCCTCCCCCATTCCCCAAGCCCATAGCAAATCACATCCCCTTTGCTTTGCCCCTTTGCAACAGCAATTTTTGTTCCAGTCGTCCTCTAGAGTGTAGACAAGTCGCTGTGTACACCCCTCAGTCAATACCACTCACAGAACTATCTCAATTGTTCCAGACAACAGATCATTATATACTCTTAGGACCACAAATTTCGCCTCTCGTTCTGGGCCAATCACGCTACTCCATCTCCGGCAATCACAGGCATTTCCCTCCAACTTTGGCTCAGTAGAACACGAATCACCTGGATAGACAATCTCGAATTTGTCTATCTTGGACAGGGAAATCTATCAAATCTCGAATTTGTCTATCCAGGAAAAACTCGAATTTCGAAAGACAATCTGTGTTTTTGTCTTCCTGTCAATTGAGAAAAGCATATTCCAAGCCTGATAGCCAATTGCTGCCGGATCTTCTTGATCTCAGCCAATCATAGACCAATATTTATCCTTCCAGCCAATAACCGGCGGACTTCAGAGGCTTCAACCAATCACAGAGCAGTTGTGTTTTTTGACGCACGGACTCAGGGCCAGCGACTGGGATAATTAGAAAGTTAATTTCCCCTCAGCTTTAATAACATCGTCGAGAAAATTAACCCATAATTTACCTCACACCTCACTAAAATTAATGACTTAATTAGCATCTGTTTGATGCAGGCGAGCTGCGGGATGTTGATGTTTTGGTGGTGATGTTGTGATGACTGAGGGTTGGTTGAGATGGTTAGTGATGAGGTGGTTGATATTTGGTTGTGGTGGCTGGTGATGTTGGGATGGGTGTTAGGTTGTGATGGTTGATGCTGTCGTTATGTTAATTACTTCGATGGTTAATATTTTGTTGTGTTGGATGATGTTGTAGTTGACGTTTAGCTGTGATAATTGATTTTTTTGTTAGTTTTTTTGTTGTGATGTTAATTAAATATATGAGCCGGTTAATTTCTGGTTGTGATGGGGAATGATTGGTGGTATTAGTTGATGGTTGATTATTGATTGGAATATACACTAACCATACACCCATTAACCACATAGTATACGCTATTCAGCCATACAGTATACACCACCCGTGCCTTCCACTAGCCCACGTACTGAATGCCATTTCTACCAACAATCTGTCAGTTGGTGATTTGCTGCAGTAATCTAATTGAAGTTTGGTACCATGGGGAACACGCTCCAAAAAAATTATTTGTTCGTTTCCACGACTGCACTTAGCAAATAGCCTCAGCCATGGGCTGTTGCAAAGGTAAATTGTTTACGTGAACTTGTTGCAAAAAAGTTGATTTGTTATTTTGACTATTAGATCATTTGCATTTGCTGTTTTGCTGGTTTATAGACTTCAATCTTGTTTTTTGTAGACTAGTCATTGAGTAGGTAAACTGTCGATATTTGACCAAGAAATGTATGCATTACTATTCTTGTTTCCTGAAAACTAAATTAGAAATTTCCATTCGAAATTATCCACAATGTAGCACAATTTTTGTTCCTGGGATAGTAAGCATTATTTTCTGATTGTTTATGCCTTCAAAGTATAGAAAATAGATCAAATTTCCCTTAAACTTTGCTCTGACTTTCGCCTAAGACAACTTAGAAAAGACGTTCGTATAACACTTGACGGCTGCCGACCTCTTACCTAGAGCTGTGTCATATTGTCTTATAAGTTGGCAGCCTTCAACACGTCTCCCGTTAGACTATCTGCGAGGAGAGTGAAAGTAAACTTTGAGACAGATAATCGTCATTTTCAATATTTAAAGGAATACGCGATCAGAAAATAAGATTTACTACCCAGAAACACGATGAAAATTATTTTAGTTTGGCAACTGTTAGTGAATATTTTTCTATTATGAAGACTGCAAGGCGTGTTGTCTTATTTCTTCTTAATAAACTTCGATTCTGATGCATTTGAGGGTTTAAATTAGAGTCGCTCGTGTCTGGGGCTCAAGTTAGAGATTTGAAGGCAATTAGTTAGTCATCTTGCGTTGAAAATCAGCATCATCTTTCCGACACTAATTTAGTTAGACATAGAATCTGTACATCTTGGAGAGTAAGGAGTTCAAGCCTACTCTCCTGCTCAGATTACTGTAACTTTTTAAGACTTTTGTAGACAAGCTCTTACTGGAATATTAAGATTAACGAGTGAGAGTGTGTGCTGTAACTTACATGTAACTTGTAGCGCAAGCTTCAACTCCTGAGCACTGCCTGTCGTTTCATTGTAGCCAATTTGTTTTATTCATACCTTTTCTTGAAGAGTAAATTGTAGAATTACTACCCCCAGACTTTCCTATTTCCATAATAAATATTCATTTATCCATCGTGATAGTTCTTTTGTTAAGGTGTGCTGCGAAGCTTTAATTAATCTGTTCTTCACGACGAGTTTCATTTTTGTTTTTTTTATTTAAATGATGTTTTAATTTCTATGCATTTGCAGAACATTTTCATCTCTTCACCACCATTCTGTGTCACATGTGAAGGAGGTAGTTCTTAGCACAGTAGATGTAAACTGGATAAGTTTAGATCCAGGAAAAGACTTTGGTTAAATGGTGGTTTGGAAATATGGTTGTGAGCTCATGGAACAAAATACCGGTTAATATGGTACCATGGTACCATATGGTTGGTAAACCATAGAAGACGTGGGACTGTTGGATTGTTTCAGGCGTAGGTTAGACATGTATATGAATGCGTTTGGGTGGATATAAATAGGAGCTGCCTCGTATGGATTAATTGGGTTTCTGGATTTTTCTTCATGATTATGTTCTTACATTATATCAAGGCTAGTAACTATATCGTCGAGGCCTGGAACTTATTTTGCTGTGCTTTGCCAATGTATTCAAGAGATATACATTATATCGGTCTTTACTACAAAACACAATGTACCTTTATCTTAAAAGTCAACTTCTGGAATATTGCTTTTCATTCCTATCTTCATATATATATATTGCGTTCCTTTAATTACTTTTAACATTTTCTTGCAAGTGTGATAGAGCACTTTTATATATATTTTTTCCAGTCTATATTTAGTTATGAAAATAGTAAATGATTTACGAATTTTAAGCTTTAATCTCATTTGCATCTCTTTCGGCTCGTTATAATGGAACCTTCAATGATTGATATGATACATATCTGAGCCTTAAGAGAAATATAAATAAATTCATAATATTCATAATAAATTCATAATAAATTTAAAGTTAATAAATAAATAAATAATAAATGTAATAAATAAATAATAAATAAATATTTAAATAAATAAAAATAAATAATAAATGTAAAGTTAATAAATTTAAAGTTAATTTATTCCATTTATCTAATGGAATAAGGTCGTCTTTAACTGGAGTAGTAGGAGTTACAAACGAGGCCTGTCCTCCCACTTGCACAACATTCTCAACATTCTACCAGCTAATAATCCCCGATAATTGCATTTACGATCATTTGAGATTCTGGCAGAGTTTGACCCTTCACACAATTTTTCCAAGTTATGATAAGCCTGATTTCTTAATTTATTTTGATTTCCTAATTTACTCGCTGGTTTGAAGATACATATGTACCTCGCTAGCTAGCACTTATGGACATATTTCTATGTAACTTTCTATGTAACTATGTATATATGCCCTCCTCTACCCATATCGCCCATGTCATTCACATTCTAAGACATGCAGAAACGACCATTGTCGTTCACTGTAACATGCAAGTATATGTGTAAACAACTTTACATATGATTCTCTCCTTGCATGTTTACATATATTAAACATGGAAGGAGATCAACACATTGTCATATGTTAGTCTGATTACTCTGGTTATGGGCAGTGTGTGTCGACTATGTTGTCTGTTAACACCGCAAAGGAACAGTTAGTCAGCCACAGAATGTCTCTCTGTCTTATGTGTTTCTCTCTCTATCACCCCCATATGGTGATTTCTCTCTATCTCTGTCTCTTGCGCATCTGTGCCCTTGTGTCTCCTTCTGTGTGAGTGTCTCCTACTACCTGAGCCTCTCCTACCTACCTCTCGTCACCTGATTATCTCTCAGGTAGCTATATTAGCTCTTCCAGGCAATGGTTTTATTTACCGTCGACTGANCTTAATTGAAGTTATGACACCATGGGGAATAGATCTTCAAAACCAGTCCAGATTCCCGGTGGAGGAGATTTCAGCAAATTCAACTTCAATAATAAACCAACCCGTCCACTTAAAAAGAACGTCACTTTTGCTCGTATGCGCGATATGGCCAAATTGGACGTAATTTGAAATGAAATCGACTCACAAAGTGACGTTCTGTTCCGTTTTCTATTTGAGTCGTCTGGCGTACGCGCAGAGGTTATGAGAGGACACTTTAAATTAACGTTTTCATAACGTTTTGAAACTTTATGAGAATTTCCTGCCCACTTAACCTATCAGAGGACCCTTAACTTTGTTGTTGAAAAAAAAATCCCAAATTGATTTTCATATTTTTTTCATTTCAATTACGTCCAAATTCGGCCATACGGGCAAACGGCAAATGCGACGTTCTTTTTAAGAGGACAGGTTGAATAAACAGAAAACTGGGAGCAAATAAACCAGGACTTCATAGAAATAAATTGGGAAGAACAGCTAGTAAATGCAAACCTGATCCAGTGCTGGAAAAAATAAGCTCAGTAGCACTAGAAATATGTTCAATCAGCATACCCCTAAGAAAAAGAGGAAGAGATGCAGATTGGAACGGGAACGTCGTTCCCTATATAGGCGAAGAAAACGAATCGCGGAAAAACTTGAGAGTCGCACCCTGTCTCAAGAACGGCGAAGAAGTTAGGTAGAGAATAGAACAATTGAACTCAAGCTACAAGAATCATACAAAACCCAGGAGAGGCAAAGAGAGCAAAAGGCCATCAGTGAAATAGAGAGAAATCCGAAATATTTTTCCTATGCAAAATCAAGATAAAAAACCACATCTAGTATCGGGCCCCTGCGAAAGGGAGATGGAACTTTCACCGATGACAACAAAGAAATGAGCGAGTTACTGAGGAAGCAGTACGACTCTGTTTCAGCGAGCCATTAAACTCACTAAAGATTGATAACCCAAATGAATTTTTCATGGATATGATACCAACATCAAATCATATATCAGACGTCGCCCTATCCCCCACTGGATTTTGAAGAAGCCATAAACAGTATGCCTATGCACTCTGCACCAGGCCCGGATTCTTGGAACTCCACTTTCATCAAGAACTGTAAAAAAACACTTTTGCAGGCCCTCCACATTCTGTGGAGACAAAGCCTAGATACTGGTGTCATCCCTGATATACTAAAAACAGCAGAGATAGCACCACTTCATAAAGGAGGAAATAAGGCAGAGGCAAAAAATTACAGACCGATAGCACTAACATCGCACATAATAAAAATTTGTGAGAGAGTGCTAAGAAGTAAGATCACAAAATACATGAAATCACAGCATCTCCATAACCCCGGACAACATGGCTTCAGAACAGGGCGCTCTTGTCTGTCGCAGTTGCTGGACCACTATGATATGGGATTAGATGCTATGGAAGACAAACAAAACTCTGATGTAATTTACACAGATTTCGCAAAAGCCTTTGAGAAATGTGACCATGGTGTTATTGCACATAAAATGCGTTCAAAAGGAATTACCGGAAAAATAGGCAGATGGATCTACAATTTCCTGACTAACAGAACCCAATGTGTAATAGTCAACAAAATAAAATCCAGCCCGTCAACCGTGAAGAGCTCAGTCCCCCAGGGTACTGTGCTTGCTCCAGTACTTTTTCTCATCCTCATATCGGACATAGACAAGAACACAACCTATAGCACTGTATCATCCTTTGCAGATGACACTAGGATCTTCATGAGAGTAGGCAACATAGAGGACACGGCAAACCTCCAATCAGATGTAGATCAGGTCTTTCTATGGGCTACAGAAAATAATATGGTGTTTAACGAAGATAAGTTCCAGCTCATGCGCTATGGAAAAAATGAAAATATAAAAACGGAAACCACGTACAAAACTCAGGCAAATCATAACATAGAACGAAAAGGCAATGTAAAGGATCTGGGTGTACTCATGTCGGAAGACCTTACCTTTAAAGAACACAATAAAGTAGCCGTCACAATTGCAAGAAAAATGACAGGTTGGATAACAAGAACTTTTCACACTAGAGATGCTATACCGATGATGATACTTTTCAAAACGCTTGTGCTCTCTAGAGTGGAGTACTGCTGCACAATGACAGCCCCTTTCAAAGCTGGAGAAATTGCTGACCTGGAGAGCGTGCAGAGATCCTTTACTGCTAGAATCCACTCAGTAAAACATCTAAACTATTGGGACCGACTAAAGAGCCTAAATCTGTATTCCCTTGAGCGCAGGCGGGAGAGATACATAATAATTTACACGTGGAAAATATTAGAGGGGCTGGTCCCAAACTGCACACAGAAATAACATCACATGAGACCAGAAGACATGGCAGGATGTGCAGAATACCCCCGTTGAAAAGCAGAGGTGCAACAGGTACTCTGAGAGAGAACTCTATCAACATCAGAGGCCCGAGACTGTTCAACACGCTTCCACTACACAAAAGGGACATAACTGGCAAACCTTCACAGTGTTCAAGAGAGAACTGGATAAGCACCTCCAAAGGATACCTGATCAACCAGGCTGTGACTCATACGTCAGGCTGTGAGCAGCCGCGTCCAACAGCCTGGTTGATCAGTCCAGCAACCAGGAGACCTGGTCGACGACCGGGCCGCGGGGACGCTAAGCCCCGGAAGCACCTCAAGGTAACCTCAAGTATCCCCACCACCATCATTGTAGTCATCACCACCACCACTACTGTAGCCTTCACCACCACTGTAGCCGCCACCACCACCACCACTGTAGCCACCACCACCACCACTGTGGCCACCACCACGTCTGTAGCAACCCGTCCTCGCAAATTCGTATAGTCAATATTGACTTATTAGTTACCTACATACGTGACATACTAAACATAATAGTTTCCCTTGAAAAGCTTCATAGAAAACACCGACTTTACCTAACCTACTGAGTATGTTAAAATAAGCATCTTATAGCTTCGAAATTACAATTGTTACTTAACCTATTATAGGTATAGGTCAGATAATAATTGTAATTACGAAGCAATAAGATGCTTATCTTAACATACTCAGTAGGTTAGGTAAGGTCAGTGTTTTCTATGAAGATTTTCAAGGGAAACTATTACGTTAAGTATGTCACCTATGCACTTATTTAATAAGTCAATATTGACTATACGAATTTGCGAGGACGGGTTATCTGTAGCCATCACCGCCACTGTAGCCACCACCATCACCACCACTGTAGCCACCACCATCACCACCACTGTAGCCACCACCATCACCACCACTGTAGCCACCACCATCACCACCACTGTAGCCACCACCATCACCACCACTGTGCCACCACCACTGTATCCACAAACACCACTGTTGCCGCCATCACCACTGTAGCCACGACCACCACTGTTGACACCATCACCACTGTAGCCACCACCACCACTGTAGCCACCACCACTGTAGCAGCCACCATCACCACTGTAGCCACCACCACCACTGTAGCCACCACCACCACTGTAGCCACTACCACCACTGTAGCCACCACCACTGTAGCCACCACCACCACTGTAGCCACCACCACCACTGTAGCCACCACCACCACTGTAGCCACCACCACTGTAGCCACCACCACCACTGTAGCCACCACCACCACTGTTGACACCATCACCACTGTAGCCACCACCACCACTGTAGCCACCACCACTGTTGCCACCACCACCACTGTAGCCACCACCACTGTAGCCACCACCACCACTGTAGCCACCACCACTGTTGACACCATCACCACTGTAGCCACCACCACCACTGTAGCCACCACCACCACTGTAGCCACCACCACCACTGTAGCCATAACCACCACTGTAGCCATCACCACCACTGTAGCCACCACCACCACTGTTAACACCACCACCACTGTAGCCACCACCACCACCACTGTTGACACCATCACCACTGTAGCCACCACCACCACTGTAGCCACCACCACTGTAGCCACCACCACCACTGTTAACACCACCACCACTGTAGCCACCACCTCCACTGTAGCCACCACCACCACTGTAGCCACCACCACCACTGTTAACACCACCACCACTGTAGCCACCACCACCACCACTGTAGCCACCACCACCACTGTACCACCACCACCACTGTAGGCACCACCACTGTAGCCGCCACCACCACTGTTGACACCACCACCACTGTAGCCATCACCATCACTGTAGCCATCACCACCACTGTAGCCATCACCACCACTGTAGCCATCACCACCACTGTAGCCATCACCACCACTGTAGCCATCACCACCACTGTAGCCATCACCACCACTGTAGCCATCACCATCACTGTAGCCATCACCCTCACTGTAGCCACCACCACCACTGTAGCCCCTCCTTCACCACAGTAGCCATCACCACCACTGTAGCCATCACCACCACAGTAGCCATCACCACCACTGTAGCCATCACCACCATTGTAGCCATCGCCACCACTGTAGCCATCACCACCACAGAAGCCATCAAAACCACTGTAGCCATCACCACCACTGTAGCCATCACCACCACAGTAGCCATCACCACCACTGTAGCCCCCCACCACCACCACTGTAGCCCCCCCCACCACCACTGTAGCCCCCCCACCACCACCACTGTAGCCCCCACCACCACCATCACTGTAGCCACCACCACCACTGTGACCATCACCACCACCACCATTGAAGCCATCACCACCACTGTAGCCTTCATCACCGCTGTAGCCACCACCACCACTGCAGCCACCACCACTACCACCACTGTAGCCACCACCCAACAACCACTGTAGCCACCACCACTACTGTAGCCACCACCACTGTAGCCACCACCTACACTGTAGCCATCACCACCACTGTAGCCATCACCACCACTGTAGCCATCACCACCACTGAAGCCACCACTACCACTGTAGCCATCACCACCACTGTAGCCATCACTACCACTGTAGCCATCACCACCACTGAAGCCACCACTACCACTGCAGCCAACACCACCACCAAAACTGTATCCCCCACCACCACTGTAGCCATCACCACCACCACCACCACCACTGTAGTCATCACCACCACCACCACTGTAGCCACCACCACCACTGTAGCCTCCCCCCCACTGAAGCCCCCCCTCACCACCACTGTAGCCTCCACCACCACTGTAGCCATCACCATCACTGTAGCCACATTATCACCACTGTAGCCTTCATCACCGCTGTAGCCACCACCACCACTGTAGTTACCACCACCACCACCACTGTTGCCACCACCACCACTGTAGCCTTCACCACCACTGTTGCCACCACCATCACTGTAGCCACCACCACCACTGTAGCCTTCACCACCACTGTTGCCACCACCATCACTGTAGCCATCATAACCACTACCACTATAGCCACGACCACCACCACCACTGTAGCGACCACTACCACTGTAGCCATCACCATAACCACCACTGTAGCCACCACCACAACCACTGTAGCCATCACCACGACTGCAGATACCACCACACCACCACTGTAGCCATCGCCCCACTGTAGCCATCTCCACCACCACCACTGTAGCCCCCACCACCACTGTAACCATCACCACCACTGTAGCCATCACGACCACCACCACTGTAGCCACCACCACCACTGTAGCCTCCCCCCCCTACTACTTTAGCCATCACCACCAATGTAGCCATC
Organism: Procambarus virginalis; assembly: GCA_020271785.1. Lineage (NCBI taxonomy): Eukaryota > Metazoa > Arthropoda > Malacostraca > Decapoda > Cambaridae > Procambarus > Procambarus virginalis. The sequence goes on from WNGS01165751.1 coordinate 13,296,393, forward strand.
ACCACCACTGTAG
>WNGS01165751.1:13301339-13317750 GCA_020271785.1 Procambarus virginalis
ACTGTAGCCACCACCACCACTGTAGCCACCACCACCACTGTAGCCATCACCACCACTGTAGCCACCACCACCACTGTAGCCATCACCACCACTGTAGCCATCACCACCACTGTAGCCACCACCACGTACCACTGTACCCATCACCACCACTGTAGCCATCACCACCACTGTAGCCACCACCACCACTGTAGCCACCACCACCACTGTAGCCACCACCACCACTGTAGCCATCACCACCACTGTAGCCATCACCACCACTGTTGCCACCACCACCACTGTAGCCATCACCACCACTGTAGCCATCACCACCACTGTAGCCACCACCACCACTGTAGCCATCACCACCACTGTAGCCATCACCACCACTGTAGCCACCACCACCACTGTAGCCACCACCACCATTGTTGCCATCACCACCACTGTAGCCATCACCACCACTGTAGCCATCACCACCACTGTAGCCACCACCACCACTGTAGCCACCACCACAATTGTTGCCATCACCACGACTGTAGCCATCACCACCACTGTAGCCATCACCACCACTGTAGCCACCACCACCACTGTAGCCATCACCACCACTGTTGCCATCACCACCACTGTTGCCATCACCACCACTGTTGCCATCACCACCACTGTAGCCACCACCACCACTGTAGCCACCACCACCACTGTAGCCATCACCACCACTGTAGCCATCACCACCACTGTAGCCACCACCACCACTGTAGCCATCACCACCACTGTAGCCATCACCACCACTGTAGCCACCACCACCACTGTAGCCATCACCACCACTGTAGCCACCACCACCACTGTAGCCACCACCACCACTGTAGCCATCACCACCACTGTAGCCACCACCACCACTGTTGCCACCACCACCACTGTTGCCATCACCACCACTGTAGCCATCACCACCACTGTAGCCATCACCACCACTGTAGCCATCACCACCACTGTAGCCACCACCAACACTGTAGCCACCACCACCACTGTAGCCATCACCACCACTGTAGCCACCACCACCACTGTAGCCACCACCACCACTGTAGCCACCACCACCACTGTAGCCATCACCACCACCACCACTGTAGCTACCACCACCACTGTTGCCATCACCACCACTGTAGCCACCACCACCACTGTAGCCATCACCACCACTGTAGCCATCACCACCACTGTAGCCATCACCACCACTGTAGCCATCACCACCACTGTAGCCATCACCACAACTGTAGCCATCACCACCACTGTAGCCATCACCACCACTGTAGCCACCACCACCACTGTAGCCACCACCACCACTGTAGCCACCACCACCACTGTAGCCATCACCACTGTAGCCACCACCACCACTGTAGCCACCACCACTGTAGCCACCACCACCACTGTAGCCACCACCACTGTAGCCACCACCACCACTGTAGCCACCACCACTGTTGACACCATCACCACTGTAGCCACCACCACCACTGTAGCCACCACCACTGTACCCACCACCACCACTGTAGCCACCACCACCACTGTTAACACCACCACCACTGTAGCCACCACCACCACTGTAGCCATCACCACCACTGTTGCCATCACCACCACTGTTTCCATCACCACCACTGTAGCCACCACCACCACTGTAGCCATCACCACCACTGTTGCCATCACCACCACTGTTGCCATCACCACCACTGTTGTCATCACCACCACTGTTGCCATCACCACCACTGTTGCTATCACCACCACTGTTGCCATCACCACCACTCTTGCCATTACCACCACTGTTGCCATCACCACCACTGTTGCCATCACCACCACTGTAGCCATCACCACCACTGTTGCCATCACCACCACTGTAGCCACCACCACCACTGTAGCCATCACCACCACTGTAGCCATCACCACCACTGTTGCCATCACCACCACTGTTGCCACCACCACCACTGTTGCCACCACCACCACCACCACTGTTGCCATCACCACCACTGTTGCCACCACCACCACTGTTGCCACCACCACCACCAACACCACTGTTGCCATCACCACCACAGTTGCCACCACCACCACCACCACCGTTGCCATCACCACCACTGTTGCCATCACCACCACTGTTGCCACCACCACCACTGTAGCCACCACCACCACTGTTGCCATCACCACCACTGTTGCCACCACCACCACTGTTGCCACCACCACCACTGTTGCCATCACCACCACTGTTGCCATCACCACCACTGTAGCCATCACCACCACTGTTGCCATCACCACCACTGTAGCCACCACCACCACTGTAGCCACCACCACCACTGTAGCCATCACCACCACTGTAGCCATCACCACCACTGTTGCCACCACCACCACTGTTGCCATCACCACCAATTTAGCCATCACCACCGCTGTAGCCATCACCACCACTATAGCCATCACCACCACTGTTGCCACGGTGGAGGGCGCTTGAAAATCCTTCAATCTGTCTTCATTGCAAAAGTCTTTCAGTTCCTACACACAAGTTTGGCTGAGCTCTTTGGATAGCTCTACCACACATTCACTGGTCCTCCTAGTCTAGGTGCCTGCTTAATGTGTCGCCACATTCAGGTAAAAGTCCTCACTAAGACTTTATTTGCATTTTGCAGAGGGAAACTATACTTAACCATATGTAATCACAGCAGAATTGTAGAATACCGTAAAACAGTGTTCAGGTTTCGAGGAATGTTCATACAATGTATTTACTATTTGTGTCTGCTAAATCGAGCTATTAGCTCTTGGAACCCGCCTTTCTAACCAATCTATTTTTCCTCTATTATATCTACTACATACATTTATCTCTAACACACGCACACACACACATCCCCAGGAAGCAGTCTAACTCCCCGTTACCTATTTACTGCTAGGTGAACAGGGGCACCAGGGTGAAAGAAACTTTGCCCATTTGTTTTTATCTTTTTTTAAGCTGAGCTCTCTACTGGCTATTTTTATGAAGCTCTTACTCTAGAGTATATTTATTTCACTATTTTTATTTATTTAGGAAGCATTTTTATGGAGCATATTCTATGCTCTGTAAGATTTAAACTATCCTCGAATGCCACATAGATGTGAGATTGGGCTCACCTGTAGTCAGCAGTCTCCCAAAGACTGCAGTTACCGGCCAATTAACAGTCAACATTTACCCAGAGCTCAGCCGTCAGCAGGGAGTCAGCAGTATCTGTGTCATCAGCTTGGTACACAAGTAAATTGAGTTTAGCCATGATGCTCCGTCGACCAGGCAGAAAACAAAGTCTGGAGAGGCAGGTGAGAGTGATGAACTTAACGTGACTTAACACAACATGATCATTAAATATGAAGACAACTACCTGTAACACTTGCTAAATAGTTATGTATTATTCTAGAGAGAGAGAGAGTGAGATGCATATAGGATCGAAACTGGGGAGTGAGGAGAAGTACAAATCATTAGTTATAGAAATTAGAGGGAAAGGGAGGAATAAGGAAATAGTAATAAAATACAGAGAAACTAAACACAAAACTGGGAGATAAATGGAAATCGAAGTAAACAAAAAAAGATTAGAAGGAAGCTAAATCTAACTAAAAATAAGGACAGATGACTGAACTAATTTCTTAAAATATTTTTCTAGCACCATTATGTGAGAATTTGAAGCAAGGAAGAAAATATAAACAAAGCTTCAAGCTGGAGTATCTTCGAACTCCAGACGAACCTTCGTCTCTCCGATGTAGGTTCGAATCTTCGTCACGGCCCTTGTGGATTTCTTCATTTGATACATCACGCTATTGTGATTTCTGTGTGTAATGGAGTTCCTGCCTTCAGCAAGACTTGAACTTTACCACAGCTTATCGGCCATGATTGGTCACGGCGTTGACACCTCAGACAATCTCCTTGATGCAACTCCTGCTTAACAATAATCACAAATCTTCAAGTGTGTCTGTCTGACTTCTAGATCTGCACGTGCGGTATAGACCCAAAGTCACAAACACGTATTATAACTGCAGGCGACGAGTCACAATAACGTGGCTGAAGTATGTTGACCAGACCACACACTAGAAAAGAGAAGAGACGAGGACGTTTCGGTCCATCCTGGACCATTCTCAAGTCGATTGTCGACTTGAGAATGGTACAGGACGGACCGAAACGTCATCGTCCCTTTACTTTCTAGTGTGTGTTCTGGTCAACGTATTATAACTTATCTAGATAATATAAATAAAGTACCATCATTGGTTAAAATCCAACACGCCATCTTGATTTTATGACATTTAATAAAAAGATCATTAGGGTCATGTATAGGAATAATAGACATAAATCAGCACTTACACAATAGATAATTCTAGCCAAAATTATCACCAGTCTAATTAAATTGATATAGGCTTATGAGACGTCATCAAGCAGTGTTTCTCATCAATTAAAACATTGCACATTTATAATGACAACACTTTTGCAGGTGAGGAGTCACAATAACATGGCTGGAATATGTTGACCAAACCACACACTAGAAATTGAAGGGACGAGGACGTTTCGGTCCGTCCTGGACCATTCTCAAGTCTACAACGCTTGCAACAAAATGTACCATGAACGCCAAGCGACATGGGTAAACATCTAACCCAAAGATAAACAAGAAACTGTAAACTCTCCCTGAGAGAGAGCTCTCGACACCCGTGTCGTAATTGCTCGTTTCCTTCTCCTAGTCGCGAGAGCTTTGTTTCTTAAGAGTTTCTCGAATCAGTTGTCATAGCGGTAAAGTCAGTCCAATGGACTGGTTCTGCGTCCCACTTCAAAGTCCAGGAAACTGTTCCTATTTGCTGAGGAGGGAGGGAGGGAGGGAGTGAGGGAATTATTAGGAGAAAGCGCCAAGCCATTACGACTATATGACACAGGGAAGGGATCAAGATAAGGATTTGGGATGGGACCGGGGGGGGGGGGGAATTTGAGCGAGAAGGGAATTTGTGAAGGGGCAGATTGGAAGAGATGGGGGGAATTGTGAGGGGAGGGAGAAGAATTATTTTGAAGGGGAGGTGAGGAATTGAGAGAGGAAAAGCGACTAGTTATCAAGGTAAAGAGAAATATTGTAAGTGGAAAGTAGGTTGAAGGAAATAGGAAAGGAGAGAAGGAGGGGGTGAATGTCAATTAACTTGAGGAGGGGGGGGGGTAGGGAGTGGAAAAGAATTATAGTGGGCAAGGAAGCGGTCAGGTCAACCAGGCATTAATCCTTAACTCTTCGCCCACGTTCACCCAGCAATAATTAGTGACCTGGTTGTAAATCGATTAACGGATCGTGCTCCCGGAAAAGTTAGAAGGTACGTCTTCCCCGTGAGCTATGGAAAAGGAAAGCTCTAAGCCTGTTAACAGGAGTCAGAAGTAGTATATTCCTGTCCCACTTCTGTAAAAAGAAAAGGCAGATGGAATGGTTGCATGAGGGACGGATAGTGTTTGTCGGAAATGAATTTAATTGTGCATTTTGCCACTATTTTGCATCATGATTTAAGTATAGTTCACATTTTTTAAACAAAAGTTGTATTCACTTCTTTAAAAATGTTGTCAAATATTCCCTCAAAATGAACCTCCAAAATAAATATGCTTAAAATAAGTACGTGACAGTGTCATATTTATATAATTATACAAATTAAACCAATTTCAGACAATACTACCCACTTTTGCCTAACACGGATCTCCAATCATTCGTTTGAAACCCGTCCTCATTTGATTAGCCCAAATGTCCAATAGGATTGGAACACACAACTGATATATTCAAATTAGCATCGTCCTTGCCAATACCTGTATATTTGAACGCGAGCCTCGGCCGTTCTGGACAATGACAATAGTGAGTGTAACTCTCAAGTGCTTGACAATAGAGACAGTGAAACCACCGCAATCGTAGTTTGTCTTGTAAGGAGGAGACCCAGGTGTATGTGGGGTGTAAGTGAGGGTGTATGTGAGGGTGTATATGTGAGGTGTATGTGAAGGCAGTAATAGCAGCAGAGAACACGAAGAGAGGTGGAATTATGAGGAGAAAGTGTCGAGGCATTACGACTATATAGCACTGGGAAGGGGTCAGGATAAGGTTTTGGGATGAGACAGGGCGATAAGGAATGGTGACCAACCACTTGTGGACGGTCGGGGATTGAACGCCGACCTGCATGACACGAGACCATCGCTCTACCGTCCAGCCCAAGTGGAGGACACGAGTGAGGGAGGGAGGGAGGGAATTATCAAGGGAAAGCCCTAAGCTATTACGACTATATGGCACTGGGAAGGTGTCAGGATAAGAATTTGGGATCGAGTAGATTGTTCTAGGAGGATGTAGGATAAACACTCATAACTATTCCTCCCTCATCATAACACAATATCCTTCCCTTCCCTCCTAACAGTCTGTCCCACCCTCACGTTGCATGGGGATACCTTCTATATAATTCCCCTCTCCTCACTCCCACTTTCAATCCCTGCTTTTATTCTTCGTCAGTAAATGATTGACTTAACGTAAAACTTCACGATTCTTCATGACAGCTTTAATAATACATTAGCGTTAATAATACAAAACTGCGTGTAAAATGTATTCAACGCCTGATCAGATATGATCACTCTAGCAATTTAGCATTTACATTAATTCTCATTTTCCATTTCCGTCAATTTTCCGAAGCCTTATTAGTCTGCTCAATCAGTGACACGGTAAAAGATAACGATTAAAGTAATTCAATTATAAACAAACGTAACAAGATATTGCCTGATTAACGGTCATCAATGGTGGCCTCAATATTGGAGCTTTATCCAAATTACCCGCTGTCGCAGACCCATTCACTTGGGCTGGTTGATAAAGCCTCATTTCATGCAGGTTGTACGGGTTATTCATGCCCGTGCCTCCTCTTGTGATGGATTAATCGTCAATAACAATAACATTGCAGGGTCGGTGTTCAATCCCAAAGTGGTTTTTGGGCTCTGCTCTCATATCCTAGCTCTTGATTCTAGTTAATAGACTCGATTAAGATTCTAGATTATTAGATTCGAAACAGATTCTATTGTGTCTAGAAAATAGACTCAAAAAAGTATATTTTCAAATCTATGCTCTTAATGTGTCCCTATATTCCAGTTTCTCTTCTGTCCTCGTAACCCAAATCTTAGTATGTCATCATATACACACAGAAAACACACTAGCGTGATGTATTGTGATACACAACTGGAGCTCTTAATGGATTCGAACCCGCGACCAACGAATTGGATGGTATAGTGGTCTACCTACCTTAGCTGCCAGGGATCAACGTCCCTGCGGTCTGGTCTCCGACCTGGCCTCACGGTTGGTCGCCTGATCAACTAGGCTGTTGGACGCGGCGGCTCGCAGCCTGACGTATGAATCACAGCCTGATTGATCGAGGTAGAGGTTGCCTCTTATCTAGGGTGTTGTCTCTCCTCCCCTCAATTCTCCCTTCTCTCAAAAAATTTAATATTAAGCACTGAAACACCTATATGAATCTCCCAAAAAAATATTACTTTTAATGTGTGGAAAATATCTGAAATTTAGATATTGTTCTCAAAAACTTCCCCCAATTTGTGGGCCACAAGATAACGTAAGATGCAGGGTAGGTAAACGCTATGATAATCTTTCTTGGTGAGCTTTTTATTTGAGTCCCAGCTGCGTCTAGATACAAGAGATAGGTTGAAGAACCCCAGCTAGTTTTTGTCTTTCCTAATTAAATGCTTTTGTGCATGAGTGACGCTGGCCAGTACATTCACTATAGCACCATGTTCACTCGCAGGATGAGTGACGCTGGCCAGTACATCACTATAGCACAATGTCCACTCACAGGATGAGTGACGCTGGCTAGTACCCTCACAATAGCGCCATGAGTGACGCTGACCAATAAACTCACCTCTCGAGGCAAAATTAAAAAAATAAAATATATGACTCTGTCTCCAGAGACACGACCCTCCCCACCAATCATGCCAACGTCTCAGGCAAAGAAAGTTTGACATATTTTCCCGAAGAATTATGACGAAACGTTCTTGCAGATTCGCTGGGAGTAGATTAGAGAAGAGGCACAGCACAGCAAGGGAGGAAAAGAGTGGAAAATAGGGACAAGAAAGGAGAGAGAGAGAGAGAGAGAGAGAGAGAGAGAGAGAGAGAGAGAGAGAGAAGAGAAGATTTAAAGAGGTAAGAGACTCCACATTACAAATCGGACAGGCTTACAAATGGGTGGCAAAAACCTATAGAGTTCATAGATAACAATTAACATTTTGGGAATGAAGTTTGAATCTTCAGTGACAATGAAAACCATGTACTTAACAGCCCTACGGGGCATCCCCGCACCTTCTCGACAGCAGTGGTTGCAAAATCTTATACAAAGCACAAGTTTTCTCCCTCTTGAGTATGCACCCCCTCTCCTGGATTTGCCTGCCCTCCACCATTCATCAGACTTTTGGACAAAGTGGAGAACCGTGCAAGAAGGCTTATCTCTAGTCTTGATCAAGTCTGATGGAAATGGTCTGAACATCAGACCCTGCAACACTGTCGTGACGTTGTTGGACGTATTCCTATGCACAAGGCCAACATCCTCAAAGTTCTGCACCTATCCGAACTTCGTGGACTGGTTGTCCTAGCTATATATAGGGTGAATTTGTGGAGTTGGTGCACCTTAGACACATCTAGGTTCACCTAGATGTATCCTAGATGCACTCCCTCACACCCTAGATGTATCCTAGATGCACTCCCTCACACCATCACATAATAATGCATACTAACCCGCTCATAGGTTAACCCCCTCACACGCAAACTCATAAACTCACTCACAAATAAATTTAAACGCTAATTCACGCGCTTTCTCACTCGCTACCTCACTCGCTAACTCACTCACTGACTGGGAATCTAACATGAAAGGGCCTATAGTTAACTGGGGAATATAAATCGACAAAGTAAATGTTTTCCATGCAAATCATACGACAAAAAATAAATGGGGGTTTGAATCCTATTTTCAGGATTATCAGAATTCTACATTAACATTATCTGATTAATGCAGAATAATTTGCCTAATGTTCTGTCATATACATTTAATGTGACTGTTATCCCGATCGTTCGTATAATTGTGTTATAGGAACCAATTAGAGGGGACATGCAGAAGCTTCCAATTATTCTGATGTTATAGGATTTGATTCAATGTTTAATAGGGCAAGGATCATCATCATTATAGGGCATGGGTCGTTGATATAGCGTATGTGTAGTTGATATATGATTTGGGTCGTTGATATAGGGTATGGGTCGTCATTATTGGATATAATTCATCATTATAGAACACGAGTCATCATTTTTTGGACATGTATCATTATTATATTTATATAATCATTATTATACTGCCTTTATTGTAGTGCATATAATGCATAAATTATCTTTGCAGTGCATAAACCATCATAATAAGAACAAATTCATCATTTTTGAGGACAAATCATCATTGTAGGGCATGAATCATGCAGTACAGGAGCCCAAAAATCACCACTATGTACCTCACGTGAATTACCTCACGTGAATCTAATAAAGAAATTTGTATTTATAATTCTAGTAGGATCTTACCCTTGGTCGTTTCTTTAAAAAAATAATAAAACACATTTACTTTTTAAAAAGTTTAATACTGCATTGCCACAGATGTTTACAAAATATGGATACAAAGTTAAATTGGTTTGTTAAGCGTGTTGATAAAACACAGTTTCATACTCGCATCATTTATTTTGTTTTACGTTGTGTTGTATTTTGTTAACTGCGTCTGCTAATGACACTTTGTAAATGTGTTGTTCTATTTTAGGTAATAGCATCATTTTTTTCCCGCAATGCAATAGTCAACCAGTTTGAGATTTTAGGTAACTGTTCACCTGAATCTGGTTATTCCGGAGTGAATTAAGGTAGTCGTTAGCGGTTATTAGTTTAATCCTTTGATGATGAGGTGGTGTTGCTGTGTTTGGGGCTGTCAGAGCTCTCTTTCATGACTACCCTCACTCGTTATCTTGTAGTTTTAGTTATCAGCGCCCTCCTTCCCATATCCTTCCTCTTCCTACATTCCCCTTCTTTATTGCTCATATTTTGCCTTTTCTGGCTCCTCTTACTGCCAATCTACCCACAGTTTTTTTTTCCCTTTTACTCTCTCATTATCTAACTTCCACCTATTCACCTTGCTTCTTTCATATGTCTTCCTCGTCTCGTCATTCCCTATCACTCACTCTTACCATCTTTCTCTGTCTCATTCGCTTATTCTTCTATCTTCTTAAAATTCCATTATCGTATGCGTCACATTTCACATCGATTCAGCATTCCTTCCCTCTCTGACATTCCAGCGAGAAATGAGTAAGAATTACTCTTGCATTTTCCTTTCGCTTATCTTTCTCTTTTGGCTTGAACCTACCTAACCTGTCTTGACATACAAAACGTTATTTAATACGGGGTGGTTTAAATGTTAATACGTCAAATTCTTATCGTAGTGGTCGATTGTGTAAAGGTGTGCGGTATTTCTCTGGTCATGTCCTCCGCAGTACCACTCCAGTCACAATGCTTTGTGTGTACTCACACCAGTGCAAAGCTGAAGCTAATCTTTTTCTGTTGTACTTATATTTAACATATTTAAGAGAGCCAAATACTATATTCTGTAACCCAGTGCTGCAAGAACTTTTTTGTGGTGTTATATGACTGTAGTATAGACAAATATAGACTATACCGTTACCATCACGAGGACTCTAAATATTGTTAGGAAATATTTTATGGAACGGGTTTTGTTGGTTTTCTAAACCAACGGACACACACGCATGAGTGGGTCACACACACACACACACACACACACACACACACACACACACACACACACACACACACACACACACACACACACACATACACACACACATCAAAAGAATAACATCAGCGGCCTATGCGAGGCTGGCTAACATCAGAACTGCTTTCAGAAACCTGTGTAATAAATCCTTCAGAACCTTGTATACCACATATGTAAGGCCAATCCTGGAGTATGCAACCCCAGCATGGAGTCCGTATCAAGTTCAGGTTCAAGTTCAAGTAAGTTTATTGAGACAAGAAAAAAAATACATCTCAAAAGGATAGAGTAGCTTAGGCAATTTCTACCCCCATGAGCCCGTATCTAGTCAAGCACAAGACGAAGCTGGAAAAAGTTCAGAGGTATGCCACTAGGCTAGTCCCAGAACTAAGAGGCATGAGTTATGAGGACAGACTACGTGAACTGCATCTCACGTCGCTGGAAGACAGAAGAGCTAGGGAAGACATGATCATGATCATGATCACAAAATTCTCAGGGAATTAACAGTGTGGACAAGGATGGATTATTTAACATGGGTGGCACACGCACAAGGGGACACAGGTGGAAGCTGAGTACTCAAATGAGCCACAGGGACATTAGAAAGAACTTTTTCAGTGTCAGAGTAGTTAGTAAATGGAATGCATTAGGCAGTGATGTGGTGGAGGCTGACTCCATACACAGTTTCAAATGTAGATATGATAGAGCCCAGTAGGCTCAGATATCTGTACATCAGTTGATTGATGGTTGAGAGGCGGGACCAAAGAGCCAGAGCTCAACCCCCGCAAGCACAATTAGGTGAGTACATTTAGGTGAGTACACACACACACACACACACACACACACACACACACACACACACACACACACACACACACACACACACACACAGTACATTTTGTTGCATAACTCACACACAGTGTGTGAGTACACACACACACTTATCAACTGGGTGCCAAGTCATGTGGGAATAATAGGAAATGACACTGCAGACGAAGCTGCAAAACTTGCAACTAAGAGAAAAAATGTAGACATTTACATACCACAGAGTCTATCACAGATTAAGAAAGTAATTAGAAACAGAGCAATGCAAAAAATGTACAGTGACCACAACACAGCAGTTGCAACATCAGGATCTCGGGTTGGTACAAGAATTCAACCAACTACGAACCACTTAGTTTGATGAAAGGGAGCAGTAGAGCAACAGAAGTACATTTACATCGCATCAGGCTTGGATACCTATGTGCATGGGAAATAGGCTTACAGGTTCCGGAAGATGAGAGGAAATGTCAGCACTGTGGAGAAATGTCCGACAGATCACTGGAACATTATCTAACACAGTGCACAGTTACAAACCCATTAAGATTTCAACTTAGATTCAACAGAGCAGAAGTTTTAAACACATATGACAAAATCTTACTGAAGCGACCATATGAGTCATAAATACTCATACTCCGCCCAAGTAAAACATAAACAAGCAACACTTAGTGGGCCAGCCAGAGGCTTAGGGCCCGCGCAGGAATATCCCTGCAAAAAAAAAATAAGAATTATAAACAAAACACTCATAGCCTGAAGTCAGTTTCCTCACCATTTGAATAACAGACGATTAAAAACATTAAATATAGCCTCCAAGCATATTAATGACACCATCTTAAGCATAAATTATGCATTGTTCCGACAACTGTACAGATGCAAAGTTGTTATGCAAACAACAATACATTCACACAACAAACACAATACATATATATATATATACACACTACAAACACAATACACTCACAACGTTGTAATGAAACACTGTATTCCTTGGAGAGATCTAACAACGCAGTGTTTAGAAAATATACATTTTGTTTGCCTCAAATATGTTCATTTACATATTAATAAGAACATTATGCAACACGTTCATCTGACCTATGACATTATGAGTTTTTTTTCCCCGCGCACATCAGTAAAGTTAACAACACTGCTTTTGCTCTAATTTAAGCTTTAAAATAAGTTCATTATCTCCTTAAGTGGTAATTTTAATGGAGGGGTGCAAATCTTACCATTTTTGCCCTTATTTGCGGATGGAGAACGGGTTATTTTATCTAGCAGCCATGGACCCGTGGTAATATGGCTGCGTTATTTTTGTTGTTTCTCGTAATGTTCTTATACTTTAGGAGATATTAACCAGTCTGGCGTGAATTCTTGTAATAGTTTTAGCTCTTTCGCTCTACTACACAGAGTTAAAACGCCTGTGAGAGGTAATATTGTTGTTAATATCAACATCACACACACACACACACACACACACACACACACACACACACACACACACACACACACACACACACACACACACACACACAGCTGTTGCTGTATTTACACACTGTATAAATTGTTATTTATAAATAAATTTGTTATGTATAAATAAATTTGTTATGTATAAATAATTTATACTGTAAATTCTTCATTCAAGTGCATTCTTCTTCAAGTGTAAACTTGTAGTTCAGTCCTGGTCTTGTAGCTGGTAGAACGTGCGTAAGTGCAAGCTAAATATTGTTAAAATTACGAGAGTGCTTGATGTGAAGTGCTTGGGCTAAGTCTAATTTGTTATTATCTCCCCGAGGAGCGCTTTCAGGCTGCTAGATATAGATCTGCGATCTATAGATAACTACTAGAAAACGAAATAGGTTACCGAATCTCTACATATACAAACTAGTCAGCTCAGAAAATATATCTGCATAAAATGATAGCTTGGCCTGTATATCTACGCACTAGACAGCTATGAACTTCGTTACATTCGGCTTAGTGATAGTAGAGTGCTGTAGGTCTGATAGCTTAATGGTCGTTGTTATATAAGCCTTTCGATAATTGCTTTGCTGAGCCTTTCAGTCCATGCATCCTTCTCCCCCCCCCCCTCACCCCACCTCCCCCGATGACGAGCAACAAACTCCTCAACTTCAGCTCTGTCTAAATTACTTGACGAATTAGTTAGATTCAAAACATTTCCCCCAAAGTTGTCAAAGTCTCTGAGAGATTCATTAGTGAGATGACTTGACGCGTTGATCTTTGGATAAAGCCTCTTGGCGACTCTTATCAGTAATGGCTTAACGAGATGGTTAATATTTAACGAAAAGGTTAGCAAGGAAAGAGGCGTTACACATAGAAGTCACAATAGCGTGATGCATCACATGAACAAATCCACAAGGGCAGCGTCTGGGATCATCTCGTAAGTTCGAACCCTCATCACGGTTCTTGTGGATTTGTTAATTTAAAGAGGCGTTATTGTAGGGGGGGGGATAAGTTGAGACTGATAAGGGATAGTGGCAGGGTGTGACGATGGATGGGATGGATGGTAGGGTTAGAGGCTGAAGAAGAGTGAGAGAATGTGACGATAGACGATTGAAAGTCTCACTGCTACTAAAAAGCCATTGAAACTTGACGTCACTGAAATGACCGTGAACTATTCCAGGAACCACCCCCCCCCCCTCCCCCCCCCCCAAAAAAAATCATCCCTTGACCCTCACCTCTGTACCACACAGGATAATTTAGTGTTCACTTCATATTATACGACTAGTGATTACCTGAAGCAAACAAGGCAGTCAGTGTTTGGTGTCAGGACACGTATAGCACGTAGAGCTTGTCTACGATGCCTAAGGGAAGACAATAAGAGTGCCCAGACTGCAGTGCTCGTTAGACACAGTGCCATGGTGTAGTTGTGAACTCTAAAGACCAGGACGGAACAGTTAGTGATGGAATTTGTGTGTGAAGTTTTAGAACGATTCTGGACGCATGAGTGTGTTTGCGGCGTCTTGAGCTGAGAGTCAGGTACCTCCATCATGCGCTAAGAGCCAGCTGGGACCAAATTAACGAAGCAGTTACGCAAGCACTTACGAACGTGTACATCTTTCCTCAATCTTTGTCAGCTTTGGTTACATTTATTAAATTAAACAGTTTACAAGCACGAAAACTTGTCAATCAACTGTTGTTATTGTTATAAACAGCCTCCTGATGCCTCGGAGCTCATTAACTGTTGAATAATTGTAAAAAAAAGCCGCCAAAGATTGAGGAAAGATGTACAGGTTCGTAAGTGCTTGCGTAACTGCTTCGTGAATCTGGCCCCAGATAGCTCCGTCATGAACTGTGAGTCAGGAATTTCCACTTATCTTCCACCTTCAGAATTCATCCACCTCAATACTGCGGGTACTTTGATACTTTAGCAACGATACGAGACAAAATATATATAATTTTCAGAACGTGCGGTACAAAAAATAACTATTCAGCACATACCAGTTGATTGTAGAAATGGATATTAGGCCTCATGCCTTCATCTGTTTACTAAACATCTTGCAAGACTCGAAAATTGGTCATCTGAAGTGAATTATCTGATCTACGATATTTAACTATGCAACACATTGCACATTTTGCTGCATTGCTCCCTCACTACGCCCAGGATAAACTTCCTCAGTGAGCGGAAATTGCAACAATTACTCTCCAAGGTAATTATGTTACGTTACGTCACTCAAATGTTGCACAGAAAAGTAATAACCGTGAGAGAATATGTTAATATAACATGATTCTCATTAAAATGTTGAAATGTCAGGGGAAAAACGATAATTTGAGAGAACAAATTTGAAATGGTTTTGTCATTCTTATTTCATAATTACAATTTTGGTTTGACAGAAGTTGGAAAAAAATATAATGAATATTTGACTAATAAATTCAGCTTGGTTAATCATGGCTTGGTAAATTATAGTTTAGTTTTGTTCTCGTTAGGTGAGGGTAGGTTAGGTAAGGACAGATTAGTAAAGGTTAGGTATGTTTAAGTTTGGTTAATATAGCTGTATTCGGTGGAAATAAGTTATTATGAATTTATATACCTCAACCCACGCTTGTGGAAAGGAAAGGAGCGTAGTATCGATCCATCCTTAACACTTAACGAGTCTAAACTATGGCAAAAAAATTGTCGAGAATGTTCCACTTTCCCGAGACTATTTACATCTCTTCTTCACCCACAGCCTCTTTACTCTGCGCTTATAAGAGTCTCACGTTACTGTGACATTTCCAGACCTCATTCTTTGTCTCCTTCTCTTTATCCCTCCTTCTACCATTTCCTCTTTCCATTTAACTCTGCTTCTCCCCTCCCTTCCCTTCTCCCCTTCACATTCCCTTCTCTTCTCTCTCTCTCTCCTCTCTCTCCACTCTCCTCTCCCTCTCTCTCTCTCTCTCCTCTCTCTCTCTCTCTCTCTCCTTCTCCCTCTCCCTCTCCCTCTCTCTCTCTCTCTCTCTCTCTCTCTCTCTCTCCATCTCTCTGTCCTCTCTTTCTATCCATATTCCCCCACCCTTCCTCCTCCTCCTCCTTCCCTCTCTGCAAACCTGTAATGCATAACATAAACATATATAATTCCCGTCACAGGAAACAATACCACGACCCGTAGACCTGATGTCTGTGCGGTACTGTGCGCCAGTGCTCACGTACATGCACAGTTGCACATGTCATCTAACTAAACTGCTCACCGTATGGATTAGTACATCAGTGTCATATCACCTCCTCCCGCCTAGCCTCGTGGGTTTAGTGGTTGTAAATCTAGCTGTAAATGCGGCTATTGTTGTGTTTACTTCGCGGGGGGATAGT
>WNGS01165751.1:13325731-13338801 GCA_020271785.1 Procambarus virginalis
GCAATATGAATTTTGTTTCCAAAAAACCCGTTTTTTAGTCAAAAATTATTTGATTTAAATATTCCACTTTGCAATATTGTTTGACTCGTATCACAACAAAGGAACGAGTAATTGACCATGCGGGAGATGATGAAAAAGCAATTGCGTTGTTGTTTCGTGTTGCGTACGTTAAAACTTGAGGATGCGATGGTGTAGAAATAATGGAGTCGTTTTTAAAGCAGTTATATGGTTGTGGGGCTATTGAGCCGTGTGGCGGTTAATGTCCGCTAGTATATCGACTATTGTGTTTCACACACTAGACTATGCTGTAGTCTTCCAGCCATGCTCACCTGCCTCCTACACTCTGCCATCCCCCCACCCTCTCCTCCACCTAAAGCCACCTGCTGTCTGCCACCATCACTCTCCACAACACCACTCCGGCCACCAGTATGCCACAGCGGCACTGGTCTGCTTCCACTTGGCATATCGACTCTATTCAGATTCTCACACTTTTCCAAAATATTGACCAATTATTGTCTCGGCTGAAGATGATCGTCTAACAAATCACGACATAATTTTAATAATACATAACTATCCGTTGTATAACTATCATAGTATACAGTTGTATGATAGGCTTTATGTAAACTAAATCTTATATGGATTAGGCATTATATTGCCTTTGAATTTGGAAGAATAAGCAGTAATAAATTTTTACTGGTTGATTGCAAAAATAATACGTTATACAATTGACATACAGCAATGATGGTAGAGCGACGGTCTCGCTTCATGCAGGTCGGCGTTCAATCCCCGACCGTCCAAGTGGTTGGGCACCATTCCTTTTCTTCCCGTCCCATCCCAAATCCTTTTCCTGACCCTTTCCCAGTGCTATATAGGCGTAATGACTTGGCGCTTTCCCCTGATAATGCCAACCCTCCCCCCCCCCAATGCCCTGAAACAATAAAGAAGGATTAAGATGGTCTTCTAAGAAAAGATATATTCATACCAAACCTTAGTGAGCGCATCAACACTTAAGGTAGCTAAGATGGCCTAGACGTATAATAAAAGTTGTTCTGGTCTGTTGCACAAAGTAAATCAGTCAATCACGGTGCTCAGTACATGAGGAAGATGAAGATAACGTTTATATCACAAAATATATACAAGTAGGATGATACAACTACATACTATATGTAAATATCTTGCGAGTGATTCTGGAAACAATCTCTTTCAGCAACATTTAAAAGACTATTTAGTTCTATAAGAGAACCTCTTATAGATAAATACAAAATATATATATGTATATCAGACTCAGGCGTAAATCTTCCTGAATACGGCAGCGTAAAAAATAATAACACAAGATAACCGTATGATATCACATGTAATGTATCCCAATTTCCTCTTCTCTCTTCCCCCTCCAGTCTAGCTCCTTTCCAGATAGAGGAGAAAGTCGTCTCAGGGACGTGGGACTCACTTCCTCCTCAGCATCACCCCTATTATTCTGGAGCGTCGTAAATGAACACGAGACACCGTGAATGGTCACCTCCTTGGGATGGAGAGAGAGAGAGAGAGAGAGTGGGGGTCTCTATCGTCAACACATGCCATTCACCTGGGGCTCTAGGAAACTCGAACCGTGGACCCCAAGGCGTGTGAGGCCGAAGCTCTATCGACCGAGCTATGAGTAGTCGTAATAAGAAAAGTTTCCAGAAGCAGCATCCTGCTGTCGAACTGGAATTAGTCTTAATTGGTCATCATCAACATTGTTTGGTTTCCCATGCTACGGAATGACGGTATTCTGTTATATTATTTTTTGGTGACATTTTAGGGCACTTGGAGAGGTATGTGTCCTCTACTGCCTCTTTTAGTGCCTCTTATGTGTCATCCTCGAACTGAAGGAAGATTCTGACATATCTTACAATGTGTCGAGTTGTGTCTACCAAATGAAGCTCCACTTAGTTCATCTTATAGAGGGCTGTCTGGGTGTTTTTTTGTGTGTGTGTGGGGAACTTTTTTTTATTTCTAATAAAACTCTTTATTAGTGCATTTGTTCCTATTTAATCCACTGTTGCGTGATGTATGTTCTCTCATGTGTGAGCAACAGCAGCAGATAAGAGTAGGTGGCCGGAGAGCCGGAGCAGCAGCGGCAGCAGCAGCAGCCGCTGTTGTGGTGTGCCACTGCTGGTCGGCTGTTTAAGTGGTGCCTCCTTCCTTACCTCAGTAGGAGTGAGGGAACAAGCCCGGATGAAGGGTGTCAAGGTCACCACAGTCGGCAATCGGCTGCTTCCATTGTTTGCTTGTAAACCACAAAAGTATTCTGCACTCTACTGTAAGGCTGCTGGCATCTTCTGTGAGTTCTTTTATGGAAGTTTACATTTTGAAACGCTGAAAAAACTGCTCATTCAGGGGGCGAAAATCTGTGTGTGTGTGTGTGTGTGTGTGTGTGTGTGTGTGTGTGTGTGTGTGTGTGTGTGTGTGTGTGTGTGTGTGTGTGTCTCTCTCTCTCAGATGTAGAGAGAGAGAGAGAGAGGGAGAGAAACTTTACCGTCGATGGAGCGCCCCAAAAACCATGCAAGATGACGATGCTGCAAGGCTGACTCTGAGCTGTTCAGGCACTCTTTAATCTTGCAGCAATTTAGTCTTGCTGCCGCTGCAGTTGTTGATCACAGTATTATTGCTCAGTCGACCTCATTTTATTTCACTTGAGCAAGGAAAACATGCATTACTTTGATCTATTTTTCCGTCCTTTTTATTTGTTTTGTTTCTGTTCTTTGTCGCCCTGTCTTCTTGTATTTCTCTTCCTATTTCTACTATTCCTACTATTACTATTATTACTCTTCCTCTTCGTACAAAAAATACAATTCTGTTATCCTACCTCTCCTGTACATCCTTTGATAGTAAATTTCTCCTGAAGTTTACATTTTTTTCGCAAGTATCCTTTTCGTCCAGTTTACTCTATTAACTCTCTACGAGATTTTCCTGCCTATACCGGGGTTCCCACCGCAAGGTCAAAATATTGACCTGACCTGAGGGTTTAGTCTAGTTAAACCCTTTGCTATTTGCGTCAAGTAACGCAATTATAGCGTTATGATGTGTTTCACTTTTTATTCAAGGTTAGCAAGAATGCTTATATGATGTGCGTCAATATCCTGTGTCTATATACGCAATACGCACATGGAGGGCCAGAATTTACGCCAGCTCTACTGGCTAATACACATATGACCAGAGTGTGTGTTTGTGTGTATGTGTGTGTGTTAGGGACGGCTCGACGGGTCAATACAAACCAGAGTCTGGCTGGACCATCCCCATCCCCCAACCATCCCAAGCAGGCATCCACCCCCCATCCCATCCCCCATCCCCATCCAGAGCCCATAATGCTTCAGCATATAAGACATAAACAATAGTTATGGGAAGCTGTGTAGCGCTGTATGAAGCATTAACAGTCAGACGACACTCGCCTGTATCCGTGTAATGACTATAGTAAACATCTTTCCAAGAAAAATAATCACTAATAAATATTTTGTGAGTTGTTGGATCATGTATATTAATTTTAAACTTTCGTGTTCACCTACATCATTTTTTTTTTTTTTGGAGTGGGTCGACCAACCCGGAAACTTTCAATGACAAAAGACTGAAAAAAAATTGAGAACAAACTTCATTTAGTTTTCATTTCATTATATTGATTTTATGTGCAATTGCAATAGATGCCATTAGAGGTGTGATGGTATGTAAACTAGTTTCTTTTAGATTTGCAATTGCTACGAAATTTGCGTCAACTTAAACAATGGTCCAATGGTCTCTCACTTCTATGAAAATATTTATTTTGTGGGCTTTTCCTTGTATTAAAATATCCGATTGACACTTAACTTTCGAAGTGGTAAAAAAAATTAATGGAATAGTGTTAATTGTAAATCATCTCATCACAATAAACTCTGGAGTGACTGAAGACACCTTACTCAGATATGCAAACATTTTACAATCGCATTTTGAGCTCTAATCTAAGAGCAAAACTATGTATTATAACATCTAAAACAAAATATATGTAACCCAGCGCACATATTTGAAATTAAAGAACCATGACGTTGTTTCAGTCATGTCACGACGTAATGAAAGTCCAGGACGGACCGAAACGTCGTCGCATAAGGGTCCAGGACGGACCGAAACGTCGTCACATAAGGGTGCAGGACGGACCGAAACGTCGTCACATAATAGTTTTCCCGTTTGTGCAACTCAATAGTTCAGATTTCTAGTTTCTAATGTTGTTATACGTCGGTATATACATTATATAGTCCTCAACGTTACTATAACTACTACCATAACAGGAGGTTGGGCTGTAATATACATAATCTCTGTAACAACACTGTATTCTGAAACGCCACTTGAGCAGGGAGTAGCAGACTCTCGCTCAATACCAATTCATTGCGAGCAAAATAACAGCCGCATGAAAATCATCTGATAATTTTAAATTGATTACCAACGTTCCAATAAATCAACACAGAGGCTTTTGAAAATATCAAATCGCTATATATTCAGAGCGTAGCTGAGGCTAAAGCCAGTTGGAAGCTTACGAATCTATATTGAGGTCGCCTCCATAATTGCGTCTGGGTTCAAACAGAATGCAATTGACAATCAAAAATGCAAATATTGAAAAGATCAGTGTGTTTGCGAAGTCACATCTCTGGCTTCCACCTAACAACATTGAATGCATTCTAGTGCAATTACAATGTGCAGAACCTTACACTATAAAACAATACAATTCGGAAAAATGAATAACAAATTCACGATTTAAAACATAAATAAACAGCAGTAACACTAAAATTTCAATTGCTAAGAGTTTCTTCCACCAATAACGAGAATGCTAACAATAATTATAATGAGAAAATCCGCAGGAGCCGTGGTGAGGATTCGAACCTGTGCTCTGGGCATTCCCAAGCAAACACCTACTGATGGTTTCGTTGAAACATCACGTTACTGGGATTTCTCTGTGCAATAATTCTAATACAAAGATATCACAATTGCGTGATACATTAACGAGCACGAGAACAACGGGAATGAGATTGTGAGGCAACCCGCTCTCGCACAAGACAGCACATATATGACTTATTTATAAGCGAAATAGTGACTATAAGCAATAAGTACATATGTGACATATTCAAGTGCGAACAAGCCTGAATGGTCCCCAGGACTATATGCGAATGAAAACTCACACCCCAGAAGTGACTCGAACCCATACTCCCAGGAGCAATGCAACTGGTATGTACAGGGACGCCTTAAACCACTTGACCATCACGACCGGACATAAGGAAGTGATAGCCGAGGCTATATGAACCACTTCCCCGCCGGCACTTGGATGGTTATCTTGGGCAAAGCATTTTATCAAATCACCTCATTTTTTGGGGCAACACGTGACGAACACAAATGCGAACAAGCCTGAATGGTCCCCAGGACTATATGCGAATGAAAATCCAGATAATATTCAAATCCATCATTTTTTCAAGGCACTAACTTTTCCTCTCAGTTTTATTAAACAATAGAGATTTTATACAAAATTTGACAATATCCTGAGTTGCTTTACAATTTATTTAAATATTTTAGTTTTGTTTATTATTTTTATATAAATGTAATATCAATATAGGTATAGGTTCAGTACTAATTGTAATATTTTAACATACTAAGAAGGTTAGGTTAGGTTGTGGTTTTCTATTCAGCATTTCAAGGTAAACTCGAATATTCACAATAATTAGTATGTCACATATGCACTCATTCATAAGCAAGATATTGACTATAAGCAAGTGCGAGAACGGGTTGTGTGAGGAAGAAGGCGGGGAAGGGAGATAGGAAACAGAGAGAGAGGGGTTGTGGGGAAGATGGGTAAAGACCGAGGTAGACTGAGTGATTAGGTGAGACAAAAATACCCCGGGCACTACCGGGTTTACCTCACCTATTGTACGTATTAATTTATTGCCTTATTCATAAAATATAGCGAAACTTCTGTTAAATGCAAGGAAAAAGTATATATATAAAAACCTGCTTCTGTTGTTTTGATGTTCAAAACATCTGCTTCTGATGCTAGGTGTTCAAAAACTCACGGTATCTTAAAACTGTGGAGTTTGTGATCGCAAAATGATCTTCTTCAATATATATATATTATTTGCTCGGTGGTGGAATTCTTTGAGTAAAAAGAAATGGTTATATATTTTTTTGTATAACCTTTTTTGTAAAAGGTTATACATGGAGGATGGTCCCACACTGCACATGGTCGTATATTTTACAATTTACAATTATTTTTCTAGTCATCATTTGGCTCTTAGTCTTCTATATCTCAGCATTGACAAATAATAATAAATAAATTCACCGATTTGTAAATTTCAATATTTTCGTCATTACCTATTTGTCCTGACGCTTTGAAGTTTAAAACCAGTCATAAAATAACAATAAAACCAACTTAGGCAAGAAGGTTTATTATTTAAACCTCAGTAAAGTTTGCAGCGGTTTAACCTGACGGTAGAACCTTAGCTAACTTATTAAGGACCAAAAACTCGCTAATCCCTTGAAAACGTCAATTTAGCGTCGAATTGAATTTCAGTAAACCACAGCAATTTCTACGTAAGGGGATTATATAGTGTTAACAGGAATTGTATTGTAATGATTGGGAGGACAGGATCCAGGCAATTGTGCAGTAGTAAGTGGGAGAACAAGTCTGTAATTGAGTCGTATGAATTGGGTGTACAGGTTTAGTAATTGAGTTACGTTAGGTGCTCGGACATGGTTTAGTATATGAGCCGAGTGAGAAGACAGGCTTACGGGCTCACCATACCCCATGCTACATTGGCATTTCGTTCTGAGTAATAAATCTAAAACAACAACAACAATAGAGAAGACAAGCAAGTTACAGCTCCGCTCATTACCATCAGAAGACCATGAAAAAATATTTTGTTTAAAATTATATATACTGTTAACAGTTATACATATAGCTGAGAATTATTATATATATATATATATATATATATATATATATATATATATATATATATATATATATATATGGATTTGTACCTCGCTTCTCGGTGTATATACTCTGGGATTTAAAGACTAAACCACTCACCTAAAAATGAGGAGAAGACGACGACGTTTCGGTCTGTCCTAGACCATTATAGTAGGCATCCTTCAGTTTTAATACTATGGAGTTGCGCCCTAACAGGGCGCAAAGCCTGGGTAGGTAGATATGGAGGAGAAGCTGTTACCCATGCAGCAGATCCCCCCTCTCCACGTTGCTGAAATTATCCAATAGAAAGGCAAATGCCAATACACATGGTTCCAGCAACGTCGCAGGAGCTGCCAGAACGAGGTCGAGGTCAACAACGAACTGCCTTAGGGGCTCCAACTCCGGATTTTTCCTCGAGGTTGACTCCTGAAGCCTTTCCCAAAAAAGGGGTATGGCCGCAAGGCAGCGGAGGTTTAAAATCAGGTTTTCCTTCCCCTAGATGGGCTGCCTTCCCAGGCTATCGAGTCCCATCTACCCGGAGCAGCTGGTTTTAAGGCGCCATAGGCACACCCGCGCCCTTCTCCTGTCGGCAAAAGCAGTTCCGCCGGACTTAAAGACTAAGCCACCTGTGCAGGCCAGGAGTTGGACTTGGTTGTCAGAGGCTATTGGAGACGCATGCCGTATAGGAGCATTTTATAGGTCATGGGAGCTCGTCCCCCGTTACCACCCCCTGGCTATGACAACCCCTTGGAACCCATTATCCTGGACCATTATCAAGTCGATTTTCGGTCCAGGACGGACCGAAACGTCGTCGTCTCCTCATTTTCTGGTGTGTGGGTGGTCTCCATATTTTCAGCCACGTTATTGAGACTCATCTGGGATTTTCTTTAGTTCTGGAGTAAAATACATTTGCTGGTTGGTTAGTATGTTGATGGTCATGATTACCTTCCTGAAGTTGATGGCCCCTAAATCCATAACGAAACCGAAAGTGCTCATTACTCAGTGCTCAACTCATCCCACCCTGCAACAAATGTCAAATGTATGCAACATTTTCACCCCACAATGAGCATTAACAGACAACTAACCAGTAAAAACAATTCTTAACAGTCCCATGACGTTGAAGACGCAAGATAATGTAAGCCAAAATTGGCTTGTTATTGGTTTGAAGGCGATCATTCAAAGGTGAGCTTCAAGGCCGCTCCAGCAACTTACTGCCCAAGTAGTAAGAGTGTTGAACATAGCTTAATATTAAACTAAGTTTACACAGAAAACGGGATACATCTCTGTCACACAAGGTACTCACGAATTGCCGTTTTTGAATTAAATTTTAATGCACATAATGTGTTGTTAGGTAAATTACATGAAACAATTTCAGTATTGCAATTTGTTGGACATATTTACTTAAAAATAATTTTATTTAAGAATCCTCCGCGTAGTGTCAATCGTAGAATACCACAATCGAAAATAGATTACTTGTTCTCTAGCCTAAAATAAACCTTTCAAACGAAGCAATTATATCTCTAAAATATTCATTTAAGATTATCAAAATATATCAAATCTGAGTTAAATAATGAAATTTCGCAGTTAATTTTGTTATTATAATATTTTCAAGAAACGGGATTTTAAATGGAAATTAGAGAAAAACAGCCGTCATACAAGCTATACATATTTATACTTTATTTTATACATATTTTATATTTTATACATTTTCACATATAATGTGTGGTGTTTTGCGCCTTTCGGTATGTAATGACTGAGAATTTTATCTCCTCGCTCTCCATGTTGTAGACTAAGATATATTTGTAGGTAAACTATTATAATGGTCTAATATAAAATATAATATATAATATAGGTAATATAAACTATTATAACAATCATTCAATTGTAACATTCAATCAAGGTCAATAACAATCATTCAAGGTCAATAGCCCTTAAGTTCAGCAATGAAGACGTATCTATCCTTCTTAATGTTCAAGCATATATATACACAGCGAGGTAAACTTTAGTATACCTCGAGTATACCTCTCATACGTGTATATAGACCTAGATATACGTATATGTGTATATACTTTAGTCCTGGCTGGTCAGT
This sequence comes from Procambarus virginalis, assembly GCA_020271785.1. Taxonomy (NCBI): domain Eukaryota; kingdom Metazoa; phylum Arthropoda; class Malacostraca; order Decapoda; family Cambaridae; genus Procambarus; species Procambarus virginalis. The sequence goes on from WNGS01165751.1 coordinate 13,334,776, forward strand.
ATGTTATTGTGGTGACCTTGAGGTTATCTTCAGATGATTTCGGGGCTTAGCGCGCCCGCGGCCCGGTCCTCGACCAGGCCTCATTTTTGTTACACACCCCGAGGAAGCAGCCCGTAGCAGCTGTCTAACTCCCAGGTACCTATTTACTGCTAGGTAACAGGGGCATCAGGGTGAATGAAAAACTTTGCCCATTTGTCTCCGCCTCCACTGGTGGGATCGAACCCGGAACCTCAGGACTACGAATCCGAAGCGCTGTCTACCCAGCTGTCAGGCGCCCTATACCCAACATAAAGCTAATCCTAATATTTAAATTCATAATTTTGGTACACCATCCAATTCGAATAGATAATTACAACATTTTTAATTGTTAAACTCCCGGCTTTAATTCAACAATGCTAAGGCTCAATCAGTCTCTCATTAGCTCCCAAAACGAGAAACCAAATTGAATTTCGGCAACAGTATCCAGGAACAAAATTATGGTGAATGGAATTTAAATATTCCTCTCTGGTAAACAGCTGCTTTCACAAATATTTATATCACTGTGCCTCAATTTTTATGAATTTAGTTGAAGTTGAAAGTCATAAGTATCAGGATATCTTGGTATCGATATTCTGGTAAATGTTATCTTTCATATTGCTTTCTGGTGGTTATCTAGAGTGTGTAAACAGATGGATGGCTATGTTGACTGTGGTAGAATAGGTAGATTATGGTGATTCTTGTAGACTATGGCGACTATGGTGGACGATGGTAGACTATTTGGACTTTTTTTCCAGGCAATGTTTACTATAATAACCTATTGTAGAATGTGTAGCCTATGCATTATGTAGATTACTATTTATACACTGTGGACAATGGTAGAATATGTAGAATGTGGTAGACTATGTAGATTATAGATATATTCTCACTCTGTATCATAACAATTCACTCTCCCGTTTGCAAACACATTCATCTTTACAAGTTCTTATTCTCTTCTATCCCATTTCCCTTCTTTTTATCCTTTCTCCCTCTTTCACTTTCTCGCTTTCTCAGCACTCTACTGCAGGTTCCGTCTCCGCCAGGCTCTTCCCGGTCCATTACCATCGCCTGTCTAGGTGGACTCTGTCAGCGTCTGGTACCTTTCAGGCTGACTCTGAACTGCGACGTATTCTGGCCGTTCTGCGTCTCGCAAAGTCCACCTTGTGACAAAAGTCCATTTTGTACTACAGGCGTCACACCTCTCACCTTAAATCTTCTCCCACCACCACACCTCTCACCCTAAAACTTCTCCCACCACCACACCTCTCACCGTGAATCTTCTCCCACCACCACACCTCTCACCCTGAATCTTCTCCCACCACCACACCTCTCACCCTGAATCTTCTCCTACCACCACACCTCTCACCCTAAAACTTCTCCCACCACCACACCTCTCACCGTGAATCTTCTCCCACCACCACACCTCTCACCCTGAATCTTCTCCCACCACCACACCTCTCACCCTAAATCTTCTCCTACCACCACACCTCTCACCCTAAAACTTCTCCCACCACCACACCTCTCACCGTGAATCTTCTCCCACCACCACACCTCTCACCCCTGAATCTTCTCCTACCACCACACCTCCACCCTGAATCTTCTCCTACCCCCACACCTCTCACCCCTGAATCTTCTCCCACCACACACCTCTCACCGTGAATCTCTCCCACCACCACACCTCTCACCCCCTGAATCTTCTCCCACCACCACACCCTCTCACCCTGAATCTTCTCCTACCACCACACCTCTCACCCTGAATCTTCTCCCACCACCCACTCTCACCCTAAATCTTCTCCTACCACCACACCTCTCACCCTGAATCTTCTCCCACCACCATCCACATTCTCTTGCATCTTTTTTCTTCTTTATTTAGCCAGCACTTCTGGTCCTCTCTCCCCTGCCGTGCCTGGTTCCCATCTCGCCGTTCCCTTCTTAATTTATTTTCAAAATTCACTCCCGACATGATATAATTTTGTCTTCGCGACAGCGTGTCCACATTGCTAAAGCTCTTCCCTGTTTTTGCATATTTTCACGGCATTTTAGATGTGCAAAATAGTTTTTTTATGCATAAATTTATATCCACAATTTGTGTGATCAATAAGGGTATTTTTTATTTAATACTATTTCTCATTTAATGTTTTCGTTACTTACGTTCTGAAATTTACTCTCCTAAGTTCATTTTACAATTCATTGAGCCTGATAAGGGTTGGTAAAAGACGTGTTTCCTTAAAGCACTCTTCAACATCTTCGGAGGCTGATGTCCTACTAACTGTAGGAGAAGTTAGTACAAGCTGGTAGAGGAGCCTTCACTTATTATTCCGTTTCTTGTGTCTTGTCTTGGGCTGCAGCTGTAGGTCCAGGGACCCTGGCCTAGACACAACTGCTCCATTTCCAGTCAAGGTCGGAGATTATGTGTACAAGGTCACACTGGTGGGATTATGTGTATTCTGGTCCCGTTGTGCTGACTCTGTCTATCCTTGACAGTGAGAAATAGAGTTACGAAGTCAGTGAGAGGCATTATATGTGCCTAGGGGCTCAAATAAATCGAATCCAACTGTGTGAACTCATATTTCTTCCACAGTCTTCGTATATATATGATAAATGGTCGTTGTCCGCCTTTTCATCAATACTTTCTTACAATAGACAACTAGTTGTCTCATAGTTCAACACTGTTTGAATGTCAACTACAAAATCTGGATGTCTCGAAACCATAGAGATTAAGATGGTTTCCTGATCGAATGTCTTCACGGCTCCAGATCACAGGCTGGATGCCAGTTTTAGAACTGATCTAGAAGGTTACAGGAGTTATAATACAGAAAATAATATCCTCGCCATATTGTACCTAGATTGTACCATGGGGTTCTGGCTTCGTTCTCCCCTGTTTCCTGAACACTATCCGGCCCCATTTATCTAAATTATCAAATGAACCCAGCCCCGACTTCCCTCCCCATGTACCCGAAATACAGTCCCCTCTGTACCGAAAATACAGTCTCCTCTCCTGGAGCCAAAATCCTATTTACTCCCCTCTGTAGTCAAAGCATATTTCCTGCTTTCCCCTCTACCCAAAACGCAGTCTCCTCCACTGTACCCAAAACGCAGCCTCCTCCACTGTACCCAAAACGCAGCCTCCTCCACTGTACCCAAAACGCACCTCCTCCCCTGTACCCAAAACGAAGCCTCCTCCACTGTACCCAAACGCCGTCTCCTCCACTGTACCCAAAACGCCTCTCCTCCACTGTACCCAAAACACACTCCCTTACCCTGTACCAGAACCCATTTCGAGGAAGTCAACCAAGAATGACCGAATTACAATTTTCAACAAAAACTCTAATTAGCTGAAATCCAAGTTAAACCTCGACCATTAGCGAAGCGATAAGTGGGCTGAACGGACTGGGAATATGTGTTTTATACTGAAAGAGGAGAGGAGAGGAAGGGAGAAAGAGGAAGTAGGATTAGAGTGGGGGGAGAGAGAGAAGCGAGTGATGGATGACTAAGGAATGGAACAAGGCAGAAATGGTGAGTAATGTATTAGGGAGAATAGAGCCGAGAGGGAGAAAAGTGATAAAAGAAAGTCATAAGGTAGTTAAGGATGAAGCAGGAGGGGGGTAAGAGATAGATGAGTAGAAGCAGACTTACGAGTGATCAATGGAAATTGAAGAAGTTACACAAAACTGATTATGTAGAGCAAAATTGACGGTAAATACAACGGAAAAAATACGACTGGAGATAGTGAAATTAAAAAAACAGATGAAATATATTGATCAATGAGAAGTTCCATCATTTGGCCAACTAACAACTCAAAATCAGAGGCAGAACTATTGCTTTCACCAGCAGCAAATGATCATCAAAGTGCAGATGAAGAGACACAGTAACGTTGCTGAAAAATGTTGACCAAACCACACATTAGAAATTGTCGAGACGACGTTTCGGTCCGTCCTGGACCTTTATCAAGTAGATAATGGTCCAGGACGGACAAATATCGACTTGATAATGGTCCGGAACGGACCGAAA
>WNGS01165751.1:13338818-13358971 GCA_020271785.1 Procambarus virginalis
AAGAGGCGGCGGCCTGTCACCGAAAGAGGCGGCGGCCTGTCACCGAAAGAGGCGGCGTCCTGTCACCGAAAGAGGCGGCGTCCTGTCACCGAAAGCAGTGGTGTCCTGACCCCAAAGGGCGGCGACATGATCCCAAAGGGCGGTGACATGATCCCAAAGGGCGGTGACATGACCCCAAAGGGTAAGGCGGCGACATGACCCCAAAGGGCGGCGACATGACCCCAAAGGGCGGTGACATGACCCCAAAGGGTAAGGGTGCTGACATGACCCCAAAGGGTAAGGGCGGCGACATGACCCCAAAGGGCGGTGACATGACCCCAAAGGGCGGCGACATGAATTTCGGGTTTTTGTTCACTGTATTCACCCAATTTAAGAACTGCTTAAGAACTTTAAGCGAGCGCAGAGTTTAATAATATACCTACGATACATAGTAGAATTCTCTGGTATCATGGTGGCAGACAGGCAATTAAAGAATTGGTCCAGTTCTTGAGTGAATACACTGTACAAAAACCTAAACATCATGCCGCCGCCTTTTGGTGTCAGGCCGCTGCCCTTTGAAGAGGTCTCAAAAATTTAACTTACAATCTCACAATTATCTCCTAGAGGCACGGATGATGAAAGGATAGGAGCGATTGTATGGGAGGCGGATAGGAGACACCCGCACCATAAAATAAGGGATATCCACAAGGCCTACAGCGGCCAAATAGAGATAAGATCGAGAGATTAATTCAGTTTACTCCTTCCAGAAAACCCCGCTCAATGGTATATTAAATTCACTGATGTCGGTCGTAAATGACATCTTGGAAGAGCCAAGACAACCCGAGGCTCGCCCCAAGTTATTTAGTCACTCCGAAGTACCTTTTCCCTCTCAAACATTAAACTTTAAAAAAATTATTGATCTCAAATATTGGAATTTAGCTGTTTTTATTAAGTTTTGGCGCTATATAAATATATAAACTTATTACCAACATCTGCGCTTTATTTGTTCTCTTGGTTTGCTAAAAAGTTTATTTCTCCTTTATCGAAGTGAATATTTTGTAATTATTTTATTAGTGAGCGAGGTAGGCTTTATTATTAAATGCAGGTGTCATGTTTGAACTCGCTTAAACCTCTCTTTTTACTCTTGACAATTTCATGTTTCTTTTCTTCTCATTTTTTGCCGCGACTTAAAATAATAAAGCAGACAAATACAGTAACTCTTTACTATATTTGTATGTGTTATGTATGTAATATTTAGATATATGGCGGTATTGCGGTGGCACATATGACACATGTGTGTGTCGTCGGTGTGGTGGCAATACATATGTGTCAAGTATCTGTGGCATAATTCCCGAGGTGTCAACATCGTGTCACCTCGTTCTGAGGTAATTACATTCTGTGTTTTTGAATAATAAAACGCTGGATCCTGTCAATAGCAATTTATAAAGCAAAGAATAAGTTCCAATAACAGGGGGCTTCATAAAGCACCTAAACATACACATGTGTGTTTGCGGGGACCAAAGAGCCGAATCTCAACCCCCGTAAGAACAACTAAGTGAGTAGGTATCATACCTGTGGGTTGGTAATGTATAGAATTTCGCCATGGACTGGATGTTTGTCTCTCTTACGCATTATAGAGAGTAATCTATAGTAAAATGTTGAAAATCTTGACTCAAATCTGTATGAACAGAATATATAAAGGATGTTGTGTTGCTGAAGATACCTTTTTGAAGCTACAAGAGTAGCCGGGTTTTCTAACTTTACCAATTGCGAAAAAAAACAACTTATATGTATATTCCCACATCATGGAAAGCAAAATTTTCACTTTCTATTCCAGGGGGTTACATAATTTTACTTAAGTTTACGCTAAAATATTTTCTTTTGTTCAGTAGATGGAATAGAAAATGAGATTCCATTGTTTGATGGGTAACTTTAAGATCTTTCCAAGGTTAGCCTTTAGGAGGTAGTAGGTGGGTTAGAAAATGTGTTTTTTAGTGCTTATTATGAACATATTTCATTTCCGATTATTTCTCCCTAAGCCCCAAGGCTCAGAATAGCTACTGATGTTAATAACTCTAGACTGCCCGAGAAAGAATAGTCAGCATTACGTGCTGACGGCGGTAAAGCTGATTATTGTTTAAAATGTTTAAATCCGATTCGGTAGCACCGGAATTTACATACATGCTGTAGGGCTCTGGATGTGTGAAGTCTATTTAATGTGAATAGCGACATCGGCTGCTCCTGGTTCGACTCTCAGACCGGGCGAAACATTGGACACATTTCCTTATGCTTCACCTTGTGTAATTTGATAATTTCGTTCACCCATAAGGCGGCAAATGGAGGGATTGGGGGGCGGGGGCGGTGAGCGGAACCTTTGACAAGCCGCCGATTTCCTGTCCTCGTCGAGGCCCTCAAGTCTTAGTGGCCCTCAAGTCAATTCGCGTAAATGTTTGTCAACAAGGTCGAGCATTGAGGTCTCCCTCAATGCCTCCCATTGAGGTGGGAGCCGGTCGGCCGAGCGGACAGCACGCTGTACTTGTGATCCTGTGGTCCTGGGCTCGATCCCAGGCGCCGGCGAGAAACACTGGGCGGAGTTTCTTTCACCCTATGCCCCTGTTACTTAGCAGTAAAATAGGTACCTGGGTGTTAGTCAGCTGTCACGAGCTGCTTCCTGGGGGTGGAGGCCTGGTCGAGGACCGGGCCGCGGGGACACTAAAGCCCCGAAATCATCTCAAGATAACCTCAAGATAACCTCCCATATTCCAATGGCTGACCATCCTCCAGGATATCCATTTACTGCTAGGCAAACATAGGCACAGAGGTTAAAAAAAAAAACAATGTTGTTCAGTCACTTTTGCTTCATGCAGGTCGGCGTTCAATCCCCGACCGTCCACAAGTCGTTGGGCACCATTCCTTTCTCCCCGTCCCATCCCAAATCCTTATCATGATCCCTTTCAAGTGCTGTATAGTCGTAATGGCTAATTGGCGTTTTCCCCGAAAAATTAATTTCCCTTCAGACGCGTTTATTCTGCCATACGAATAGAACCCGCGATCTATTTTTTTTTTAGATTGTCTATTACTTGGCCTGTTGTCCGGTGAATGGTCCGTCTGGCTGCTATATCCGGCCCCAGGCCTAGCGGCACTTTGGGCCTATTAGATAGTCCCAACGTATAGTCTAGTGGACGATACGTGTAGATCATATGTTTAATTTACCAGACTTTACCTGAGGGACAACACCATCTTTCTAGTGGTCGCGACGGAAACGGGAAGCCGGCGGCTTATCAAATGTCCTCCCAAAATTTTCAAGAAAAGATTTAAGCAAATTATAATTTGTGATCTATAGTTTGACAACATAACCAACAATATAGCCGAAAGCGCATAACCACAGTACACGATAACCAAAAGGTTATAACCACAGTACACGATAGCCAATAGGTTATAACCACAGTACACGATAGCCAAAAGGTTATAACCAGAGTACACGATAGCCAAAAGGTTATAACCACAGTACACGATAACCAAAAGGTTATAACCACAGTACACGATAGCCAAAAGGTTATAACCACAGTACACGATAACCAAAACCTTATAACCACAGTACACGATAACCAAAAGCTTAACGCTTGCAGCGACAAAATCTCTCCTGTATCTCAGCGGTTTTGAACAAAAGTTGTTCACTCATTTATATAATATATATATATACCAATAAGTGAACAACTTGTGTTATATCTAACACATGGAGTTTTAGATCTTAAGTTTTATACCGTTGACTAAATCAAGTTCTAACATACCTGACGACATTATGTTTATCTATCTCTCTGTATGTTAGTATATCTATATCTATATTTACGTCATATTATCAAATCCTAATATTAAAATATTCTTTATACTTCTCATGAAAGTTTCTATCTTAATAAATTTTGATGTTCTAGAAGAGAGAATTTTATATAAGCTAAAATAACTGAAAATCTAAAACAGTTATGAAAAAAAAGGTGTTCCTTAATGACGCAATTAGTCCCAGCGCTGCCAGAACTGCTCCTTCGGCCAAGAGGCTTAGTTAAGGCGACGGGATGGTAAGACATTTCTCACTTCATGTAAAATATTATATAATGTTGGCTGGCGTAGGAATGACGGATGGTACACCCTCCTGGAGTGTACCTTGCTTTTCTTTCTCCAAAGTGTACTTTGCTTTTGCACCACAGTGTACCTTGTTTTTGCACCACAGTGTACCTTGTTTTTGCACCACAGTGTACCTTGTTTTTGCTCCAGTGTACCTTGCTTTTGCACCACAGTGTACCTTGCTATTCTTCCTCCAAATGTACCCTCTGTCAATTCCACTGTGTACGAACCACTCAATCAGCGGGCTCTTCAAATCAGTTTGAAAGAAGAGGTTGATTTTATATAAAAACTCTGATATAAAAGCCTGATCTACAGGCGATGCAGGCAACAGATAAGGCGTCAGAGAGCCATATATATGTCTCACTTACCTGTCGAAGCCTTGACAGGAGTGATGTAGACATCAATGAACGTCTTCACTGATGAAGACGTTGCTCCTGCCACCTTAAGTGCCTTGTTTATACCTCTGTTGCTAATGTATGCCAGTATGATGATAGATGGAATTACTGGTGTCAATTTCACTTTGCCTCAGATCTATCATGCAAGAGCTATCATGCAAGAGGAGCCACACATCTATGGATCATCTAATAAAATCAGCAGACTTCTAGATGTTACTGCTGCTCGGCTTAGACTCGGTTACAAGTATCTCTGGGAATTCTCATTATCTGCCGATGTAGACCTGACCAAATGTAAACTGTGTCAACAAAATTATTCGCACACCCTCCGTCACTATGTGATGGAGTGCGAAAAGATACGTGAATTTAGAGACAATTCTATAACCAATGTTCCAGCGATGTGTAAATATTTCATTCAAAATGATCTGCTACCAGAAATTTTAGCCAAATATCCCAGTTTGCTAACTGTAGGTAGTAACTGAGTGATTGTAACCTATCCACCGCTGCCCACTGGATGGGGGGCGGTGTGCAGGACAAACATATAAATTGTGACGCTAGCTCTCCACATGTCAGTTGCTTAATTTAGAACCTGTATTTGAGGTCGATCTCGAACCCATTGTTGATGTGACGACTTATATTGAATTTTGTAACTAGCTCATCAAGATTGTAACTTGCTTAGCTAAATGAATTGTGGGGTTCAGTCCCTGAGCCCATTATGTGCCTCTGTAACCCTTTCCACTACCGCCCACAAGATGGGCATGGGGTGCATAATAAATGAACTAAAACTAACTAATGTATGCCAGTCCAGATTTTCCGGTCAATAAAATGAAATTTCGGTTGTGGTTTATTAATTAAAAGTCGTGTTGATCACTTTGAAGTTATATAAGAAGTGTCTTACCTTTATTTTATTATATCTCGAATAGCTGTATATCTCTATTCTTGCTAGAATAGATAGATATATCTACTCTATTCATGTGAGTAGAGAGCACTGAGACTGTATGACTATAGTGAACTTGGAAGGGGTGTGAGGGGCTTGGAGTTAGGATAGTAAGACTAAGAACTGGAATATTTGGAAAAGTTGCTGGAATTATGAGGACAAGGAACTGGAATATGAGGAAAGAGTTAAGATATAGTGCCCAACTACTTGCATCATTGGGTATCGGACGCTGACCTTGCAAGAAGCGAGGCTGTGGCTCCAGCGGATATTTTAGAAACATAAATCTTTCTGTTAAACTTTCCTAACCCAATAAGTATGCTAATTATCTCGCCTAGTTAGTTATCAAATTATGTCTATAATAATGTACATAGTCTTGATAAGCCATTGACCTGTAGAATTACATCAAAGCATTTATTTAAAAACTTTCTGCGTTCCCCATATATTATTGTCATTTATATATCATCCACCGTCTTTATTCTCACTCTTGGATCATCCCTCATCTTTAATTACATTGTTACTTCATTCACCCCCCCCCTCTCTTTATTCTTATTCCTACTTGTACCATTATCTTCACTCTCAGTCCGGCCTCACTCACCATCTTTATTAACATCTAGACATTTCAACTTCATTAACGTGAAAGAGGAACTCATGACGTGGCAACTTACCCCCCCCCCCATCAGGAAAGCCCCGGCAGACCTTGCGGTTATCTTGGTTATCTTGAGATTATCTTGGGTTGATTTCGGGGCGTAGCGTCCCCGCGGCCCGGTCCTCGACCAGATCTCCGTTTTGTTACACATCCCCAGGAAGCAGCCCGTAACAGCTGTCTAACTCCCAGGTACCTATTTACTGCTAGATGAAAAAGTGCATCAAGGTGAAAGAAATTCTGCTCATTTGTTTCTGCCTGCACCGGGGATCGAACCCGGAACCTCAGGACTACGAATCCGAAGCGCTGTCCACTCATCTATCAGGCCCCTGTCCCTGTCAGACCTGATTGAAACGAAATGTTTTTGCCTGTAGAGGAGCTACTCGAGCTCTGATATTTTTCGTTTCCTACGTCTTGCTTTCCTGAAAGTTTTGGGGCATGTGCCTCTTCGTTTAGCATGTAACACATTTTACACTTACCAAGCATGTGTTTGATAAGTGTAAAATAATATCATACATGGTACAAAAACGTGTTTGGATCGTGTATGATGCCTGTAAATCCTCTCTCTGGATGTCAAAGTTGAAGGTCTCAGTTTTAACATATACGTGAGCATTGTCTTGTGTGTACTGTGACGCTAGAGGAAGAATCTTCAGAGGATTATCAATACAAAGTCATTTTGCTTATGCTTGGCCAAATGTTGATGAATGAAAATAGTTTGGCCACTTACACTAGAGGAAATCATAATGTAACCACTCCTCTAACCTGGCTCTCTCTCTCTCTCTCTCTCTCCTCTCTCTCTCTCTCTCTCTCTCTCTCTCTCTCTCTCTCTCTCTCCTCGCGTTCTTTTCTTCACTACCTTTCTAATACACAGCCTCTCTCACCTCAGGCTGCGCTCTGGGAGTTCTCTTTCCTTAACTACCGAGCAGCCGCGCAATTCATCACAATTCCAAAGAGCCCCTTCATCATAATTCATTACGTAAATACATATATAGCAAAAAATTCCTTCCAAGAATGAGTTTTAGCAAGATTGGTCGACGACTAGAAGGCCTTGACGCGTCGCTGGGATCATAAATATCTATATTATGTAGTGAAAAAGATGATATATATCCATTAACATATGAATTAGACTGTTCGTGGTTGGAGTCAAGCGCTTGAGGCTAGCCCCACTAAATTTTTAATCGTTACTACTCACGGATACGTGCCCAACATGAACTTGCTGTTGTTGGCATCAATCAAATTAGTACTAGATGACACGTTGCCAAAGCTACCACCACGACGAATCTTGCAATATTATATATTAACTCAACTCTTAATTATTAGTATTTACTTTAAATTTTTGTTCCTACTGCAATGTAAAATATTACGCTCTGATATCGGTATAATTTTCAAGTTTTTATTTCCTATGATATTTTGCCTGTGAGGTGTTTGTGGTGTAATGAGCACTGGGTCCCATACAATCATATTCTCTCCCATACATGCATACATACATACATATTTTTTTAGTGTCAGAGTACTTGACAAATGGAATGCATTAGGCAGTGATGTGGTGGAGGCTGACTCCATACACAGTTTCAAGTGTAGATATGATAGAGCCCAATAGGCTCAGGAACCTGTACACCAGTTGATTGACAGTTGAGAGGCGGGACCAAAGAGCCAGAGCTCAACCCCCACAAATAGGTGAGTACAAATAGGTGACTACATACTCTCCATATAGCTGTTGCCAGAGAGGCAGCCGTTCACGTGTCCAAAACATGGCGGTCTATACACTGGCAAGGATGTATAGACCATACATCATACATCATACATCCATCCATTCATTTCTCGCCCCAACCCCCGTCCCCCACATCCATACACTCTACCTCTAGAGATAGATGGATGGAGAGAGAGAGAAAAAAGAAAATGTCTGTATGTTTGCCATTCTGTTTGTCTGTCAAAGGTTGGCGGCCAGGCGCTTGATTAAAGCAAAAATCGCCTAACTTTGCAGGTAGCTGGTGGTGAGTAGGGGACTGTAATAGGCTAATACGGATTATCCATATTGGCCCCCTTCCCTTTTTTTAAGGAGGTTGGCTTCCATAGAAACACCCATAAAGTGGGATAAGAGAGATGTGCGGTGGAGACCTCAGAATCCCCCCCCCCTAAAAAAAAAAGCAACCCTGGGACATAAATGTATTAGAGCAGTTTTAGTCGTGTGTAAGGAAGATGGTGTAGGGTAAACAGTTGTAGGGATGGAGGGAGAGACGGCGTTTGTGTAGGTGACAGGGAGGGAGTATTTGGGAAAGACGGACAGGAGTGTGTTAGTGGAGACAGAGATTACAATTAAGCCGGAAGACGGGGAGAGAGTGGAAGTGTTTACAGTGATTAATAACAGTGGTTTACAGTCCATTAACAATAATCCTTCCAAAAACGCTAAAAATCAAAACACAAGTCAACACAACACAAGAAGAGAAAAGTCGTGATATCAATACCGAGGAAGACTCAACACCTTGCAACACTTCAGCAACTCAACCTCCTCAAGACTACACCACCCACATTACGACGGAGTTTTCCATGTTACAATAACACCAGGACGGGAACATTGTTGCCGAAGCTATTGTTATTTTTTTTTTATTAATTCCTTAGGTACATCTGCATTAGTGCAGCTACCCTAGACTATATGAAGTGGAGTACAGTGTGTCAAAAAAGCTAACTAGTTGATGCTAGAAAATCCCCATCACACAAGATGGTTAGTCATACAGAGGCATGTGATAAGCAGTCTGCACTGGCAGATTCCGGATGCATTTTGAGGATATCATCAACACAAGATTGAATAAGGCAGCAGTGGTAATAAAGGTCCCCATCTCGCAGGATGGTTAGTCATTCAGGGCCATATGTTTAGTAGCCTGCACTGGCAAATTTTGGGTACATTGTGAGGATATCTTCAAGAATACGAGAGTGAATAAAGTAATTGCAAAGCTCCAGGTACCTCATGCCAACTGGTCTGAAAGGTCTAATAACTGGGCATTCAGTGATGTAGTGCGGGAGATCGTGCCGTAGTTCCTGCTCACAGAGTTTGCAACTGGAGTGCTCAGGATTGGGAGATCCGTCACGTGCAGCCACCTGCCACAGGTAACGGTAACCTTTTTTTTTTTTTTTTATTAATTCCTTGGGTACATCTGCATTAGTGCAGCTACCTTAGACTATATGAAGTGGAGTACAGTGTGTCAAAAAAGCTATTGTTATTAAAGCAGCCTTGTATCTACCCCTCCCCCCCCCCCCCGGGTTCAACAGACGATTTAAAAAAAACTCAAACCCTTGAATGTCAAAGAAATGCTCTATCCTACACTTGTCAATATTCTGCACGAAGCCTTCTGTCGGAATCCTCACGGCTTGTGGTGGTGTTGCAAAAGTCATCAACGCCTTTTTGCATCTCTATATGTTCCTCCAGAAAGAAGATTTAAGGATTCATCCTTAAATCTGCATCCATTGCTGTTAGCATGACTCTCAAACGCCTTACGCCACGGCTGGCATGACGATAGCCGGCTAGAACTCTCAGACGTGGTTCCTGCCAAATCTATTTCGTTCAAGAATTGACGTAAGGTAGCAAGCGGCTAGTACAAACATATTGTCATGATCACACACCCCAAAGGTTTTAGTGGGAGTGTGTGTGAGAGGGTCTGTAGAAGTGTGATTGAGGTGACATCTCGCCCTTCTAAAATCTTCCTCATCACCGTAACTCACTGTTATCTGTTGATTGATGATTGATTGATAAAGATTAAGCCACCCAAGAGGTGGCACGGGCATGAATAGCCCGTAAGTGGTGGCCCTTATGAGCCATTACCAGTATCGAGAGATGATACTGGAGATCTATGGAGGTGCGACTGCACCCTGCGTGACGGGAGATGTCTCCCGGACCAAATGGTGACCAAATGGTCCTTATCTGTTGCTTAAATACGCCCATATATACTGGATCACCTTGCCTGTTATTCCTGCTTGTTTCTCCAACTTCTGTTCCAGCCTCTTATTAGGTACTGTGTCGAAGGCTTTCTGACAGACCAATAAAATGCAGTCTGCCCACACTTCTCTTCCCTATTTTTTGTCGCCTGGTTGTAGATTTCTATGAAACCTTTGAGGCACGATATACTCTCCCTGAACCCTTGCTGATGGTGTGTTACAAAACCTCTCTATGTGAAGGAAAATTTCATAAAATATAATAATCTCCATCATCTTGTTTGGTATACAATTTAGAGAAATCGGTCTGTAGTACAATGCTTCTTGCCTGTCGTACTTTGTATATTGGGGCTTCATTAGCTGTCTTCCAACTTTCCGGCTGGTCTCCTATCATCAGAGTGAGGGGGATTGTGAGTGATCATCTGTTTGAGTGTGAATAAGAGATGGAGAGATTGTGAGTAAAGATCTGAGTATAGCCGCACTGGAGGAATGAAGAAATGTAAAGCTCCCCAGTGACGTGATTAAGAGGCTCTGGAGTGTAGGAGAAAAATACGATAAAGGAGAAGACAGATGAGGTGAACAAAGAGCCATTATCTCCAGAGAATGATATACAGCCTAGGCAGGGATGCTGCTTCCAGCATCTCACAATAACCATCTCGGTTGAAACCGGATGGGATGAAACCATGGAGACCTGAGAAGGCAATAATGTAGGAAAAAGTGAAGTTTCTACGATACGTCGGGTGCCTACTGCTACGATACCCCAGGCGTACGTGCGGGTGAATTGTAATGTGACATTTTGTTTTGAGAAATGTTCAATATCAGAGATAAGTGGAGGTTCGTATTTGATGGTATGATTGTGTTTAGTAAGGTTTCTTTGATTTGGTGAGCTTGACGTGGTTGTGGGTGGTGGGCGGGTGTTGGTATCAGTCGATGGGTGGCAGTGGGGAAATGGTTGTGGGTAGGGGAATGGAGAGCAATAAGTAAACAATAGATTACGTTGCAAGATGGGAGGAATAAAATGGGAGAAACAGGTGGAGCCAATTTATAAATACAGAAGGCACAAAGTGGGAGATGTAGGCACTAAGACAACACGTAACTCCTCGCACTAACGTTACGGGGTGGTAACGCACTTGAGACCAAGAGAGGCGCTGGAAAACTTAAGATCAGCCTTCTCATGTTGAAACCCAGAAGGAACGGGGACCATGTCCATGATATTTTAGTTGCAAAAGTTGAACGATTTGTTGAGGTAGATTAGTGGTATCAGTTCTCAGGTGCCTGTATATATTTTTCTACTCACTTGAGTCATGTTGACAATGCCCGTATCATCTACAGCAATAATGGCTCGCAGTTTAACCTCTTAAGACACCTTGAAACATCCCAGTGTTACATTAATTTATATTTCTAATGTGTCAACAAATTAATTAAAACTCTAAAAGCTTTTTTAGTTTAAGTCACATTATTGTCATTCACAAAATGGAGTGAGCGGTTCTATGATCGACTTATTTGGGACTAGATTGGGTATCCAGTGGTGCCCAGGTCTTCCACTACACACCTTTCACTATATTCTACTGTCCCCACACACACCCTTTCCCCATTCCAATCATTTTAGCTATCTTCAAAGAACACTGCAAACGTCTTCACGTCATCACCCATCACATCCTCCCCATCTCCACTCAACACACCTCCACATCCCTTCATCTCTCCCGATACACAGTTGAGTACAATTAGGATGTGCCCACATATCAAAGGAAGTGTTTTTGTTGCTGTTGATAGCAACTTGATCAACAGTTACATGAAAGGAAATCTTATATCTCTGAACAACTGCTTCCCTGAACACCCTCCCCTCTCTACACCTCCACTCTGCTACACCCACTAGGTTACACTCTCTCCCACACACACACCCAGCTCGCTCTTTCTCTCACCGTGGGAGAGAAACGCTATCAAAGTGGTCCCGAGTAACAGGGGAACTATTCTCCTATGGAAAATTCAGTCTGAAATTTCCACTACCAACCCAGGTAGTGAACAGGCAATCTCAGAGACTCTTCTGGAGACTGTTTTGAGCCCCTCAGGCAATGACTGAGACTCCTTGCACGCTCATTTCTCTTTTATTTCTACTCCTATTTTTAATCTTTTTCTCCCTATTTCTATTCACAATTTATCTCTCTCTCTCTCTCTTTCCCATTCTCATTTTATATTTTTTCGCCTTTTTATTTCCCTTATCACCTCATCGGTTCTCTGGATCTTCTCATTTAGGTGAATTCTGCACTCATTTTCTCTTTTTCTCACTAAATATCTCATTGTCCTCTTTTTTTTCCTCCCTATTTCACTCATTTCCTCTCCTTAGCATTCGTCTTCTTCCTCTTCATTTCTTTTCTCACTTCACTCATCATTCCCTCAAGAACCATCCCCGCCACCCCCCCCCCATCCCCCCCTGATGCCTTCTGCACAAGCTTGTTTGATGTACGATGTTACGACCCCCTTGAGTACAAGCTGTGCCCATCAATCTCCAAAATCAAAGATATTTTATGATCGCAACATCGCTATATCACGAGTTCATCTATATGGACAAATTTCCAGATGACGATATTATGAACTACTCATCACATCAAGAAAGTCTTGGAAGGAGGTACAAGGCTCTTTATGTAACCACAGGTGATTAGAGCTCCTTCTCCAGTGTAAACAGAGCCACAGGTGGATGTTATGAGCTGTTCGAAGTAGTCATAGAGCTTGAGAACGATGTTATGAACCCTTATAAATAATCTAAGAGCGCTGGAAGTCGTACACAGAAGATGTAAAATTCTTCTTTTGTCATAAGACTCGAGGTTGGATGGGTCGTAAAGCTGGACTGGCAGAGGCCGTATTTGTTGTCTTGGTAAAGACGAAGACGAGACTCATCCTCCGAGACGAAGGATGACCTTCTGAGATGCTGTAACCTGCGTCAAGAGGGTGGTGACCTCCATCGAAGGACGGTGACCTGCTCCAGGGAAGCTGTGACCGCCGGCCTGGGGCGGTAATCTGCAATTGGGAAAGTTTAATTAAAAGATTTCGTGAATCATAATATTTCTTCGTTGCTGGACTCGCTGATCAACACACGAGGGTGTTTAAAAGTTCAGTGGTTAGGTAATTAAACATGAATACTATTTTGTTGTGTTTCTATTGACAATTCTCTTTTGTCTTAAAATCCCCTTTAACTTTCTCCTTTTCGTTCTTCTACTTCTTGTTGATATTAAATTTGCTTACGTTTTCTTCCTGTGTTACAATAATAATTTATGTTATTAGAATCATGTGTTATAATTCATGGGTTATAACAATAATAGGTTTAATGTTTATCCCAGATTTTAGAACATCTTGGTAATTTTTAAATCTCTTTCAAAACATTCCATTACCTATCTTTATTCGTGGGATTTTTAAAACTTGAATTTGTCTTATCTCCACATTTTCTGCTTTCCCTAAGCATGTTTTTGGAGCCCCTGAACCCAGGGAGTGAGTTTTACAGACACTACAATTCATCCCTGGAGTTTGGGAATCAAACTTTTATGCAATTTAAGAAGAAGCAATGACCAAAAATAAGAGAGGAGGAGGAGGAGGTGGTAGAGGCGAATGTGTTACCAGTGTTACCAGAAACAGTTTAGTTCACTGTTCTGTGTGCATTTATAAGTAAATAAATGGTATATTATTTTGTGCTACACGGGGATGACGTCTGGTTTAGCAACCGGGTGGTTGCCAGGGCGATCACGCACCCCAGAGTGTCTGTCTAAACAAGACGTTGTTAATTGGTATACGAGTCCCCACCGGCAATCAGATTCAGGCGCTTGTCACAGGTGGACATCTTGGCGTCTCAAAGGGTGTTCACAACTTTCCCTCCCACGTGGAATTAAGAGGAGGAGGAGTTCAGTTGTATTAATGCATATCGAGTGAGGGATTCTATGCTGTATTTTGATTTATACCCTTTTTTCGTAAAGTCTGAGCAGGGGCTAAATATATTTACAAATAAATCATTGATTCATATCAATTTAGAAAAGTTTATTTTTCGATATTGCCCAAAAGAATCATCGTTTGAGTAGTGAATTAAATGGCAAGTTCTGATGATTTGACAGTGTTCCATGAGCTAGAACACGATATTTCCAATTATATTTTTACTACATTTTTTACACTGCATGACTAAATAATACAATGACATTTTTTGTGTGAAATTAGGTAGGCAATTTCTTTTGAAAAGTAAAAAAAAAAAAACGAAAAATGGATTTTGGTTCCAAAATTTAAAATTAAGTTTTATTTTACCCGCAGAATTCCGGTTAGATAATTCACACAAGCTCCCAGAAGATCTCCAGCTGTTAAAGGGCAGCTTCCTAAGCACTTGTATAAAATATACAATACTTAAATAAATTTATCTTTATATATGAATGATAAAGAACGCCTGTGGAGTGAACAATACCCAGACATTTTTACCGTCGCACAAATTGCAGTTTATAACACTAAAAACTAAGGTACGAAAAAAGACTGTGGGGGGGGGGGGAACTGTGCTTCACTACACTACAAGAGTTGAACAATCCAGCGGGTTTTCTTCCTATTGTGGAGTATTGTACATGCTGGTAGGGCGGTATGTCCACTCACAGGATGAGTGGTGCTGCCCAATAAACTCGCCCCTCAGGGCAAAATTTAAAACTTAGTTGAGGAATAGTTGGGACATGATAACGATATACAGGATTCTAAGGGGTAGTGATAAAGTAAATTAAAAAATTTATTGCTAGCTGGTGACGCAAATACGTCATTGTGATGCCAAAGAGAACCTCTTCAGCATTGTAAGAAAGTGGAATGGGTTAGTTGAAGCTAGAGTGGAGTTAAGTCAATGGATAACTTTAAATGTAGATAGTTACCACGTCTGTCCTGTTGAATTATTGCTCACAAGGCCGAACAAGAAGCTGATGTTCGATTCTGCAAGGTGACCCTGCAAGATAACCTAGGTGAGTACAGCAAAGTGAGTACATATCTCAAACCACACATACTCTGAATTAGGGAGATCTTAGCCACGAAAAAGACTGATTTTTTTTTAAAGGGAATCTTGCAAGCCCTACGGATGCATTTGCATATTGTCGTTAAGAACGCACAGTATATTTTATTATTTTATTTGGTGTTCTAAAATACAAAATACATTGTTTACAAAAAAAGAAACCATTGCCAAACATTAGAGGTTGTAAATCTGCTCCAGCTGTTCGAATGTCAGGCGGAAAGAAAGGATGCAGCGAGCATTTCAATGTTGAATTGCCACACCGAGGAAGAAAAGGAAGCTGGCTGCTCTTGGGCCTCTTCTTGTTGCGATTTGGCTAGAACCCAATTTTTTAGAAAATAATCTTGACTTATTATTCCCCAAGGTTCAAGGGTCTTAGATATCGTGGGAACGAAATTAAACTTGTGTTCTGTTTCCAAATACATATAGACCTCAATTGTTTCTATGTGGATTACAGTGTCACGTGCTTGACAAACACTAAAGGTGATTCACGTATCAACCAGAGTGAATATTCACATGTTTATCCACGCTAACCATTCTCCCCAAAACTTTGCGTAATCCAACCAACTATCCAATTATCTGAGCCAATTATCCAACTATACGTAATCTTACTATCTGAGCAACCTGCAAGATTAACGAAAAAGGATGATGCCGGGATTAATCTCCCTCTGCTTGGGTCAGATGAGTTTACTCATCACGATATCATATATTTTGTTGTGTGTCTTGTGTGTCATCACTGGGAGGGTTCATAGTTCAACATAAAATATGTGTATATATCAGAAAACCAATCCACGTTGATATCTCACTTTTATGCGATCTCTCTGTGTATGTATATATATATCAGCTTCTCCCTGTCTGTAAAGTGAAGTACTACTGCAATGAGGAGGGATTGCACAAATAAAATTCTCTGCATGGGGAGCACGCACAGCTGCTTAGTTAAGATGTAAATTGGATTTCATTTGCAGATAGAAACACCAACACTTTCCATTCTACAGTAATCTTTCTCTGTCGCTCATGCTATCTGATTATTGCATATTGATCACTGCTAATTTTCTGTCTCATGGTGCTGTAGATATATTTTAAATCATTCACTAACTTGATTGGGGTCACTCCTTTTTTCAATCCTTATCAATTCCGTTCTAAAAAAAAAAGTCCTCATCATGCTTAAACCTGAGCAGAAAAGCCGAATAACTCATTTTTTCTTCTACCAGCTCTCTAAAACTACCAGTTTACAAAAAAATTGTAGTTAGAATTGCATAACAGTTAGCATTGTAAAATCACTACAATCACCTTCTGTGGTTGAGTGCTCAGTAACTCACTCCACTATATGATGTCTACCAGATTATCTAACCCTGCCCACGGAGGACATAGATATAAAAATATATACGTTGGACATAGGTATAAAGAAAATAAATATATACGTTGGTTAGCATTGTAAATGTGTGGTCACGTCTGTAGTAGAAATTATATTGGAAAAAAAAGTTGGCTTCGCTCTCGACTCACAATCGAAGATCTCGGGGTCGGTTCCCGGGTGGGAGATAAGTGGTTGGGCACGATTTCCATTCTCCTAATACCGCTATTCTCCTAGCAGTACAAAGGTACCCTGGAGTTAGACAATTGCTGTAGACTTGATCCTGGGGAGAGTCACTGGTACGACCTTGAAGCGAGTTTTGGACCCTTGATATAAGCTTAAGGCATATAGATTCACAGGCTTCCTGTCCCCCGACAACGGGAGTTAAAATTAATATAGAAATAAACTACAGAACCACTAGCCATTGCGAGTTAGCTTCTATATTTATACCAAACCAAACTCAATTATGTAAATGGTTTTTCTCCTTTTGAAACAACACACCAACTCCCATCTATCATGTTAACCGGTGTTCAATAGACATTCCTATTTCCGAACCCATATTTACTCATGTTCTTTTTTTTTAATCTAAACTTAATACATATCCATTGTCTCGTTTTCTATATAATTTCATGGTATATCTCGGACTATGATCTAAACTAGTTGTATCATCTTCGATCGAGAGTCATGTGATAAATAAAGACGTTTTTTTTATTATTATTATTTTCTACCACAGACGTGGCCACACATTTACAATGCTTACCAGCATATATACATTTTCTTCTGTCCTCCATGGACAGGGTTAGAGATGTGTAAAACATATAGTCCAGGAGTTTATTGAACAATCAACCACAGAAGGTGAGTCGGTGCTTTTAAAATGCTAAGCTAACCTACATACGTAAATACATAGATTGTCAGCTTGAGGAAAAATGGTTTAGGTGTTGGATACATAAGGTCTGTCAACCTCTAGAGGATTATTGAGGCCATCACAGTAGCCCATTGGGGTGTAGGAGTCAGGGTGGAAGAGATGAGGGGTTTGTATGTTGTATGAGGCCCTATACAACATAAGGGGAACGACATTAGCCATGGTAGAACCTCATATAACAACAATCAACCTCGGAGGTTACTGAACAGGTCAGGCAAGCGCCTGGACAGACAGACAGACAGACAGGAAGGTGGACAGATGGAGAGGTCATGAAGTAGTTATTCATTAGAAAATAAACCAATGACAGTAATAATGTACAGAAGTGTTTTACCCAGAGTAGATTGTGGATTGTTTTGTGGATTATTGTATCGAGTGGTTGTAGTGAGTTATCACAGTGGTTTATTGTGGTGGTAAACTGTTTTCGGGGTGATATAGTGGATCATTACAGTTAGTTACTGTAGTGGAATGCTTTTTTGGGGGGTTGGCGAAGTGGGACGTTGTAGTAGATTATTGTAATGGGTTGTTGGCGTGGGCTATTGTAGTCGGTTGTTGTATTGGGTTCCTGTATTGGATTGATAGTGTGCTATTATAGTGGGAGTTGTTGTGGATTGATGGAAAGGGCTGTTGTAATGTTATGCAGAAATGGACTCTTGTACTAGATTCGTTGCAGTGGATTGTTGTATTTGGAGTTTGTAGTTACTGTAGCGGATTAATGTAGTGAATTGGTGGTTAGAAGCTTCTGCCAGAGGGAAACAAAACGAAATATAATGATGTTTGCTCACTTTCCTTCCATCCCAAGGAGACACTCGAGGCTTATATGAACCATTAAAGGCATTAATCTCTACTTGAGAGCTCGGATTATAGTCACTAATTGTCTCGTTGAGACAGCATAACAAGGCAGTTTGTAAACGATCTTTATTTGTTAATATCGCTGCTTGATAGCTTCTTATTGTGTGTGTGTGTGTGTGTGTGTGGTGTGTGTGTGTGTGTGTGTGTGTGTGTGTGTGTGTGTGTGTGTGTGTGTGTTAGAAGCATGAATATTTTGGTGCCTGTGGCGTGCTTCCAAGCAATGTTAACTCTGACTCCTTCTCACAATCTTTCTATTTAATCAAACTTAGACTGAACCAGCAAGTAATTGTGGACTGTGGCTAGGTACACACAGTTGAGAGGAGGGACCAAAGAGCCAAAGCTCAACCCCCCGCAAGCACAACTAGGCGAATACAACTAGGTATTAGACACACGCAAGAGAACAACGTACATGGTGTCCTTAGACGAAAACACAAAACAATCCCGTAACTGATGTCCTTAGACAAACACACAAAAGAACGTAATTAGTGTCCTCGTACGGCATTTCGCAACTACCCCTCGTAACGATACTCAGGCAGCAATGGCTTTGTTCGTTACACCAAGCCAAGAAGAGACATACTACGACCAATCACGTCACGACGTCATGCTGCGGCTCCTCGTATTTCACTAGCGAGGCAAATTTCCTCTCGTTAAGGCCTCGGTAATGACCTCGTTACCAACTTTTTTGCCAGTTTCGATTACCACTTGGAGCAGCGAGATTCCCGTAAAGAGTGACTTACGACGGTGGGACCTGCGAAATGGATTAGGGTAAAGGGATACACTTCGCTAATACAGCGAAGGCTACGTCAAGTTAGGAAGCTACAGCTAAAGCTACATTAGGAGGCTACAGGTAAAGCTTCACCAGGAGAATACAGTGGGAACTATTCCAATGGCCGTAATGGGACCCAAATTACACCACACCGGGTGTGGTGTAGTGTGGTGAACCGATATATATATATAATATATATATATATATATATAAATATATATATAATATATTTATATATAATATATATAATATATATATAATATATATATAATATATATAATATATATATAATATATATATATACATATACATATATATATATATATACATATACATATATATATACATATATATATATATATATATATATATATATATATATATATATATATATATATATATATATATATAATATATTTATATATAATATATATAATATATATATATAATATATATATAATATATATATATATATATATATATATATATATATATATATATATAATCATGCAATTAAATATTCACATGACCTTTCTTTGCTAAGGTTAGTCACCCTCTTTGCTCTTATATATTTAAGTTAATGATAACCTTGGACTCGGTGGTCTGGCTTTATCTCCAGTGGTAAATCTCTCCGGTGGTAAATGTACTTGAAGCAAGTACAGTCCTTGTTACCTCGCGTCCAACTATAACAAAACTATTTTTGAAGAAATGTCTTTCCTGAGTGTTTGACGTGGTGTATGGCACAGTATTGCGTCCTGTTTGGTGTGGTGTATGGCATAGTGTTGCGTCCTGTTTGACGTGGTGTATAGCACAGTGTTGCGTCCTGTTTGACGTGGGTATAGCACAGTGTTGCGTCCTGTTTGACGTGGTGTATAGCACAGTGTTGCGTCCTGTTTGACGTGGTGTATAGCACAGTGTTGCGTCCTGTTTGACGTGGGTATAGCACAGTGTTGCGTCCTGTTTGACGTGGTGTATAGCACAGTGTTGCGTCCTGTTTGACGTGGTGTATAGCACAGTGCTGCGTCCTGTTTGACGTGGTGTATAGCACAGTGTTGCGTCCTGTTTGACGTGGTGTATAGCACAGTGTTGCGTCCTGTTTGACGTGGGTATAGCACAGTGTTGCGTCCTGTTTGACGTGGTGTATAGCACAGTGTTGCGTCCTGTTTGACGTGGGTATAGCACAGTGTTGCGTCCTGTTTGACGTGGGTATAGCACAGTGTTGTGTCCTGTTTGACGTGGGTATAGCACAGTGTTGCGTCC
>WNGS01165751.1:13380586-13402852 GCA_020271785.1 Procambarus virginalis
GAGATGGTATGTTATCTTGGAACAGATAACCACAGCATATCACTCATAAGTCCGCCAAACACGACCAGAACTACGACGTCGCTCTAACGTTTTAAACAAGGTTTAACACCTTTAACAATTGTAACAACCAATATAGCAAGTTGTAACAACGTTTTAATGCATCATAAAAACATTATTACAAGATGTAACAATTTTATTTACAAGGTGTAACAAAGGAATTATAGGGACCGTTACAATATGTGTTTGAGATGAAAGTGATGACGTTTCGGCCATAGAAACGAACCGAAACCGTTGTCTCTCTCATTTCAGGTGTCGTTTGGTTAATTGTTCTCGGTCACAATCTTGCGACAATCCCTATATATAACTAGGGGGCACACGTCGATGATATATGACGTGAATCTGATCTTTGATAACGCAAAGTCCATATATCAATTCTATATAAATTAAATGCTATATCAGTTTGAGAAGTTCCTATCCATACAAATCAATAACAAAGATACTATGAAAAAACTGTGCATCAAGGAATATAAAGAAAAGTTTCTCGAAACATTTTCTGAACACAGAAAGAGAAATTTTGGAAGAATGTGAAAGTTCATCAAAAAAGAAAAAAAATAGCGAGCAAACGAATAGGAGCACTAAAGATAAGTGAGGAAGAACAGAACTGATGACTAAGGCATTAGAAGCAGGTGGAGAGAGAGAATTATTAAAGTCTAAAGAATGGAGTGGCTGAAAGAAATTAAAATTATCGGATTTACTGCAAGATAAAATACCAAAAGAAAATATCCTGGAAGACATAGGTGCTTCAGTCCTGAAGGAAAAGTGTGAGACGCCTCCAGATGTGGGCGAGTTATGGGTAAGAATGATTACATGGAACAGAGAAAGAAATGGAATGGGTGGGCACTGTGTAGAATGATTGGTAGGGAAGGAATAGTGATTATCAAACTCTAAGCTCGTATGATTATGATTGGATGGTAGATCAAGGCAATTTTTAATAGAAAGCACTGAAGACCAGTATGACTGTATAACAATTTGAATGGATAGATCTTATGAGGACTAAAGGAAGTAACAGAGCCTACCCACTTGAACTATTGGGGATCGAACGCCGACCCTGCAAGAACCGAGGCGCTAGTTATAACGACTAATCCAAGTGAATGGACAGAACTATTGGAAAACCACCGTTATTCTGCCATATAGATTCACTTTTTTAATACATATTAAACTGCATAGCGATGCTACTTTACATTAATTATTTGAATATAACATTGATTTCGTTGTAGAAGTTTTGTGGATCAAATATAAATGACAAAGAATGAAAAAATCTATTTTATAAATGAAAAAGATTAAAGGAGGAAGAGATAACAAAATTAATGTTGACCAAACCATTCACAGAAATGAAGGGACGACGACGTTTCGGTCCATCCTGGACCATTCTCAAGTCGATTGTGGACTATCTCGGACAAACAATCTCAGATCGATTGTTTAGTCAACATATTTCAGCCACGTTATTGTGACTCCTCGTCTGCAACACAATTAATGACCAAAATCAACAATGTAGAGGTTCAACAGGACTCTGTATATCAGGGCCACGTGGTTAACACTGTTTCTGTGAGTAGGAGAAACACACTCAAGTTAAAGTTATTACTGAAGAGTTAAAAAATCAGTTAATGACGCGAATATGATGGATACACATGAAGACGTTCCTCTAGGAGGAAATTTCTTTGACTGGATTGGTCAGAAAGGACGGGCCTGACTGACCAGTCCATTCAGAGACCAGCCCAGACCCGTTGTATCACCCTGAATCTATACTGTCTCTTGTGTATCACCATGAACCTACACTAATGATTCCCCTGTTGTATCACCATGAACCTACACTGTCTCAGCTGTTATATTATCATGAACCTACACACCTAACTCTTCTGTTGTAGTACCATGGACCTACACTCTCTCAGCTGTTGTATTGCCCTGAACCTAACAATGTCTCTAGTGTTGTATCACCATGAACCTACACTGTCTCAGCTGTTGTATTATCATGAACCTACACTTCTAACTATTCTGTTGTATCACCATGAACCTACACTGTCTCTTCTGTTGTATTAACATGAACCTACACTTCTAATTATTCTGTTGTAGTACCATGAAACTACACTGTATCTTCTGTTGCATCACCATGAACCTACACGACTGACTAGTCTCCTGCCTCACCCTCACCTTGCAACAAACTACCACTGAAGGCAAGAGAAGACACAAGACAGTGCTCGCCCTAATGACTGCCGTTTGTCAAACCCATTGAAACTCCTGTAAATAGATTCTGTGGCAGTCTCTTGCAGTCGTATAAATGATTCATAATTTCCAGCTGGCTATTGTCGTGGGGGGAAGTAAATTTATTTAATATGTGAATTACCGAGGCTCCTAATGAAGCAAATGGCTTGTGTAACTAATTAGCGAGCCACTTCGTTCTTAAAACACTCAATCTCCTTTATCTGATAAATGATTTACGTTAATATTTATTTAAAATTATTTGAGTGTTTAAAACATCTATTAAAAAGGTTCAGGAAATGAGCGAGACAAAACTGGTAATGGACGGCAAGATAATTATAAGGAGAAATGGCTATAAACCAACAAATCCACACGGGCCGTGATGAGGGTTCGAACCTACGTCTGAGAGGATCCAAGACGCGCCTTAATCGACTGTGCCACGACATGGTTATCAACCAATACTGTAATACAACACTTGGAAGGAACAGGACAAGACATTGGGGACAGGACAGTGGACAGAATTGTTCCCAGCCATATGAAGTATCGAGGAATCGAGGGCAGACTTGCAAGAAGTGAGGCTGGCGCTCTACTAAAAAGTCCAAGTGACAGTAGAAACGATGAGGAAATTTCTGTGCGAGTGAAAATTGAAATATATTTATAGCAGTATAGGATGATATAGTGACCTCGCAATATATGGTTATTATTGGCAATATGAGGAGAATTTTATGTAACATTGATCAAGATTAATTGATGAGGATGGAATCTGTTGTTGCTGGCGTTAGTCAAGAGAGGGGAGGGAATAATCAGGAGAAACTGCAAAGTAATTACGACTATATAGCACATGGAAGGGATCAGGATAAGGGTGTGGGATGAAACGAAGGAAAAGAATTGTGCCCAACCAGAGGACGGTCGGGGATTGAACGCCGACCTGCATGAAGCGAGACCGTCGCTCTGGTGAGTCAAGAAAGACAAAGTAAGCCCGTTGATAACCCTCCCTGGGACGTCATGGTAACCCTTCCTGGGACGTCATGGTAACCCTTCCTGGGACGTCATGGTAACCCTTCCTGGGACGTCATGGTAACCCTTCCTGGGACGTCGTGGTAACCCTTCCTGGGACGTCGTGGTAACCCTTCCTGGGACGTCGTGGTAACCCTTCCTGGGACGTCGTGGTAACCCTTCCTGGGACGTCATGGTAACCCTTCCTGGGACGTCATGGTAACTCTTCCTGGGACGTCGTGGTAACCCTTCCTGGGACGTCGTGGTAACCTTCCTGGGACGTCGTGGTAACCCTTCCTGGGACGTCATGGTAACCCTTCCTGGGACGTCATGGTAACTCTTCCTGGGACGTCGTGGTAACCTTTCCTGGGACATCGTGGTAACCCTTCCTGGGAAGTCGTGGTAACCCTTCCTGGGACGTCATGGTAACCCTCCCTGGGACACCTCTGGCTCTAGAAGCAGTAAAACCCAGTCAGATATAACATAACCGAACGCAAACATAAACCCAATTATTTCTCCACGTCAAACATCAGCGGTTCTTTATTTTTTACTAATTTAAATAATTCTAAAACAAATTTTAGATAATTCTTACCAAATGAATAACTTAGTAAACACTCAGTGTTCAGCCACGCACAACGCAGCAGAGGGTGACGGGGAGGGGAACAAGCTGCTCTATCTTCGTTACCTTCCTCAGGGCGAAGAATGGAAGACCCTCGTGACCATTCCACAGCCAACCTTCCACTGGGAGGTCATACGAGATATCCTGGCCTTCAGCAGGAATATGTATCAGCTCTGCATGGCGTTGCTGCAGGAGGCGATGGCGGTGCGTCCTCCTGTAGGGGCGTTTGACTTCCTCAGTTCAGTGTTCAGCTTCACGTGTCCTCGGGACTGCATGGAAATCGGCCACAGGTTCAAGGGGAACTACGATAAGTTTTCAGGCAACTACTTCCTGTTGTTTCGCTACCTGGTTCCTCTCTTGATGGTCTGTAGCGTGTTTTCCGGCGCCTTCCTCCTGCAGGGGTTCCAGGTCGGGGTGCTGCTGTTCCTGTGTGGGTTTCTGAAGCTGCAGGAGAGGAACGTAGCGGGTATCGACGTTTCCGTAGCGGCGCAGAAGGCATTTGTTTGCCACCTCTTGCTCTCCTTCGCCAAGCTCGAGGCTGCGTTTTTCATCGCCTTCCTGAAGGTCAGTTTCCTGATCCTCCTCCACGCGGTGCTCCATGACGACACTCAAGATCCCAAGGACTTCCTTGAGTTGGTGCTCGAGGAGGTGCTCTAGGATCCCGGACTAACGGACGCCCTCACAGACCAGTGATAGATTTATATTTGTCTCTTTCTTCAGATTTAGGTGTTCCGGTTCCGTTGTGATGGCACTCACTTAGCACTTATTTTTTATTTTTTTGTTTCATGTTATTATCTTTATTTACTTGTCCCTCATCTTCAAGTCTTCCTCTTCCGCCAGCATCTTCACCCTACTTCCTCCAGTATCTTCCTCTTTACCCCTCATCTTTTACCGAAAACTGCTACCTCAACGATGGGGTATATGAGGATAAAATGCCAAGCTATTACGACTATATAGCACTGGGAATGGATCAGGATATGGGATGGGACGTGGGGGAAGGAATTGTGTCCAACCAATTGGACGGTCGGGGATTGAACCTGCATGAAGCGAGACCGTCGCTCTATCGTCCACTCGTAGCGGAGCGTCCATTCAAACCATTTAGACCCCCCTTAACGTTGGGTTTAAATGGTTTGACTTCAACCGGTTCTGTTTACACGCTCCGTGCATCATTCGGTAGTCATCTGTGGCACGATCAGTGAAAGATATGGAAGGCAGTGAAGGATAAGGAAGATGGTAAAGAGCGTGAATGGTCGTGAGTATGGTGATGGATGTAGTGATGAAGGTCGTGAGTATGGTGATGGTTGCAGTGATGAAGGTCGTGAGTATGGTGATGGATGTAGTGATGAAGGTCGTGAGTATGGTGATGGATGTAGTGATGAAGGTCGTATGTAGTGTAAATGTTATCAGTGCTGAAGATCTTGTTCAGCAGAGATGCAGCCTCCGTCACAGGAGCAGCATCTCTTAACCATCTAGTAAATATATTTTCCTTTAACATTATCCAATGAATTTGCCTCTTGCTTTGAGATTTTAAAAGTCATTTCTGGTCCATGGAAAACTAATCGAGTGATAGGAATGTATTAAAGAATGTAGTTACGTGTGGGAAATTTAGTACATCATTTTAGTGGCGTTGTGAACGCTCGGGAGGACGGGATGACCAGTGAGACATTTGCTGCTGCAACAACAATGAAAGTTTATGTTCCAATCCCCGGTGGCGCAGTGGTAAAACACTCTGCCCGGCGCTTCGCGGGCGCTGTCGCGCTGGGTTCGTATCCTGGCCGAGGAGGATCGACTGGGCGCCATTCCTTAACTGTAGCCTCTGTTCACTCAGCAGTGATTGGGTACCGGGTTCTTAAACGATTTGGCGGGTCGTATTCCGAAGGAAAATTAGGATTAAGGACCTGCCCGAAATGCTATGTGTGCTAGTGGCTGTACAAGCATGTAAGAACCCTTGTATATATAAATAAAAAATTAATAAATACCGGGTTTGTTCGCACAATTCTCACACGAGTCATTACATTACGCCTGAAAATGATCAGCACCAACCACATTCAGGGTTCGCTAAATCTCTAAAATAAAGCTACGGAACAAGGAATTGTAACTTACCTCAAAACTGGAGGATTTCTGCTTCTTGACGTGTTATTAACTCTTACCTGTAATGACAAAAACACGAATTGTTGACATGCATTACTAGAATGTCACTATGCATTTCAAAAATCGTACTCCAGAAATATATTATACAATATTTTGTATATATATCACTGAAACTCACACTCCAGAAGTGACTCAAACCCATACTGCCAGAAGCAATGCAACTGATGTACAGGATCCCTTAACCACTCGACCAACACGACCGGACAAAAGAGGATGGTACCGAGGCTATTTCCATCCCCCCGCCGGTACTCGGTTGGTAATCTTGGGCATGGTATTTCATCAAATCACCTCATTCTTTGGGGCACACGTGAGGAACACAAATGCGAACAGCCTGAACGGTCTCCAGGCATATATGCCACTGAAAACTCACACCCCAGAAGTGACTAGAACCCATACTGCCAGAAGCAATGTAACTGATGTACAGGATCCCTTAACCACTCGACCAACACGACTGGACAAAAGAGGATGGTAGCAGAGGCTATTTTCCATCCCCCCGCCGGCACTTGGTTGGTAATCTTGGCGGGGGGAGACCGTTTAGGCTTGTTCGCATATTATATATATATATATATATATATATATATATATATATATATGTCGTACCTAGTAGCCAGAATGCACTTCTTGGCCTACTATGCAAGGCTCGATTTGCTTAATAGGCCGAGTGATTTTCTTTTTTTCAACAAATTACTTCCAATTGGTTTATTTGAGTTATTATTATTATATATATTAAGAACATAAATTATTGACAGTTATGTTGTTTATTTTAGGTTATGTTAGGTTAGGTTAGGTAGGGTAGGTTAGGTTAGGTTTAGTCATATATCTACGTTAGTTTTTGACTCAAATTTTAAGAAAATGAACTCATACATAGCGAAATGGATAGCTTTATCATTTCATAAGAACATTTTTTGAAAATATATAAATTCAGGAAAACTTGGCTTATTAGGCAAATCGGGCCTTGCATAGTAGGCCGAGAAGTGCGTTCTGGCTACTAGGTACGACACTATATATATATATATATATATATATATATATATATATATATATATATATATATATATATAAGTAAATCATCATAAGTTCGATCAAATTTTTAACCTACATATATATTTCACATTTGAGGATCAAGGCGTTGTTTACCTTTTCACTATGGATGACGGTGCTAGTTTGAATCCGTTGATGTCGGCTTCGACGAGAAATTGTCCAAACAATACAAGCGATATATTAGTATCCACAAGTCTTGTATGACGTCGCAAACACTTAACACAAGATTAAAAACACTGGACGATTTACTAGAAGTGAAGATAAGTACATAATTTCACCACATGAGTAAATGTCTGTCTTCAGCTGGTAAACTGTTACCCTTCATTGAAACGTCCAGTCTATGTCAGTCACTGTGCCTGAAGACACAGAGCATTAATCCGGCAGTTGTGGGTACTGGAGATTACACAATAACACTCCAAACGTTTCCATCACACTTAACACTGCTTTCACTTTCCAGAGAAAACGTCTTAATGATCTGACCAGCGAAAATTAAGGTTGGAGATCATTTCGATTTTCGACTGAACCTGATGAAACGAACCCCACACGAAGCCCGGCGTGTTTCATCACAACTAAGCCTCAAAACATTGACCAAATGCTCACGATATTTCTTTCTCTCAAAGCCAACTTCTCTAAACAGCCCGTCTTCGTAAACAATGGCCGAAATCTCCTTAATTTAGCCGCCAAACGTCCGCAATATGAGAGAAAACACTTTATACATGTCTCAGAACTGATAACGTTCGAAGTTTATTTAAACTGTGCTTCGCTCGCATGAGTCACATCCTCTGTTCGATTTGAACCACTCAAAAAGCAGCCTATCTTCGTCAACAAAGCCCAGATGCATTCAGCCGCCCAACCCACTGTTTATAAATTAAAAATACTTTACACACGACTCAAAACATTCGAACATTTCTCGAACAGTTCTTCGCTGACGATCTCTGCTGGAATAGCAACTCCGCAAATGCTTCACCCACGTACTTCAGATACAAATAATCGCCATAAAAACCTAAACATCTAACTTAACCTAAGCCTAAATAAGCACAATAGGCTTTGTTATAATATCGATTTATATTTTAGAACATATCTGTAGTGAATGAACAGCATTTTAAAATGAATGATTGAGTCTTTGGGAGCGATCCGTGGACGGGTTGAGAAGCACAGGAATGTGAGGGCGGGAGAGGGTGGTGTAAAACCACACTGAGATAATAATGTAGTTTACCACTATTTTCATCATAACTACACTTTACTTCAGTTAGACATACGTCATACAGGAGACGTCTTACCTCATTGTTCGGGTCAAACACGATAGTAGTAGTAGTTGTTGTTGTTGTTGACAGTGGTAGTTTGTCATTTAGCTGTTTGACGCTGGTGTACCTAGAGATTCCGGCAGAGGTCGTCAGCGAAGCATTGTTCGATAAATGTTCGTATGTTTTGACTCGCGTGTAAAGTATTTTGAATTTATAAATAGTGGGTTGGGCGGCTGAATGCATTTGGGCTTTAATGACGATGACGGGCTGCATTTTGAGTGATTCATATCGAACAGAGAATGTGACTCATGCGAGCGAAGCACAGTTTAAGTAAATTTCGAACGTAATCAGTTCTGAGTCATGTATAAAGTATTTTCACTCATATTTAAGACGTTTGGCGGCTGAATTAAGGAGATTTCGGCCATTGTTTACGAGGACAGACTGTTTAGAGAAGTTGGCTTTGAAGAAACAAAGTATCGTGAGCATTTGGTCAATGTTCTGAGGCTTAGTTGTGATGAAACACGCCGGGCTTCGTGTGGGGTTCGTATCAACAGGTTCAGTCGAAAACCGAAATGATCTCCAACCTTAATTTTCGCTGGACAGATCATTAAGACGTTTTCTCTGGGAAGTGAAAGCAGTGTTAAGTGTGATGGAAACGTTTGAAGTGTTATTGTGTAATCTCCAGTACCCACAACTGCCGGTTAAGTGCTCTGTGTCGTCAGGCACAGTGACTGATATAAGACTGGACGTTTCAATAAAAGGAAACAGTTTACCAGCTGATGACAAGCATTTACCTTTGTGGTGAAATTATATACTTATCTTCACTTCTAATCAATCGTCCAGTGTTTCTAATCTTGTGTTAAGTGCTAGCGACGTCTTATATCGCTAGTATTGTTGGGATAATTTCTTGTCGTAGCCAACATCAACGGATTCTAACTAGCACCGTCATCCATCATGAAAAGGTAAACAACGCCTTGATCCTCAAATGTGAAATGTATATGTGGGTTAAAAATCTGATCGTACTTATGGTGATTATATAATATATTTCTGGAGTACGAGTTTTGAAATGCATAATGACATTCCAGTAATATATATCAATAATTCGTGTTTTTGTCATTACAGGTAAGAGTTAATAACTCTTCAAGACGCAGAATTCCTCCAGTTTTGAGGTAAGTTACAATTTCCTTGTGTTTCCGTAGCTTTATTTTAGAGATCTAGCGAACCCTAAATGTGGTGGGTGCTGATCATTTTCAGGCGTAATGTAATGACTCGTGTGAAGAATTGTGCGAACCCGGTATTTATTTATTTTGTTATATATACAAGAGTTTTTACATTCTTGTACAGCCACTAGCACACATAGCTTTTCGGGCAGGTCCTTAATCCTAATTTTCCCCGGAATACGACCCGCCTAATCGTTTAACAACCAGGTACCAATTCACTGTTGAGTGAACAGAGGCTACAGTTAAGGAATGGCGCCCAGTCGATCCTCCCCGGACAGAATACGAACCTAGCCCAAAAGCGCTCGCGAAGCGCTGTGTAAAGTGTTTTACCACTGCGCCACCGAGATATTGCAATATAAACTGTCATTGTTGTTGCAGCAGCAAATGTCTCACTGGTCAGCCCGTCCTCCCGAGAGTTCACTAGGCTACTAAAACCCGAACTTAACAGAGATCGTACGAATAGAAAACGGGACAGTCTTTCAATTTTGCGAGCCTCTATGATTTATTGGACATCAATATTTTGACGTTGGAATTTTGACGCCAAAATGCGATGCATAACTCGGGAGGTACAAAACTCGTCCTTTCGGAAAGTATATAGCATTTTGCCGCATAAATTCCCTAAAGCCAAAACCTCGCGTCCTAATAATAGCTGGTCGCAAAAATGACGTGGTCTCGTTCATACTTCTGCGTCTTTGGTTAAAGTTAGGTTAGGTTCGGGTAATTTATTGCATCATTTTAGTGGCAATGTGAACGCTCGAGTGGACAGCCTGGTCCTTGACGGCCGTAACAAGTATCTGTCGGTGTAAAAGCCTGTCTATAACAATAGCCAAAAGGAACCTTGACAAGCCAAGCAGGTTTTTTGTCTCCGTCAATGGCAAACCATGATGAAATCGGAATTAATCATCAGAATTATTTAAGGCTACCACTTTAAGAATCATTTTCTTTTCATATTTTATCATAGAAAACTAAAATATTTTGGGGTTTCTAAAGTAGATTTGCATTAAATGGGTGATCATTTCGTATAACTGTTAATTATTATTTTGGAATTACCTAAATGTCCCACGTTTTTTTTTCTTTCCTGTATAACGTTAAGTTGTAATGAAGTAACGACAATATTAATAGCTAATACTGTTTCTTGCTAAATAGCGAAATTTAGCGTCGTACATACCGGGCCGAATTACCCATTAGGCAAAGAGTGTTCCAGCACCTGGAGACCTCACCATTACTTTTTTTGTTGTACCGTGAACATGGACAAATTTGAATACCTGGCGTAATTACTTCGTAACACGGCCAGATTATTTTGTTTGTATTAAAAGCTATCATAATTTTAGCTTTTGGTAGATTGTTAACTGTTATTTTCTGAAATGAAAAATAGAAAATTTGTATGAGTATTGGAATATGACCTCAATGTATTCTGCTGAACTATACGTAATTTAACTTTGATAATCATCTCGTGTCATTATGATAAGAACTGTCTGTATGTACGTGTTTAAGCTTTAAATAGCCACACTGATCACAGGGTGGGCACCATTTAGCTGTCTTGGCATAAGAGCCAAAAAAAGTTCGATCCTCCCCTGATAGAAGTACTTAAAACTTGAGCATTATTCTAAAATTAATCGATCTGTTGTATTAGTTAATCGTTTTAATGATTGAAAACTATTTATTTAAAATTTTGCCCAGAGGGGCGACTTTATTGGGAAGCGCCACTCATCTTGTGAGTGGACATACCGTCATAGCAGCATGTACAATACTCCCCAAAAGGAAGAAAACCCGCTGCGTTGTTCATCCTGTCACTTGTACCCAGACACAGTTGAGACTTGCTTAACTGTCTCAAGTGAACAGCTCCTCAAACAAGATTAACATCTGTCAACCCTTAAAACCTTACGTTATCTTGCGGGTGCAAAATGGGGGAATCTTTTAAGAATAGTATCAATATTTGACAAATAGTGTTTTCCTAATTCAAACAATGTGGGGTTTATTATTCTTCACATACTTCTAATGTCTCTCAAGTGTTCACATTCACGTAGATAGTGGTCTAGGTGGTGTCCATCACTCTCACCACAGATTCTGCAACTTCGCTGATCAACAGTTGTTTCCATTCCGTATCTCCATGGATATTTGTATCCAAGCCGGATTCTCGCTATTACTGATTCTCTCCCGCGTCCACCTCCTCTTCGTCCATAATGATTGGGATTGCCAGCTGCAACCATGTTGTACCATCGTACAGATTCACTGGTTTGTGCTTCTATCCTCCTTTCCTCAGTTACCTTGTCACGGTGATGTTGCCTGACAATACCTCTAATTTGTAGTAGAGTCTTGGGTATGAAGTATTCAATATGGTCTCCTTCAGCGCCTTCAGCAGCCAGCACATCTGCTCGTTCATTCCCACATATTCCAACATGGGAGGGGATTCACAGAAACTTGACGACTCTTCCCTGATTGGTAAGTACTCTCACAGCTATCTTAATTTAAACTACTATTGCAAGATTTTCTGCTCGATTTTTACTTGGGCTTTGAAGTGCTGCTTTTGAATCAGTGTAAATCACTGTATCATTAGTGCAGTTCAAGAAACCCTTAACGCCATAACAATGGCAGTTAGCTCTGCTTGCGTTGATGAGACATAGTTCTCAATACGTGCTTTTTCTTCATTTCTGCGTTGGAAAGCATTATCCTTAATTAGTGTATGCTGCACCAGCCCTCCCATTGACAGGATTAGATGACCCGTCAGTGTAGATTTGAACTAGTTCATTTCCGGCTTTTTTATAAATTTCCTCGAGATACTTGTGCCTCATTTCTTGTGGTATCATTTTGGATATTTTCATTGCCATTTCATTGATGATAATGTTGCATGAGTCATCCTCCCAGGGAGGTAACCCCTCTACAGGCAGGAGCTCACGGGCTTGCTCAAGCAGGTGAAGTTCTTCGAGGTAGCAGACTGATCTGTGATGCCATTTTTTGCTTCTCCTGTTTCCCCCTGAAAGTAGCACAGAGCTCAGTTTTTTCTTAGCAATATCATTGTAATGGGGATCTCTGGCGATCCTAATTGTAAGCTTAGCATTCGGCTCCTTAATTCTGCTTTTAACACTGGGGAGGGACAACTCCTCTCGTAGATTAGACGTTTTGGCAGTTCTTGGAACTCTAAGAATGATTGTCATGGCTTCATTCTGCACGCTTTCCAGCCTTTTCATATCGCTTTGGGAGTAGGTGCATAAAACTGGTGCGGCATAGTCTATGACGGAGCGCACATTAATTTTATGTTTCATATTGCCGAGTCAAAGATCTCAATTGAATATATAGCGCAGAAGCAGCTAGAGCTGGCCCTGCGTGTGTATAAACTCGCCTAGTTATGCTTCCTGGGGGTTGAGCTCTGGCTCTTTGGTCCCGCCTCACAACTGTAGTGCGTATATGTAAACTACACGGGGTTATCCGACAGTGCTTCTCTCCCCCATCTCCCCCCAGACACCAGTCCTGAATTTATCTCCCAACGCAAATACAAACACAAATTCTATAGCCTTATATATGTGTGGTAAACAAGAGAGTATCTAGGACACGGTCCTTAACAAGGCCACCACAACACTTGACACAGTAGAGATACAGTGACACTTCCGCCATCCCGACACTATACATGACACCTTAATGACACCGTGACACTTCCCCCAAGACCGCCACAATACTGTGACACTTCCCAAAGACCGCCACTACCGCCGGCACTTCCCGGGATCAGTTATAACTTATACTTGATTTTACGTAGAAGAAATTCTTCGTTTGAACCACGCTCGTATATGTGCCGTGCTACTGAAACTCTCATTAACACAATTCTACAAACGGTAGATAAACAGACGATACCTAGAACTTTAATGCAGAAACTGTCCAATGTAGAAACTGTCCAATGTAGAAACTGCGCTGCAAGTCCAGGCTCGCGCAAGAGGGACATTAATGATATATTTGCTATAAAAACATTTTCAGTTTTTATAAAAACATACAAATATAAAAACATCTGTAGATTACATTGTTTGGAGGAGGTTTGTATTACGGGGGACCCACTTAAGAATGTC
Source organism: Procambarus virginalis (assembly GCA_020271785.1). Classification (NCBI taxonomy): domain Eukaryota; kingdom Metazoa; phylum Arthropoda; class Malacostraca; order Decapoda; family Cambaridae; genus Procambarus; species Procambarus virginalis. Next base: position 13,394,169 of record WNGS01165751.1, read on the forward strand.
TCAACAGGTCTAATGAGATTATTCAACAGGTTAATTGCGATTGTCAACAGGTCTATTGCGATTGTCAACAGGTCTATTGCGATTGGTTCCCATGTTCTGAAATAATATAAGGATTGAACGGGTGTAATGTAAATGAAGTATTTTTACATTAAACAACTTGTGTTCGTATAACATAAACAAATTATATATATATATATATATATATATATATATATATATATATATATATATATAAATGAAAAAAAACGCTGTGCCATGAAAGCTATAAAAAATTTCCAGGACTTCAGCCCATTTCGATATCATATTTTCCCTAAGCCTTCCCAAGACTACCTAGAGCTAATATTTCACCAATACTGAACCAACATCCTAAATCAAGCATTTTGAAGATCATTAACCATTTAGTGGGATCCCTGGATTGTTTCAAGCGAGGGTTAGACATATGAATAAGTTTGGGTGAATACATTTACAGTAACTGACTTTCAATAGGTTAATAGACCTACGAACATTTTCTTTATGTAAATAACGCGAAACATTGTCAGTATTGAAAGACTGAAACACGCCCAACATGCAGACGAGGGTTCACAATAACGTGGCTGAAATATGTTGACCAGACCACACACTAGAAAGTGAAGAGACGACGCCTTCGGTCCGTCCTGGATAATTTTCAAGTCGATTCCATCACAATCGACTTGAGAATGGTCCAGGACGGACCGAAGCGTCGTCGTCCCTTCACTTTCTAGTGTGTGGTCAGGTCAACACACCCAACATTCAGAAATACAGAATAGCATTCACATTAAACATCTAATTTAACTGTTATATTTATCTGTATGTAATTACAGGAGTAAATTTAAAACAAGCAATCAATGAAAAAGTATGGCTTTATTATCTAGAACAGAACATACGGAAAAGAATACAAACATACAAAACCATACAAAAAACATTGAATAATTCACCAAAGCTTGGGATCCAAAATTTCAGAGTAATGTGTTTTAAAACACATTGAATTTTAATTATTCATAATTACTAAACCTAATATATATTTTTAAAATTAGTACTCAACATGACACATTATGCTTAAAAGTAAAACTTATTTAATTCTAATAACGTATTTTTTTTTTTTTTTTTTTTTTTTTGCATATCTTCATGAAACAATATACTTAAAACTAAAAATAATTAATTCTAAGTTAACTCAATTTTTTTATCTTCTTGAAAGATCAGAATTAATTTACTGATTTTCGAAGTGATCTCTGTTGCGATGTCTGTTTAGTTCATCCCAGCTGGCGAAGGTCTCCAGGCAATCGGTGCATGAATAGGGCTTCTCCCCAGTGTGGTGTCGCATGTGTCTCTTCAGATGAGACGATCCCCTAAATTCCTTATCGCACACTCCACATTGATAGGGTTTCTCTCCTGTGTGAATCCTCATGTGATAAAACAGGTTGGAAGTCTGCGTGAACGAGGCACCACACGTGCTACAGGTGTAGGGTCTCTCACCGGTGTGAACTCTTTGGTGACGCGTTAAGTCATAGCGCGTGCGAAAGCACCTCCCACACTCGCTGCATTTTAAGAGTTTCTCATTGTGGGTGGACACGAGGTTCCTCTTAGCACAAGCACTAGTACAGTTCCTATTGCACTGTGGAAACTTTTGTTGTTGTGTAAGGTTAAGTCCGTTCTTGCTATGGATTGGTGCGTCCATAAACACTTCCCGGGATCCAGCTTGAGCACAGGCTGACGTTCCTGGCAGTGGATATTCCACTGCCAGCGGTTGTGATTCTTCACTGCTGCTACTGTGCCAAGCTTCCTCGACAGACGAATCATTAGCAGCGACGGAAGATCTAGCAGAGTTGTAACCAGAACACTGAGGGGTGTCCTCCTGCTCCTCAAAGCCCCTGGCTCCAAGTTCTTTTCTCCATTGCACAGGTCGGTGAACAGGTGCAAGTTCACGATGGCCTTCATGATTTAAGTTCCTTACACGTGTTTTCTTCTGGTCAGCAGCATCGATGTGAAGATAATTTGGTGACGAGTTCTCTTGTCTAGAAGGACTCCAGGACCGGATCGCTGTGTTCCATTGATCAAATGATGCACTTTGAGGTGGTTGGTCTGCATGGGTCAAAATGCTTGTACTTGGGGTCTTGTTCTGGTCAGCATGGAGATAATTGGACACCTGTAGTGCTTTACCTTCATTGTGATCTCCCCATGGCCTGAACGCTCTGTTCCATTGAGCAGGCTGGTAAGACGTTGAGGCAAGATCAAGACGGGGGTTTTCTTCATGGTTCCTGATGTTTGAACTTGCTGAATTATTCTGGTCAGCCTCGACAGGGAGGGATAACTGTGGAGAATCCTCCTCCTCCTCGTGTACTCTCCATGGCCGGAATGCGCTGCTCAACTGATCGACCTGGCGAGAGGTCGAGGCTTGTTGGAGAGGAGGACCATCATCTTGACTGAAGATCCTCGAACATGTAGTCGTCAAGAGATGAGCATCGTGACTCGGGGAACATGGTGGCGTGGACACTGGTTGATAATGAACATTCCATGGTCGAAATGCTTTGCCCCGTTGATCAAGCTCCCCAGGCGACGAAGCCGACGCAGAAGAAGGGTCCTCTGCTCCTTTCCACATGCTCACACGTCTTTTCTTGAAGGGCAGTTTCCAGTCATTGTGTGACTCCTGTGCTCGTCCAGACATTACTGTCGTTCTGGAGCCAATGAAGCTTGGGTTATTATATCCCCGGCACAGGCCTCTCCTCTCCTCTGACACCGTCGGTGTGGTGACAGCCGCCGAAAATGTCGACAAAGATGCTAGAAGTTTAAGCATCTCTAAATGTTTGTTAATTGGAAAAGATCTCGTCTCTGGTGTCGATGTTATTTAAGAACAAGATATTCGGATGATATATAGCAAAAGGAAACAAAAGTACAGATATGTTGAAGAAGTGGAGGACATTTTTTTGGTTTGTTTCTGTAAATGCAGAGGCGGTGTTACCAACGTGTCACGGCGGCATGACTCTGATGGGCGGCGGCATGACTCTGATGGGCGGCGGCATGACTCTGAGGGGCGGCGGCATGACTCTGAAGGGCGGCGGCATGACTCTGAAGGGCGGCGGCATGACTCTGAGGGGCGGCGGCATGACTCTGAAGGGCGGCGGCATGACTCTGAAGGGCGGCGGCATGACTCTGAAGGGCGGCGGCATGACTCTGAAGAGCGGCGTCCTGCCACTGAAAGTGGAGGCGTCCTGCCACTGAAAGTGGAGGCGTCCTGTCACTGAAAGTGGAGGCGTCCTGCCACTGAAAGTGGAGGCGTCCTGCCACTGAAAGTGGAGGCATCCTGTCACTGAAAGTGGAGGCGTCCTGTCACTGAAAGTGGAGGCGTCCTGCCACTGAAAGTGGAGGCGTTCTGTCACTGAAAGTGGAGGCGTCCTGCCACTGAAAGTGGAGGCGTCCTGCCACTGAAAGTGGAGGCGTCCTGCCACTGAAAGTGGAGGCGTCCTGCCACTGAAAGTGGAGGCGTCCTGTCACTGAAAGTGGAGGCGTCCTGTCACTGAAAGTGGAGGCGTCCTGTCACTGAAAGTGGAGGCGTCCTGTCACTGAAAGTGGAGGCGTCCTGTCACTGAAAGTGGAGGCGTCCTGTCACTGAAAGTGGAGGCGTCCTGTCACTGAAAGTGGAGGCGTCCTGTCACTGAAAGTGGAGGCGTCCTGTCACTGAAAGTGGAGGCGTCCTGTCACTGAAAGTGGAGGCGTCCTGTCACTGAAAGTGGAGGCGGCCTGTCACTGAAAGTGGAGGCGGCCTGTCACCGAAAGTGGAGGCGGCCTGTCACCGAAAGCGGCGGCGGCCTGTCACCGAAAGCGGCGGCGGCCTGTCACCGAAAGCGGCGGCGGCCTGTCACCGAAAGCGGCGGCGGCCTGTCACCGAAAGCGGCGGCGGCCTGTCACCGAAAGCGGCGGCGGCCTGTCACCGAAAGCGGCGGCGGCCTGTCACCGAAAGCGGCGGCGGCCTGTCACCGAAAGCGGCGGCGGCCTGTCACCGAAAGCGGCGGCGGCCTGTCACCGAAAGCGGCGGCGGCCTGTCACCGAAAGCGGCGGCGGCCTGTCACCGAAAGCGGCGGCGGCCTGTCACCGAAAGCGGCGGCGGCCTGTCACCGAAAGCGGCGGCGGCCTGTCACCGAAAGCGGCGGCGGCCTGTCACCGAAAGCGGCGGCGGCCTGTCACCGAAAGGGGCGGCGGCCTGTCACCGAAAGGGGCGGCGGCCTGTCACCGAAAGGGGCGGCGGCCTGTCACCGAAAGGGGCGGCGGCCTGTCACCGAAAGGGGCGGCGGCCTGTCACCGAAAGGGGCGGCGGCCTGTCACCGAAAGGGGCGGCGGCCTGTCACCGAAAGGGGCGGCGGCCTGTCACCGAAAGGGGCGGCGGCCTGTCACCGAAAGGGGCGGCGGCCTGTCACCGAAAGGGGCGGCGGCCTGTCACCGAAAGGGGCGGCGGCCTGTCACCGAAAGGGGCGGCGGCCTGTCACCGAAAGGGGCGGCGGCCTGTCACCGAAAGGGGCGGCGGCCTGTCACCGAAAGCCGCGGCGTCGTGTCACCGAAAGCCGCTGCGTCCTGTCACCGAAAGCGGCGGCGCGGCCTGGCCTGTCACTGAAAGCGGCGGCGGCCTGTCACCAAAAGCGGCGGCCTGTCACCGAAAGCGTCGGCGGCCTGACCCCAAAGGGAGGCGGCCTGACCCCAAAGGGAGGCGGCATGACTCCAAAGGGCGGCGGAATGAATTTCAGGTTTTTGTACACTGTATTCGCCCAATTTAAGAACTGCTCCAGTTCTTGTCTGCCTCCAACAATGATACCAAAGATATCGTCTATGTATCGTGAGTAAATTATTAAACTCTGCGCTCGCTGTGTTCTGCCTGATTTAAAGACTGGACAAATATTTCAGCTATTGTCACACTGCTTGATTACTGTACCCGTTGCTGTACCTATTATTGTACCCATTATTTGTCTATAAACTTTACCGTTTAAAGTTAACTAGGTGTCTCTCATTACGTGGAAGATAGCGTTCTCTAACAGCTTCCATGTTGGCGGTCTGAAGACTCCTGATTGCCTCAGGTCGTGTTTAATTCTATTCTTGTTGGAGTCGACAAATTCTGCCATCCTTTCAGCTGCTTCTCTCTGTGGAATACTTTATAGAGTGAGAATTACTCAGTTGATTACTCTAGTGAGATAGTGATATACCACAAGGGGTACTAGAGGCATGCCCCTTGTGGTATAAGATCTTTAAGTGACTGGACTTTACTTCTGAAAGAACCTATAGACTTCATACGTTCAGGTAGAAGTTGAGGGAGTTAGGAGACTGAGCATATCCAATCCAATGGCGTTTTGGGGGCCCTACATCCACTTAGAACTGGTCAACCTTGCCAAGAGTTCGTATCAACTACCTTTCTGGATTTTGGGGAAAGTTCTATTGTGCTGGGATTATAGTGATAAAAGCCAAGAGACTTTCTCTTGCTTATGCTTTAATCAGACCCTCTACGGATTCCAGGCCTTTCAACTTTATCCTTGTATAGTTTAAGTATTAATCTTTTGCTTCGTGTTTGTGCTTTTTCTAAGTGTCACCTGCGGATCTTGTATGTAAGTGGACTTGTCATCTATCTGTCAACAACTCCTTTCTATAATTATGTTTTCCATACTACTGTTGCACTCACATTTGTCTGCTGGTTTGATAACAATGTCGTCTCTGTTTTTCAAGAATCATAAGGCCTGTAGGTCCTCTCTTGAAAGATTCAAACGGGTTTTGTTAGAAATTTTGGTTAACAATGTATGTTTTATTGATTCAATCTGTTCACTCGGAACAGACTGAATTCGATCTTTTATTATTGCTTTTCCCATACATTAGGTTTGTTTTCTAAATCTATGATCACTGAGTTTATTGCCGCCCTTCGTTTTGTTAGAGCAAGTGGACCTGTAACAAAAGAGAGGCCCTTACTGAGTACTGTTTTCTCTGTTCTTGTTGGTTTCTGTTTCTGTAACTACGTTAATTTTTAGTTTGTTCTCCATCCTCTACCGTTGTGACAGCTGTTCCATACTCCATTTTGTTGTCTTCTGCCTGGGTATTCTCCTCTGCCTTGCTGCCTATTAAGTTCCTCTGTTTTCTCCTCTTTCGTCTGTGTCTTCTTAATTAGAGCGTGCCGCTTGGAAACCTTCTGCCTCTCCACCAGTTCGGCTGTTGTAAACAAATCTCCCATCACTGTTGAGATTTGAGGGATTCACAGACCCTCCCATAGGGTCTGGGAGGCCCTCTGCAGTCCGATCTACCAAAGTTTCCATTGTAAGGGCGTCCGTCCTGGTTGTTCTGTCTTGGAGGCGCTCTGCTGTAAGATCTACCATCGGTGCTTTTGGTAGCCAGTCCCTCCTGGTCTCTGTAGTAGGGTCTTCACTTTTATTGGTATCTTGTCTACCTCTATTGTTGATATTGCCTCCATAGGTGTTGTATGGCCCTTCCCCGTTGTTGTTGGGAAAGCCTTGTGGAAATTTTTTATTTTAGGGTGCGAGTGTCTCCTATCCGCCTCCCATACTATCGCTCCTATCCTTTTCTCATACGTGCCTCTAGGTGATAATTGTGAGATTATAAGTTCAATTTTTGAGGCCTCTCCAAAGACTGACAACATGACACGAAAGGGCGGTGTCGTGTCATCAAAAGGTCGGCGTCGTGTCATCAAAAGGTCGGCGTCGTGTCATCAAAAGGTCGGCGTCGTGTCATCAAAAGGTCGGCGTCGTGTCATCAAAAGGTCGGCGTCGTGTCATCAAAAGGGCGGTGTCGTGTCATCAAAAGGGCGGCGTCGTGTCATCAAAAGGGGGGCGTCCTGTCATGAAAAGGGGGGCGTCCTGTCATGAAAAGGGGGGCGTCCTGTCATGAAAAGGGGGCGTCCTGTCATGAAAAGGGGGGCGTCCTGTCATGAAAAGGGGGGCGTCCTGTCATGAAAAGGGGGGCGTCCTGTCATGAAAAGGGCGGCGTCCTGTCATGAAAAGGGGGGCGTCCTGTCATGAAAGGGGGGCGTCCTGTCATGAAAAGGGCGGCGTCGTGTCATCAAAAGGGCGGCGTCCTGTCATCAAAAGAGCCGCCGGCATGACACCACAGAGCGGCACTATGATTTTTAGGTTTTTGTGCACTGTATTCGCCCAATTAAAGAACTGCTCCAGTTCTTGTCTGCCTCCCATCATGTTACCAAAGATATCGTCTATGTACCGTCCGAATATTAGTAAACTCTGCGCTCGCTGTGTTCTGGCTGATTCAAAGACTGGACAAATATTTCAGCAATTCCCACACTGCTTGATTGCTGTGCCTATTATTGTACCCATTATTTGTCTATAAGCTTTACCGTCTAAAGTTAACAATGTGTCTCTCATTACGTGAAAGATAGCTTTCTCTAACAGCTTCCTTGTTGGCGGCCTGAAGACTCCTGATTGTCTCAGGTCGTGTTTAATTGTATTTTTGTTGGAGTTAACAAATTCTGCCACTCTTTCAGCCGCTTCTCTCTGTGGTATACTCTATAGAGTGAGAATTACTCACTAGATTACTCTAGTGAGATAGTGATATACCACAAGGGGCACAAGAAACATGTTCCTTAAAGATCCTATTCCACAAAGGGCATGCCTCTAGTACCCCTTGTGGTACATCACTATCTCACTAGAGTAATCTAGTGAGTAATTCTCACTCTATAGAGTATACCACACAGAGAAGCGGCTGAAAGAGTGGCAGAATTTGTTAACTCCAACAAAAATACAATTAAACACGACCTGAGACAATCAGGAGTCTTCAGGCCGCCAACAAGGAAGCTGTTAGAGAAAGCTATCTTTCACGTAATGAGAGACACATTGTTAACTTTAGACGGTAAAGCTTATAGACAAATAATGGGTACAATAATAGGCACAGCAATCAAGCAGTGTGGGAATTGCTGAAATATTTGTCCAGTCTTTGAATCAGCCAGAACACAGCGAGCGCAGAGTTACTAATATTCGTACGGTACATAGACGATATCTTTGGTAACATGATGGGAGGCAGACAAGAACTGGAGCAGTTCTTTAATTGGGCGAATACAGTGCACAAAAACCTAAAAATCATAGTGCCGCTCTGTGGTGTCATGCCATCGCCCTTTTGATGACAGGACGCCGCCTCTATAGCGTATACTCGTAAGAAGAATTTTTTACGCCAAGAAGAGAATTCAACAGGACCTGAGACAAGCAGGAGTTTCAGGCTGCCAACAAGGAAGCTGTTAGAGGAAGCTATCTTCCACGTTAGGGATTCTCAGATCCTCCCATAAGGTCTTGGAGGCGCTCTGCTGTATGATCTACCATCGTTGCTGTTGCGAGCCAGTCCCTCTTGGTCTCTGTAGTAGGGTCGTTCACTGTTATTGTTGCCTTGTCAACCTCTATTGTTGATATTGCTTCTATAGATGTTTTATGGCCCTCCCCCGTTGTTGTTCGGCGGCGTCCTGTCACCGAAAGCGGCGGCGTCCTGTCACCGAAAGCGGCGGCGTCCTGTCACCGAAAGCGGCGGCGTCCTGTCACCGAAAGCGGCGGCGTCCTGTCACCGAAAGCGGGCGGCGTCCTGTCACCGAAAGCGGCGGCGTCCTGTCACCGAAAGTGGCGGCGTCCTGTCACCGAAAGCGGCGGCGTCCTGTCACCGAAAGCGGCGGCGTCCTGTCACCGAAAGCG
>WNGS01165751.1:13464085-13483635 GCA_020271785.1 Procambarus virginalis
AATAAGTTGCCATTTTGTATTTTTAAAGCTTGCGGAAATGTTGATCATACTCAATCTGCTGTTTCCATTAATGGTTATAACTCATAACGATGCATTGTAAATGGGTTGATAGTGCATTGGGCTCCTTGAAAGACGTTCGCTCCATTTACACAGGGATATTATTGCAAATATATCGTATATAGGGGGGTACCACCACTGGTGCAATTATTGGGACCCAAAGCCTCAGAGAAGGTAACACAGAGCATTCCAGAGAAAAAACTTGCCATTTAACTCTGAATACGTATGAGTGTCCACTTCTCCTACCAATCCCTTTTTATGTGACACTTATTAAGCATGGTTATACCGTTACATATCTGATTTTATACAAAAAAAATGAACATTAAGAGGACGCAAGAAAAAGTTCGCTTCCTTTTCTTGTTTATCATATATATATATCGTTTATATCGTATGTTATCGATATATATATATATATATATATATTATATATATATATATATATAACGTATAAAAATATATATACGTTCACGCATATATATATTATACGTGAACCCCACTTATCGGTGCAACAGTGCATATACATATATCTTGCTAGTATATCAATAAGGTACCGTAGGGAGGGCATTCATAACTACGGTTGATATATATTAAGAATCCAACCAACGTAAAATATTAAATCGACTTGAAGCACAATACAAATTTATGATTATTATTTATTATTATTATTATTATTATTATTATTATTATGATGATTATTATTTTAGGTATTTTTATAAAAAATTAAGTCTGAATGGTGGAAAAGATCAATTACCTTCTCCAGGTTAGAGAAACTTACTGGTTTTCGTAGACCGAAAGTTTTTGATCTCTGAGAAAATTATCAAAGCGAACAGATGAAACAAAATTATACATGTTAATATTACAAAGTAAAATTCACGATGTTTAACGTTACGTATAGTGATAGTGATATTTGATATTACAATCAAATTCAATTCATACATATTTCTTATAACATAATCGTGTTTCTAAATAATCGAATTAGCTAATATCGACAAAATGTTATCTGTAAAATTCTAATAAAAAATATACTTTTAAAGTTCATATTTATATATTTCATGTAATATAATGTATAAGTTACTGTAAATATGTGTAAACTTACTCAACTGTAAATATAACTCATCAATGGCTCTTGTTCAATATTGGGAACTAAACAGCGTAATAACGCTGAAAAGTTATGAAAAATTTTATCACTGTCAAGAAAATTAACGAGTGATCTGTATCACTAACGAAAATAATTCCTTGCAATTACACTAATAATTAAAGAGGCGATACTCTGATCGTCTGCATTATAATCTATTATATTGAGACAGGTGTTAATCTATTATATTGAGACGGGTATTAATTCATTATACTGTCACAGGTGTTAATCCATTATATTGACAGTGTTAAATTCATTATACTGACACATGTGTAAATCCGTTATACTGATACAGATTGATAATTCATTATACTGACACAGGTGTTATTCCATCATACTGTCACAGGTGTTAATCCCTCATACTGTCACAGGTGTTAATCCATGATACTGACACAGGTGTTAATGCATCATACTGTCACAGTGTTAATCCATGATACTGGATACTGACACAGGTGTTAATCCGGCATACGTTCACAGGTGTAATGCCATCATTACTGCCACAGGTTGTTAATCCAGCATACTGTCACAGGTGTTAATCCATCATACTGACACAGTTGTTTAATCCATCATACTGACACAGGTGTTATTCCATGATACTGACCACGGTGTTAACTCCCATCATACTGACACAGATGTTAATCCATCATACTGTCACAGGTGTTAATCCATGATACTGACACAGGTGTTAATCCATGATACTGACACAGGTGTTAATCCATCATACTGTCACAGGTGTTAATCCATGATACTGACATAGGTGTTAATCCATGATACTGACAAGGTGTTAATCCATCATACTGTCACAGGTGTTAATCCATGATACTGACACCGGTGTTATTCATTATACTGACACAGGTGGTATAATCCATGATACTGACACAGGTGTTAATCCATCATACTGTCATAGGTGTTAATCCATCATACTGTCATAGGTGTTAATCCATCATACTGTCACAGGTGTTATCCATCATACTGTCACAGGTGTAATCTATGAATGACAGTTTTTTCCTAGTTGTTATCTTAACATTTAAGTCACTCTTGTCACTTAAGTGCTTTATCACGTCGTAAAAGTGAGCTACCAGGAGGTGGCACATGCAACTACTTCAGAAGAAAGCGCCAGCCGGGAAGACTATGCAGCAATGCATGTGCAACAGAAGCAAGCCACCAGAACAGTAATACATATGCAACGCTAGAAGCAATGAGCTTTTATTTGTGCAATAATTTTAACATGAGCTAAAATTCAGCATAATAGGTTTTCTTCACGTTATGGATATCTTCACAATGAATTCCAGATTCTGATAAACAAATGAAATAAAATAATATTTTTAGAGTGTTCTTATTCAATCGATCTTAGGGAATATTATACTGCATTGCAGTAGAGTACTGAGTTGGTTATATAATAAAAATGCTCATGCCGCCCTTATGAAAGAACATTTAATAGTGCAGATATCTTCGACTAAATGTAGATGCTCTGTAGATACGCAATAGATACTCTGTAGATACTCAATAGATACTCTGTAGATACTCTGTAGATGCCTCGATTAATAAAAAATCACATGCCAACCATTACCATGAAATGTGCAAAATAAAGATATCAATACACAACAGATAGCTTAGTTCATTACTTCAGTAACCTTAAAAAAAATTATTTATTGACTCTAAAATGCTATAAATTATCACGAAACAATAGTATAAAATACGATATAATATTATGAAACTTGTTTAGTAAAAAAAAACACGATAATTGATCAAGGAATTGATCACCTTGTTATTCTACTCACCCCGAGGGAAAATGCCACTGTTTTTATACGGGGGAATCTTGGTGTTCTCTTCCCTTGTGAAGAGTGAGACAATTCACAAACATTGCACCTGCTGTGTCTAGCCTCTGAGGCCGAGGGAAAGGGCAGGTTAGGACACGAAGCGGCTGCCTCCTCTTTTCAGGTGACATTTTTATTATTTTTAGTATTAATTGCCTTCCAGATTTGCATATTTGAAGCGCGTTACGTGCAATTGTATATGCAATTAATCTACTCGCAACTCACAAGCTGTGGGGTATATTTACCCAGAGGTAAATAGGGTAAATCTGGTTTAGGAGAATAAGGTAAATTAGAGGTATTCATCAGAGGTAAATCTGGTAAATATGAGATGAAAGGTAAGTAAATCGAGGATTTGCCAAAGAAATATATATTGCATGCCTCCAACGTATTACAAAATGAGGTGTTGTTCTGTGTTGGTTTGTTAAGACGTCTCTGGTGATGGTCTGGTTGTGGGAAGAGAGTATATGTTCCTTAATGGAGCCCTGTTGCTTATGCATCGTTAATCGCCTGGAAAGAGATGTTGTTGTCTTGCCTATATACAGAGTTCTTTGAGGCTTACAGTCCCCAAGTGGGCATTTGAAGGCATAGACGACGTTGGTCTCTTTTAAAGCGTTTGCTTTGTGTCTGGAGAGTTTCTCATGAGTAGGTTGGCCGTTTTTTTGGTTTATAGTAAATCGTCAATTGTATCTTCTGATTTTTGTCTGTAGGGATAACGTCCTATCAACAATATCTTTCAGGACCATTCCTCCGTTTTATGAGCTGTGGAAGAGAAGTTCCTGTAAAATAGTCTAATAGAGGGTACAGGTGTTGTGCTAGTTGTCTCTTCAGAGGTTGCATGGCGTTCACCTTCCTTCTTATGATGTCTTCATCTTCACGAAACCATTGGAGAAGCCGTTGTTGACTAGGACCTGCCTTACCCTACAGAGTTCTTCATCGACTTGCTTCCATCCTGAGTTGTGACTGAGAGCACGGTCGACATAAGCGTTAACAACACTCCTCTTGTACCTGTCTGGGCAGTCACTGTTGGCATTGAGGCACATTCCTATGTTTGTTTCCTTAGTGTAGACTGCAGTTTGGAAACCTCCGCTCCTTTCCATGGCTGTTACATCTAGAAAGGGCAGCTTCCCATCCTTCTCCATCTCGTAAGTGAAACGCAACACAGAATTCTGCTCAAATGCCTCCTTCAGCTCCTGCAGATGTCTGACATCAGGTACCTGTGTAAAAATGTCGTCAACATACCTGCAGTATATGGCCGGTTTCAAGTTCATGTCGACTAAGACCTTCTGTTCGATGGTACCCATGTAGAAGTTCGCAAACAGGACACCTAGGGGAAACCCATGGCGACCCCATCTACTTGCTTATAAATGTGCCCATCCGGGCTCAAGAAGGGTGCCTCTTAGTACAAGCTTGGAGTAGTTTCCTTAGAATGTTTTCTGGTATGTCAAGAGGAGTACAGTCCGGATCACGATACACTCTGTCCGCTATCATCCCGATTGTTTCATCCACAGGTACGTTGGTAAACAATGATTCTACGTCCAACAAGGCTCTTATCCCTGTGGCCCGTGTTCCGCGCAGTAAGTCAACAAATTCCTTTGGAGACTTCAGGCTGAAGGCACAATTATACATAAGGAGTCAGCAAGCCGTTGAGTCGCTTCGCCAGTCTGAACGTGGGTGCGGGTATCTGGCTGATGATTGGCCGAAGTGGTTTCCAGGCTTGTGTGTCTTGACATTCCATACGCATATCCAGGTTGTATTCCGCAATGATCTTTGGCAGGTGGAGTCCGGATTTCTTGGCGTTCACAGTTTCGATCAATCTGTTAACTTTTGCTTTCAATTCAGCTGTAGTGTACTTCGTTACCCTTTGGAATTTAGTTTGGTCAGAGAGTATGAGATTCATTTTCGCCAGATATTCGTCTTTTTTAAGAATGACGTATATTGGCGACTTGTCACCTCTCCTGACGACTATCTCATTGTTCTCAATAAAGCTCTTAGCTGCCGCTTTGAGCTCGGGGGACAGTATGGTGCTTCTGTAGTTGCCTCGAATCTTTCCTCCTTCTGCAATAAGTTCTGCTTGTAAGGTGTCTTTGGTGGTGACCTTCTTTTGTGTCTCGAGGTCGAATATGTCGTCCAACAGGATCTCCAACTCCACTTTCCGGTCCAGACCAAGTGAGATGGCCCAGAAAGTGGAGTAGAACTCTATTTAGTGTTTGCAGGTTATAGTTTTGTGTGTGTAAACTAAAGTTTTTGAAAATGTAATAAGTTATTACGAACGCGTTCAAGTGTCGCGTCAGACTAGAAATAAAAATGAATTTTGGAGAATTGATTTTTCATTACCATCGACAGTGAAAAGAAACATAAGAAATATTGAGAAAATTCGTGTTAGAATTATTAATCTTACTTTCTCGGATATATATATATATATATATCACGTGTTTATTTCGTGGATATACACACATATATATAAATATATATATATATATATATATATATATAATATATAATATATATATTATATATATATATATATATATATATATATTTTTTTTTTTTTTATAACATGGAAGGGAGTACCACCTCTGGCTGGAAGAAGGGGGACCCATAGCCTCGGAGGAAATCACCCATAACGCATTGGAGGGAATGTAGGTCCCCTCCAATACAGTTTCTGTGTGCTTTTCTCCTACCACCCCCTTCCTTTTTTTTTCTTATGCTTTATTGTGTAAATTCCTATGTTTGTTCCTTAGTGTAGACTGCAGTTTGGAAACCTCCGCTCCTTTCCATGGCTGTTACATCTAGAAGGGCAGCTTCCCATCCTTCTCCATCTCGTAAGTGAAACGCAACACAGAATTCTGCTCAAATGCCTCCTTCAGCTCCTGCAGATGTCTGACATCAGGTACCTGTGTAAAAATGTCGTCAACATACCTGCAGTATATGGCCGGTTTCAAGTTCATGTCGACTAAGACCTTCTGTTCGATGGTACCCATGTAGAAGTTCGCAAACAGGACACTAGGGGAGAACCATGGCGACCCCATCTACTTGCTTATAAATGTGCCCATCCGGGCTCAAGAAGGGTGCCTCTTAAGTACAAGCTTGGAGTAGTTTCCTTAGAATGTTTTCTGGTATGTCAAGAGGAGTACAGTCCGGATCACGATACACTCTGTCCGCTATCATCCCGATTGTTTCATCCACAGGTACGTTGGTAAACAGTGATTCTACGTCCAACAAGGCTCTTATCCCTGTGGCCCGTGTTCCGCGCAGTAAGTCAACAAATTCCTTTGGAGACTTCAGGCTGAAAGCACAATTATACATAAGGAGTCAGCAAGCCGTTGAGTCGCTTCATGGGAAATGCTTGCTGCGTCCTCGGTTCCTGTCCGGAAGCGGAGGAGCTTCAAGAGATCCATAACCTTTAGGCATTTGTCTTGTATGTTTTGTAACCTTTAAATACTATATATATATATATATATATAATATATATATATATATAATATATATATATATATATATATATATAATAATAAACATATATATATATATATACATATACATATACATATATATATACATATACATATATATATATAATATATATATATATATATAATATATATATATATATATATATATATATATATATATATATATATATATATATATATATATATACATATATATATATTTAGACAGGAGGTTAGGGTAATTGAGATACAACACTATACAGATAAGCTCTACCCTTCCCAGTGTGACCCCAGGGAGGTACACATGGGCGTGTTACAATAACACTAAGCGTAGAGAACCGCCTCAAAGGGCCGCCTCTGTCATGCAAATTCATGCAGATAGCACTGTTGGAGTTGAGAGAGGGGAGAGGGACGGGGGGGGGGTTCGGAGGTCCTGTTTGGTGTCCACTTGGGTCCGGTTTCTATGCTATAATCCCCCCTTGCGCCTGAAAATCTATGAATCTGTCCAAAAATGACCCATACGTTTCTTTCTCCTATTGTTATAGGCATGTTATCAGTGTCGTTCGATATCATTTCAGGGCTATATTGTGAACTAAGGTCACTGTTTATATGTCTGTGTGATTGCTTGTTGGTTTCATCTTTTTTGTAGTATCTTTTTTTACCACTTTACTTTTTTTCACTAGGTTTGTGTACTGCACTTTTGTATATCATTGAACATTTGTGGAACAAATCTCAGCAAATTCTAAGAGAGCAAGTTGCGAATTTTACAGATTTGGAATTTTACCAAACTTTTGTTTACTTTTGTTACAAAACTCAAGAGTTCTCAGTCACGGTTTGTGTTCAGCTGTTTACACAGGCACGTACATAAAAGCCGTATAATAAAACCTCAATTTCAACAGTATATAAAAGAAAACTTGTATAGATGCAATGTTAAAAATTTATGGATTCAAGGCCTGTATATAATATTTAAGATTTAGAGGGCAAAATAAAGCACTATCGCAGCGTTTATAACACAAAATCAACTCAAACGTAGCAATTTTCTTTCATCTTCGTGACTGGCTTAACTTGTTCCAGACATACAAGTTACTTGGTAATCAAAGGCTTTCCCTAATTTCACTGATCTCTGTTCAAATTTATGACTGTGGCACATGGCACAGAGAGAGAGAGAGAGAGAGAGAGAGAGAGAGAGAGAGAGAGAGAGAGAGAGAGAGAGAGAGAGAGAGAGAGAGAGAGAGAGAGAGAGAGAATCATCTTGAAACTGAATAGCCTAAAGTTGAACATTTTGTACTTAAGTACAACAACGAATTATTTAGCTTTACAAGGAATGGCTCCACTCTCTAAGTCTCGTAAATTATATATATTGTGAGTTGGATGATAATGGTTAAATTTGTTGTGATAGAAAAAGCGGCTAAATTTTAAAATAATTGTCTTAATTGTTTAATTGAAATCTTAAGGTTTCAACAGGTGTAGATGATAATTCATATTTAAGCCAATTACATATATGCAATTACACACAAATATCACAATAGCGTGATGCATCAAATGAATAAATCCACAAGGGCCGTGGCGAGGATTCGAACCTACGTCCGAGAGCATCCCAGATGCTTACTTAATCGACGGAACTACGACATGGTAAAAAGAACTGAAACCAGAAGTTCTACTGAACCTTCTTGGATTCTGCATCCTCTACGAAACACAAACCAGGGTTTTACACGCAGGCGATGAGTCACAATAACGTGGCTGAAGAATGTTGACCAGACCACACACAAGGTGAAGGGACGACGACGTTTCGGTCCGTCCTGGACCATTCTCAATTCCCCCATGCACTCGAGCTATATCAATAGGCCGTTCTACATCTTCGCCCTTACTTCAAAAACAAATATTGTACAAATATGCAACAATTAAAGAGATTATTTACTTTTAGCAGGGCATTAACTCTAAAGAGTTACAGGCACTAAGTTTGCCTAAAATTTAACAAATAAATAAATTACAGTTAAAATAAACAAGTTTTGCATTGAATATATGTGATTGTTTTTAATTTCACTTTGATTCTTATAAAAGTCTTAAAAAAAAAGGCTTCACAGTCTTTTTTTGACTTGCTGACTTCTTATGGTAATTAATAATAACTACCAAGATGAATATATGGAAAACGTAAGGAAGTTGACTCTTAATATTTCATTATACAGGGGCATATCCTAAATTAATGCTCAATTGTTCATAGGAAAGCAAAAATATAATTATCTTTTAGTTCCCTTAGCAGTCCGTGTATGCAATTTATATACCCGAGCCTGACTGTGGTTGAAGGTGTTCTGAATTAACTCTTGTATATTGTATCATGTGTTGATGTAGCAGTTAAATGATCTTTCGTTCTTGCCTTCGGCTGTATGTAGGAAAGGACCTGCTACAATGGGCATGGTGATCAGCACCACGCACGACAACATCTGCTACAGTGAATATGATGAATAACACCATACATGCACCTTCCTAAAATAAAAGTAATAAAATTAATCATTCTTATTGCTCTACTAAACGAAGGTTTCTAAATCACGGGATTAACTTTGTCACAACTATATATACTAGTTCGAGTGACTTTGTCCATTCTATATTAAGGAGTTCGAAGCTGAACTACATAATCTAAATAGGATCAAAGAAGGGCAAGATAAGATTAAAGAATAATATATCATGTTATCGTTTCTATACATGAATACCTGTATAATATACTTTTCATTTCAAACATTTATTCATTGATCTTTCGGCTTTAGGAATCAATTGATCATCGCTTACATATCCAGCTCACTTTCGCATGTGCCAATTTCGAAACATTTCGTACGATATCTGGAGATTGTGTTATCCTCAATCAGGTTCGGAACAATATACTTGTCAACATTCGACTGCGTCTGCCAATTATTCAGCCTTTCTGGAGAGAGTTTTTGTCTTAATTAAATCCTATTCTATTTTTCCATTATGTGTTAACTTGTAAACGTTATGCCGTTCAATACAAAGTCTAAATCTACAAACGAGAAAGTCTGTTTTACTAATAAGGCCTTTCCAAAATTTGTAGGGTGATAGGTCTTTTGTCCGGGATGGTCATAGGCGGATAGGTGTCGAATCCCATATACCTCCCTCTGTCATGAAAGGGCAAATGACACTAATTTTCAATCTCGCTAAATGCCAGAGTTTATCGTCACTAAGATTCATCTAACACGTTATTTTCTACCATCACGTAACTTTCCTCTGACCAGAGAACAAGCAGTTTCCCCCCCCCCCTTCTACTCCCCCAGAAGGAACATGGCTACAATATAAGCATTTTGGAAGACTAAAACTCATTAGCTATAATTCACAGGGAAGTGACAGCTTCGCTTTGAGTAAAAAGATTCATTGCCTGCGATCCGAAGTAGAAAGTGTTGTTTGTGAACTCCTTCACATGTATGCCTTTGTGAGTGAGGTGTAATCAAGTGCCTCTGACAAACAGGATATTTTGTTTTTTTAATATACTTGTTATAGACTACATTTCGATCAGATTCTAATGTTCAGTATCATGCAGAATATATCCCCCAAAAAACAGAGGTAATATGTAAAACGTAAACAACAATTAATGACAACAAATAATACAAATTTTTGACATAAACAACGATTGAAAAGCTCACAAATAACTCGAGTAATCAGACAGGACCTGGGAATGTTTCTTTGATTGTTACTATTATTATTGCACAAGGAAATAACAATAACGTGAGGTATAAATGGGACTCACTCACATCATGAGGAGGACTCGAACCTATGCTCTTGATACTCCCAAGCACAAGCCTTAAGACCAATACACCACGACATGATCAAACACCATTGTAACTTGGAATTATACCTCTAGGGTTTCTTAGGCTTAAACTGAAGCCTAACCAGGGTTTTACACAATTCCTCCCCCACCCCTCTCCTTGCACTCTGGCTTGTAGTTTATGAATTATGTCAAGCTTATCTTGAGAGAGAGAGAGAGAGAGAGAGAGAGAGAGAGAGAGAGAGAGAGAGAGAGAGAGAGAGAGAGAGAGAGAGAGAGAGAGAGAGAGAGAGAGAGACTCTCAAGAAGTCAAGCTGCGAGCAACAGAGACACACACACTACTTCCAGTGACCAATCCTGAAGAGGATTGACTGGAAACCATTCTTTACCGGCTTACACACCTCTCCACCTGGTCCTGTCTGGTTGATAAACCAGCAGTAAAACCAATTAACGCCTCGTTTTCCCGGGGAACACTAGTAAAGTAAAGCTTAGCTAGTTATAAAGCAGTGAGCTGTTGGAAGGTAAAGCCCTCAGCCCGTTAACGGGAGTCGAGACTCCTGTTAACGCCTCTACTCCTTCGTATACCAGAAAACGAACAGAAGGGATGTGTTGATACAAGGGGCGATGCAGTCATGTGTTTCATATATTACCCGTTACTTCTGATTAGTTCTTTGCTTTGTTTTTTTGGTCGAATGAAAAGGGTTCGACCCGGTACCAGTTGACTGGGTACCGGGTCGACTCGCTCACCGAGTCAACCTGGGAACCCGGAGTTAAATATGAATGCAATTCAATAAATATGAATCTACATGAAATATGAATTCAAATATGTACACTAAGAAAATATGTCACATTAATCTTTCCTCTGACTGGGCTTGGATTTTATCTTCCTTAACCAGACGAGCAAATAAAAACAAAAGTGTTTGAAAATTTTCTGATTTGTATTAAGATGACACAAATTAGATTTAATGTTCCCCATGCCTATTTTCAACTGCAAATTAATTACCAATTTTTTTTAAATTAATATAGTTTTTTTGCGTTTTAGTAAAGACGTGTTACGTCGACCGCAAAACGCGAGAGTTCGTGATGCACCGCAATCACCAATCTCTTCTCGGTCATGTTATTTATAAGGATCGCGTTATGGGTTGAGACACGTCATCGCTTGCAGCTGTAGCAGATTTAAAATCCTTTTTATAACAGGACAAAACCAGGTTGTGGACTTTAATCAACTTTTACGGTTTAAAATATGAAGTTCCGCTCCTTTTTTTTATTCTTTTGGCTACTGTAAAATACATGAGAAATGTAGACCTGTAATTCATGCTTAGTGGGAGCTGCTTGTTCATCAGCTCGGTAGATGTTTTATCAGGATATATTATCTTTTCCGGAATGTTAGTCGGCAAGTTACGATATTCCAACACGTAACATAATGTCAATTTTGACTTTTTTTGTAATGGGAGATTTTTATTATCATGTATTTGGAGCTGAATACATGTTTGTATTATAGTTTGTGTAGTTATATACATGATTGTATTTTAATGTGTTTATATACAAGTTTGTATTATAAAGTGTGTTTATATACAAGTTTGTATTATAGAGTGTGTTTATATACATGTTTGTGTTATAATGTGTGTATTTATGAACTTAAGTGTATTGCAGCTTGTGTACTTATGTACAAGCTTCATACTTTTAATATTCGCCAAAAGTGGGAATCAATTCCATACGTCTAATATTCACCAACAGTGAAGAACGTACTTTAACTAAACCATTCATTACAACAATTGGTAAAAAAAGCAATACCTCAATGGCGGTAATGACAGATCTAGAAAAGAAAATATCTAAAATTCTTAACCACTCTACAAAGAGCATTAATAAAAACACACAAACCCCCATCACTAATCAGAGAGCTGCAAGGAACTCTGAGCCTTACAAACCCTTTGCAAAGACAAAGATATTATTAACATTACAGTTGATAAATAGAAGAAGCATAACACCCTCTCGGAACGCAAGAGAAGAGGCCAGCTGGTAATGGAAGGCTACATAGGATTTATGGAACTGTGGGATATGTACATATATATCTTATAAATCCACAATGGTATCGTGGGTTATATATTCTTGTAACCCCACGAGCGTGCTGGGACGGGGCTTTGGAGAGAATGGGAGGGTCATATTTCTATATTCCTCTTGGATCACGGAAGCTGTTATGTGAGGGTCAAAAGTATAAAAAGTATATATATATAATATATATATATATATATATATATATATATATATATATATATTATATATATATATATAACTGAAAACTCACACCCCAGAAGTGACTCGAACCCATACTCCCAGGAGCAAAGCAACTGGTAACTACAGGGCGCCTTATCCGCTTGACCATCACGACCGGACATAAGGAAGTGATAGCCTGAGCTATATGAACCACTTCCCCGCCGGCACCTGGATGGTTATCTCCTGGATGGTTATAGTCCTGGGGACCATTCAGGCTTGTTTGCATTTGTGTTCCTCACGTGTTGCCCCAAAAATGAGGTGATTTGATAAAATGCTATGCCAAGATAACCATCCAGGTGCCGGCGGGGAAGTGGTTCATATAGCTCAGGCTATCACTTCCTTATGTCCGGTCGTGATGGTCAAGCGGATTAAGGCGCCCTGTAGTTACCAGTTGCTTTGCTCCTGGGAGTATGGGTTCGAGTCACTTCTGGGGTGTGAGTTTTCAGTTGTATCTAGTCCTGGGGACCATTCAGGCTTGTTTGCATATATATATATATAATATATATATATATATATATATATATATATATATATATATATATACATATATATATATATATCAGATGCTCGTTTATTATTTTGGGAATGTATCGTGTTTTTATGTAGCTGTTTTGTTAAGTACTGTCTGGATGTTCCGTGATTCTGTTGTACTTTTTAAATTATAAATCAAGCAATAAAACTTTATTTTTATTATATATCATATAAATAAAAATCGGTGTTTAACCAGCATATTTTAATTCCAGACGCTTGGTCCAGAGAAAAAAAAGTTAAACCAGTGTTAAATTCTTCAATAAAGAAAATCAAGATTTGGTGATAGCAGGCGTTGTTCTTAACGTTCCCTGAGAGCCTCAATAACGTGGATAATTCCCACTCTATATTGCTTTCCGTCTGAAGTGTTGATGCCTAGCAATAAGTTCGTCTACATGTTGCATGAGCAATAAACTCAGACGGGAGCCTGATTTATTCATATTAAACAGTTGAAACCTTGATCACGGCCGCTAGCCAAGTCAAAACCAGAGCTTCCCATCAATGATTCAGAAACGCGTGTGTTTGCGTATATATTTTACTAACAGTCATGTAATCCACGCTGTTACGGAGTTTTCTGAAATCATTATAACCAATCCCGAGGAGACGATGAGTCACAATAACGTGGCTGAAATATGTTGACCAACCACACACAAGAAATTGAAGGGACGACGACATTTCGGTCAGTCCTGGACCATTCTCAAGTCGATTGCAACCATTTACAATCGACTTGAGAATGGTCTAGGACGGAGCGAAACGTCGTCGTCCCTTCACTCTCTAGTGTGCAGTTTGGTCAATAATCCCGAGGAGGCAATAGGATCTAGGTTCTCATTTCGACGACCCTTACGACCTTAATTATCGCAAAATCCTGAATGCAATTTTGTGTTGCATGGTGTGAGGGAAGCCAGAGATCAACAGCAGCTCGGCAGGTCACATGTTTACCGTGGGACGTGGGGGACAAACAGGAGAAGAGCCAAGCCATTATAACTATAAAGTAAACTATAATGTAACTATAATAAAGCACTTGGAAGAAATCAGGATAAGTTACGGGCTCACTATAGCCTGTGCCACATGGATATTTCTTTCTGAGTAGCTAAATCTAAGACAACAACAACAGGATAAGGATATGGGATGGGACGGGGGAAAGCATGGTGCCCAACCACTTGGACGGTCGGGAATTGAGCGCCGACCTGCATGAAGCGTGACCGTCGCTCTACCATCCAGTCCAAGTGGTTGGACACATAGTCACCATGCCCAACGGCAAGTCAAGTCGAGTCCTCCCGCCCTGGCCTATATCTCGCAACCTGGAGGTTATTTATAACCAGTTAATAAACTTAGATACATTTTCATTCTCTCCCCAAAAATATATATATATAAATATTCAGAGTAAATATTCAGAGAGCTTAAAATATAAGGTATATATTTGATATTCTGGGACAGGTTGAGAAGGCATTTACCATGGTGTAAATTGCTTGTGCCAGAGTTACTTTTGCTAGATTAAGATTAGAAAATGTGAGTCTTAATTACGTGTCTTAATTGTTCCATTTCAATGTAGGCAGCACAGATAACTGAAGTAGAAAGACATCTCTATTGATGTTTCTAGTACCTTATAGAAACTTACTATAAAAACTTGTAAATGCGAATATAATCCAAAATATAAATTAAATAATAATATGAATACTTGAAAATGCCCTTCTGAACTTTCAAGATTCGTCAGAGCTGTTTTTAGATCTCATGATACACACACAAGTTAACTGGGCGATCTTCAGGTAAGATCCCAAGTCAAAGAGCTTAATGAAAGTACTAAAATTTATACTGTGGACGAGCTCACATTGGAGAAAAAGAACTTGAATCGAATTTTAAAGCGTATTGCTGCATCACTCAGTATTTGGCTCAAAATGTAAATATATTTTTCCTGGTTGTATTCGTTGTTATAAATGACTTTCAGCTTATAAAGAACTTAGGGTGCTTGGACGTTTTATTCCGAAATATTGAACATTGTGTTTTAATATTTAATTTATATTGTGTACCGTATAACCAAGTGTTGGTTATACGGTAAACCAACATGTCTTTGCATCGTGGTTTACCATATAACCACGTGTTGACCACGTGAAGGTTTACGATCTAACGCCTAGGAAGTATGCATACTAAAATCTGAAGAGTTGAAAAATTAAGCCCCCGCTCCAAAAAAAAATCATCCAGAATTGTGTTCCTGGCCTGAGGACAAATTGTAGTATTTGTTCCATCGTGATTCATCGCTGTCGTTTGTCTCCATAATGACCCTTTTTGCCTGGCTGTGATAGGCCCCGGGATAATATAGTGCTCTCCCACATACACAACTCCAAACAAAATTAAAATATTTCGAAGTTTAAGTAAAAAAATATATTAACAGTGTTTATAACTGTTGTTTTTGTTTTGATTAAAAATAAAAGTTCTCTCCTATTATTATTTTCTTTTTATGTGGCTATAACGCTTCATAGAGTTATTTCCTCTCCTGGCGGAGTCTTTGGTGTATGCCGCCCCATCGTGGAGCCCCATCTAAAAACATAAAAAGGATAGAAAAGGTGTAGACGTTTGCAACGAGACTCGTCCCAGAACTGGGAGGGATGAGGTACAAAGAGAGACTGCAGGAACTAAACCTGATGACGTTAGAACGAGGAGGAAAAGGGGGAGGGGGGACATGGTACAGACGTATATAATACTTACAGGGATTGACAGGGTGGGAACAGAGGAAATGTTTACAATGAATAACAACAGAACAACGGGGCATAGATGGAAGCTTGAGGCTCAGATGTGTCATAGAGATGCTAGAAAGTTTTCAATTCGCGTAAGGATACTGAGTAAATAGAATGACCTAAAGGGGCAGTTTGCAGAAGCAAACTCCATTCATAGGTTAACAAAAAGGTTTGATAGGGAGATAGTCCAGGAGTCATTGCATTAGACAACCAACGGCTAAAAAAACGGGATCCAAGAGCTAAAGCTCGATCCTGCAGGCACAAATAAGTGAGTACACAAACACACACACACAAGTGTGTAGTGACAGTTTCCCCAGTGGAAGCAGGTGAGAATAAGACCTTCATGTGTCATATCTCCCCTCTTGATGCCTTGCTCTCTCGGCTCAATGTCTGCCTTCATTACACACACATACACTAGGATAGCAAGAGAAGTCTTTGCTGCCAGTCAAGCAGAACTCAGCCCCGAGGCAAGTGAAAGCGCTGTTTGGAACCTGAAACCATAAGAGACGTTACGCAGGGAGTGAGGATGATGCCGCCACACGATTCACAGACCTACAGAACGGTGAACATCACAGACATTCCTGATGATGAGATTATTAAGCAGCTTTGGAAGGAAAGAGAAGCAACGGTAATGAGATCTTCAGAAATGCCGAGACCCAGATGTACCCGGCCGACGAGGAAATGTTTCACAAGGTTTCACGGTTTCATAATGTCAAGGACGCTGGATAAAATTGCATGTTTGGGGGGAGGCGAGAGTTACAGTGAGACGACTTGCAAGTTCCAGTTTTCAAATCAATTGTAATAAAATCAAAAGCTTTACTCATAAATGGTTGATTCTTTTAATTTTCAAATAAACTTTCCCGATTATAAGTTCATTAGTTACATAAATGTCACAATAATAAAATAACACGGAGACATTGTCATTATTCGAATCGGGAACTTAATTCGTGACTATACAAATTACAATACCGATTGAACTAAACAAGAGAACTACAATCAAAATCAAACTTACATTTCTTTGCCATAGAGTGAATGACATTTTGTTTATAATTTTAAAGGTGATATATATATATTGTTTCAACACAACAGTGGTAAAACAATTTATCTCATAAAATTAGGATGATGGAAAGACAACTAGAAGCAGATCTAACGTCAGAGTATTAGCTATAAGGTATAGATTACAGGTTCATGGTACAGAGTCCAGAATACAGTAAAAATATATCACAGAACCAAATTAGGAGATTCAGTACAGTAGTAAAATTAAAGCTTAAATCATGGATTTTTCTAATTATACTGAAATTCTTATGTCTGTAATGTAATTATCATAGAGTCTTTGCTTGTGTCAGCAATAACAGCGGGTTTGACAGCTGGATACTGTAATATACTCGGTATTTATCCTTCGCACAGTTTACCTCGTCCACACAGCAGTAATTCGCCACGTGGTTGTAAACCCGTTGGTGGATAGTGTTCCAATAAAAACCAGAAGTGTACGTTTTAAGGCAATGAGTGTAGAAGAATATTTCTAAACCTCATTCAAAACTTTTTGTCTGTTATCAGTGTAAAAATGCATTTATATAAAACAGTTATGTATATACAGATAACATACTTTTATGTAATATAAATATTGATAGCAGTAAATAATCAGTAAATTGTTTTACCTCTAATTATCATTTTCTTTATCATACAACACGAAGTATATATATCAGTAATGTAAATGTGTGCGAAGCAATTATTTCCTTACGCCATAATATTATCAAAAATATTTTACAGAGTAATTATATCATATCATTTAATCTGAAGTCCTTAGCGAGCTACATAATCTCGCTTCTCAAGTCTCCTTCTTCCAGATTGATGGTGTTTGATTCTATGACAAACAGAACTTTCAAGAACTTCTCGAATATATCCGATCTATTTTCTTATTTCCTATTTCCCCAGACTCTCGGTAATCATTTTCTTACCCACAGGAAAGAAACATTTTCTTTACGAAGCCTTTTTGCTTTAAACACAGACTACCCAACCTCCTTCTGTGCATGAAATAGCAAAGTTGATTTTAGTTTACGTAAGGGCTGGTGGATAGTATCTAATAGCCAGTCAACAGGATACCCTCTTAACTCTTAAGTGGCAACAACATTGCAACCGAAGCATTGTTCTTTCACTGCACATGTGCTGCTAACACACAATGCACACCTTGCGGGAATACCGTCGTCCATTCTGAAGGGCAATGCAGGTTAACACCGTAAAAAAACATATGAATAAAATATATTGCAGAAGGCTTTTTGGCCCAGGCAAGGGAACTCATATTTATATCCAAGCAAACTTATATATATAAATAATATTATATATATATATATATATATATATATATATATATATATATATATATATATATATATATATATATATATATATATATATATATATATATATATATATATCCTACATTTGAAACATTCCAGTAATTTGTTTCATAAATTTACAACCTTATACCAACCTAGAATTTGCCAAATGTTTTCAGTTGAAACTTTTTCAATTCGTATCCATTATTTCGCGTTCTACTGAGTATTAAAAGCAAAACAAATATAATTTTTTTTTCAAGAAATTTGGAATGGATGCTGTGTTTTCCCTGAGGGTATATATATATATATTCCCCCCCCCCTTCCCCCGTCTCCAACAAATACATCATGATGGGCAAACACAGTTACTGGCTTCGAGAACACAACAAACTCTTGAGTTTTCGAGGGGAGCCAACAACCGGGACCAAAAAAATAGTGCAAGTTTAGCCTTGAATTTTGTTGTTTTGCTTGTTGATGGTGGAAGGGAGACGTATCCGAACCCCTGTGTTTGTTTCGTGTCCTCAAATACAGGATATGAAGAGGTTTCTATTCTAATTATTTCTTCTTCGTGTAGCGTGGTTGAGCGTCGTTAAACTCCGAAGAATTTTTGTGATGATTAACATAAACTTAATCGAGATATATATAATATATATATATATATATATATATATATATATATATATATATATATATATATATATATATATATTTAAGGACTTTTTCAGTATGATTGATAGCTTCCTGTGTATTAAGTATAATTATAACTCACAAGCTAAATAATGGCAAATTTCCTGCAGTATGAGTAACGGAAACTTTTATTCTAACTTTCGTTTTATTAGAGTCTAGAGTAAAAATGTATATTTTAACTGAGGAAGCCAGGAGTGCTCCGATGGGAAATGTCATGAACATCATAAAAAAACAAGCAGATGTAAGATATAAAATAACAAAGAAAGAGAGAGAGAGAGAGACAGATAGATCGTCTATTCTGACACATTAATTTATTCAGCTGTTATACGAGTGGCGAAGGAGGAGGAGAGGAGAAACACAGAGAGAAGAGAGAGACAGATGAGAAAATACGCTGCACAGTACACTGCACATGTACAACACGATACAGCTGCACAGTACACTTTGTTCAACACAGCACTGTTATCCGGAACAAAATACAACTGCGAAGAAGATCATTACCTTACAACTTTCACAAAGCCTTATAACCTTCCAAAATGACAGCTGCACAGAGCCCAATAATCCTACAACAGAATACAGCAGCCTTCTGTGTCAGCTAAAGCCACAGTCTTGCTGGCAGTGACAGTTCAGCTGTTGAGTGACGCAGGGACCAGCAATTAGGACGATCTGGTGAAGACAATTTAATGGTGGCGTCAGTTTCAGGCGAATGTGGGGGAGCGTGGTTCACGTGAATGTGACGAGCGAGGTTCCAGTGGCGAGTATACTGAGG
>WNGS01165751.1:13495876-13503376 GCA_020271785.1 Procambarus virginalis
GAGAAGGAGTCATACACGCCTCACTCGTCTTGTAATACACACTATATACATATGCAAAATACACACGCACGCAAGAACGAATACACGCCATGAAGTCCATCATTCTCTTCAGATCCCCAGCCAATAATCCATACCAAATCTCCTTATTCGTGCATGTGAGATCCTGTAAACACCATGCTCCATCCTTTGAGCCCCCATGCTCCGTCCTGTAAGCCTTTTAAAATAACGTGAAAATAATGTTATTAATCCTTATAAAAAAATAATGCTAAAATGTGCTTGCACGTTCTTAATATTGGCAAACATGACACTTAGGTGGAGTAAATGTATTAGTGAATAGCCTGTGACATAGACTTATTGTCGACGCTAGTAGATGTGGTCTTATTGTCGACGCTAGTAGATGGGGTCTTATTATCGACGCTAGTAGATGGGGTCTTACTGTCGACGCTAGTAGATGTGGTCTTACTGTCGACGCTAGTAGATGGGGTCTTATTGTCGACGCTAGTAGATGTGGTCTTATTGTCGACGCTAGTAGATGGGGTCTTATTGTCGACGCTAGTAGAGGGGTCTTATTGTCGACGCTAGTAGATGTGGTCACATTGTCGACGTTAGTAGATGTGGTCACATTGTCGACGCTAGTAGATGTGGTTTTATTGTCGACGCTAGTAGATGTGGTCTTATTGTCGACGCTAGTAGATGTGGTCTTATTGTCGACGCTAGTAGATGTGGTCTTATGGTCGACGCTAGTAGATATGGTCATATTGTCGACGCTAGTAGATGTGGTCTTATTGTCGACGCTAGTAGATGTGGTCTTATTGTCGACGCTAGTAGATGTGGTCTTATTGCCGACGCTAGTAGATGGGGTCTTGTTGTCGACACTTCCAGATGTGGCCTTATGGTCGACGCTAGTAGATATGGTCATATTGTCGATGCTTTCTCATGCTCAGGATTTATCCCATGATTAACTCATGCTATTTTCATGGCCTTATCCCATGATCAACCCAGAAAAGAGGGAAGCTGGTTTAGGAAACCTATTACCGGGTATCATAGCAGACGTGAGGTCACTGGATTGTTTCAAGCGTAGGTTAGACATATGTGAAGGAGTTTAGGAGGATTCATATAGGAGTTGCCTCGTATGAACGAAAAAGCCTTCTGCGGTTTCCTTAACTCTTATTTTTCTCGTCATTAATAATATTTTGATTTACATATGCTAAATAAACAATTAACACATGTAAAAATGTATAGCAAACTTCAATATTACTAAACTCCCATTAAATAAACTGCTATCATTGAGAAAAATGACAAAATAGGATAACCTAAACTCCACTAAATAAACCGCTATTATTGACAAAACGACAAAATAGGATAACCTAAACTCAACAACGCAGCCTTACGATAATAAACGAGTTACCTCGCTAATTCGCAGCGTCAACGAGGCGAAAGGATTTTAAGACGAAGAGCCAGACTCCTGGATCTGACGGTGGCCTCGAAAGTGGCGGAGAATCTTACAAAGCATCACAAAGGGAGACGTCTTTCCCCTCGCCGCGGTGCTCGTCATGAAGCCACAGTTACAAAACAGCCGCAGTAAATTGAATTACGCCACATTATGGAAATCGCTGGAGCGAGAGACTGCAAGTGGACGGAAAATGTCTTCTCCAGACCCGACGCTGCTGGATGGCGGCCTTATAGGAGGATAACACTGAGGCTGTTATCTATTGTTATCTTCATACTCACAGCACGACGACTGCTTGCAGCTTCAAAAGGCTGACAACAGCTGCTTGCGTCCTTGAAAGTGAAAGGCTGTCACCGGTTGCCTGCATCTTCAAAAGGCTGATGGCAGCTGGCCTTCATACCCAAAATGAAGAAGAATGACAGCAGGGAAATGACTGGTTACAGCTGCCTACACTTTCTAAAGGAAGAAAAAGGCTCTTGGCAGCTGCTTGCTTACTCACTCGGTAGAGCTTCTACTGAATGCTGCTGCATCTGTGATATCATGAGGTCTAAAGGTTATCAATTTCAGGGAACTCTTTCGAATGGGGAGTGTCACAGTTGCCTGTTTTTGTGTCTTTGTTAAACAAAGAATATTTATCTGTTATTGTCAGTTAACATCAGATTATTTCCAGTTATTTTACGTAATTATAAAGGAATATTTCCAGTAATTGTCCTTAATTCCAAACGGAATACTGACATTATTATCTGAAACTTCCGGTAGGAAGTTCGCCTTCACAATTCTTCCTCGTTTCCTCTGTGAAAATTCTCTTTGTGTTTATCCCCGAGATGAAAAGCATCCTGTTTACTCAATCCTGATGAAAATTTTGGATGCTGTTGTTCCCTACATCGACATTTACCTAGGACCAAAGTCTAATGTTTAATTTAATTGGGAAATATCTTCAATATTATATCATAGAAATTTGATTTCGTCAATTCTCATTATTCATTTTTTTACTGTCAGTGGAGGATATAAAAAAAACAAGAATCAATGAACTTAACCCAAGCAACAACAACTAGGTAAGTAAAGACATACAGTCACTTCACACACACACACACACACACACACACACACACACACACACACACACACACACACACACACACACACACACACACACACACACACACACACAGCCACAGAGATATTAGAAAGAACTTTTTTAGTGTCAGAGTTGTTGACAAATGGAATGCATTAGGAAGTGATGTGGTGGAGGCTGACTCCATACACAGTTTCAAGTGTAGATATGATAGAGCCCAATAGGCTCAAGAAACTGTATACCTGTTGATTGACGGTTGAGAGGCGGGACCAAAGAGCCAGAGCTCAACCCCCGCAAGCACAACTAGGTGAGTACAACTAGGTGAGTACACACACACACACACACAGGGAATTGATAGGGTAGATAAAGACAGGCTATTTAACACAAGGGGCACACGCACAAGGGGACACAGGTGGAAACTGAGCGCCCAAATGAGCCACAGAGATATTAGAAAGAACTTTTTTAGCGTCAGAGTGGTTGACAAATGGAATGCATTAGGAAGTGATGTGGTGGAGGCTGACTCCATACACAGTTTGAAGTGTAGATATTATAGAGCCCAATAGGCTCAGGAATTTGTACACCTGTTGATTGACGGTTGAGAGGCGGGACCAAAAAGCCAGAGCTCAACCCCCGCAAACACAACTAGGTGAGTACAACTAGGTGAGTAAACACACACACATACATTACAGCAGTATATGGCTACCATCTGCGTATCCTTCAGAAATTTGGACAAAGGGACTTACCTGGACCTGTAAAGCGTAGGTGAGACCCCACACTATTAAGTCTGCAGCCCCAGCACGGAACCCGTACCTGAAAACGAACAGGAAGAAGCCAGAAAAAGGTGTAAAAGATATGCAACAAGAGTCAGTCCTGAGCTGAAAGGATTAAGCTATACGGAAAGAAAGAGAACTGGACCTCACCACACAGGAGGAAAAATAGGAGATATGATAACAGTGCATAAGAGTCAATGGGAAAATCACGAAGTAGACAAAGTAACACACTCACGGAAAGAGAGAGAGGGAGAGAGAGAGAGAGAGAGAGAGAGAGAGAGAGAGAGAGAGAGGAAATAATTAACATCAAGAATAATTGAAAACACAGATAAACAAACGCTTGCAACACACAGATAAAAAAAAATTGAGAATATGATGCCTTTCCCTAAAGAAATCCGAAACAATAATATAAACAAACCTTCTCCCTCTCACACTGACACAACCGCTCGCAGCCGAGTCGATAGATCCCTTTTATGTGAAGTTGATGATCCTACCTCTCTCTCAAGACAGTTATGACTTTCCTAAGAATATCATAGTGACATTATCCTAAGCCCATCTACGATAGAGTGGACTGAAGGGCATCTACAATCCCTTCCAAGACCCTTCTTCAGAAGCAGTAGTGGGTCTCGTTCCTTCCCCATCAGCTTTGCGCATCGGAGCAACGGGTTTTGTTTTTTCAAGGTCGGTGCTCGATCCCGCGATGACCTAGTGTTCAGACACCGATCCTTCTGGCCAGCGTCCCTCGCATATCAGCTCTTATCCTTCTTCACACCTCTTCCGAAGCCTGTAGTTACCTTGCCTCGTTACTTCGAGTGGAGGCCTCCGACAGTCTTGTGGTGAGGGTCAAGTCGCTCCACAACTCTGTAATGTCTCAATTATATGTCTAAGAAGCCCTTGGGAACGTCAGTTCGGACGCAGACGGAGCCAACCTGGTTATTATGTCTTGTTTCTTTGTTTAATCCCGAGAGATATTAATTTTCCTGTCAAGAAAACGGAGTTTGTAATATATATGATGAGGGAAAAAACAGATTTGTGTATATTGTTTGTTTTTACTTTAAATTAAATTTTACAAGAGAGTTTACATATCGTTTCTATACTACAGTTGTGAGTTCAGCTTCCTGACACCAGTTAAAACATAGGATAAGTGTTTGATGAATGAACCAAAACCAAAACCTCCAGTGACAATAAATATAAGGACAAGAAATACAATATTGTTGCTAAAATTACATTCAGTCTTAATAGTTTATACAAGAATTATATAGAGTTCAACTCCTCCAACCCAGTTCCCCTTGGTACATCATTATATGTAATCCGACGAGCCGTAAATCATTCGAGTGGGCTTCGTGATGCCACTTGAACTGGTCAGATGGGCCCTGCCTTCATTCATGCAGACCCGGAGTTCGATCCCCAGTTGCTCTAGTGGTTAATCACCGTGCCTTCACTCCATACTCATCACATTGTCCTCAAGTCTCTTCCCAGTGCTACACGAGGCATAGTGACAATGTTTAGCACCTTGTGTTACTGTATCTCACCTTGAGATGCCCGCCTGCTGTACCCTACGGCCTGCCAACCCACACAGCTCTTCCCTTCCGATTTGACTCTTCTCGCTAAGGTGTTTCCACTACGACTTGCAGTCAAACCGAAAGGTTAAATAATTAACATTCGAACGGAGCCAGTGACCTTGTTGTTAGAGTGCCAGATAAGTTATTGATAAGTCAATTATTCAATCAATAAGTTGGCATTTTGTATTTATAAAGCTTGCGGAAATGTTGATCATACTCAGTCTGCTGTTTCCATTAATATGTTATAACTCATAACGATGCATTGTAAATGGGTTTGATAGTGCATTGGGCTCCTGAAAGACGTTCGCTCCATTTACACAGGGATATTATTGCAAATATATCGTATATAGGGGGGTACCACCACTGGTGAAATTATAGGGACCCACAGCCTCAGAGAAGGGAACACAGAGCATTCAGAGAAAAACTTGCCATTTAACTCTGAATACGTATGAGTGTTCGCTTCTCCTACCACCCCCCTTTTTTATGGTGTACACTTTATTATACAAGGTTATGCAGTTACATATCTGATTTTATACAAAAAAATGAACATTAAGAGGACGCAAGAAAAAGTTCGCTTCCTTTTCTTGTTTATCATATATATATCGTTTATATCGTATGTTATCGTATATATATATATATATATATATATATATATATAATATATATATATATATTATAATATATATATATATATATATATATATATATAACGTATATATATATATATATATATATATATATATATATATATATATATATATATATATATATATATATGAATGAAAACTCACACCCCAGAAGTGACTCGAACCCATACTCCCAGGAGCAACGCAACTGGTATGTACAAGACGCCTTAAACCACTTGACCATCACGACCGGACATAATGAGTCCTCATTATGTCCGGTCGTGATGGTCAAGTGGTTTAAGGCGTCTTGTACATACCAGTTGCGTTGCTCCTGGAGTATGGGTTCGAGTCACTTCTGGGGTGTGAGTTTTCATTCGCATATAGTCCTGGGGACCATTCAGGCTTGTTCGCATATATATATATATATATATATATATATATATATATATATATATACGTTCACGCATATATATATTATACGTGAACCCCACTTATCGGTGCAACAGTGCATATACATATATACTTGCTAGTATATCAATAAGGTACCGTAGGGGGCATTCATAACTACGGTTGATATATATTAAGAATCCAACCAACGTAAAATATTAAATCGACCTTGAAGCCAAATACAAATTGTATTATTATTATTATTATTATTATTATTATTATATTATTATTATTATTATTATTATTTTAGGTATTTTATAAAAATTAAGTTCTGGATGGTGGAAAAAGATCAATTACCTTCTCCAGGTTAGAGAAACTTACTGGTTTTCATAGACCGAAAGTTTTTGATCTTTGAGAAAATTATCAAAGCGAACAGATGAAACAAAAATTTACAACATTGTTAATATTACAAAGTTAAAATTCACGATGTTTAACGTTACGTATAGTGATAGTGATATTTGATATAAACAAATCAAATTCATCAAAATATTTACTTATAAATAATCGTGTTTTCTAAATAATCGAATTAGCTAATATCGACAAAATGTTATCTGTAAAATTCTAATAAAAAATATACTTTTAAAGTTCATATTTATATATTTCATGTAATATAATGTATAAGTTACTGTAAATATGTGTAAACTTACTCAACTGTAAATATAACTCATCAATGGCTCTTGTTCAATATTGGAACTAACAGCGTAAATAACGCTGAAAAAGTTATGAAAAATTTTATCACTGTCAAG
This sequence comes from Procambarus virginalis, assembly GCA_020271785.1. Classification (NCBI taxonomy): domain Eukaryota; kingdom Metazoa; phylum Arthropoda; class Malacostraca; order Decapoda; family Cambaridae; genus Procambarus; species Procambarus virginalis. Next base: position 13,502,553 of record WNGS01165751.1, read on the forward strand.
AAAATTAACGAGTGATCTGTATCACTAACGAAAATAATTCCTTGCAATTACACTAATAATTAAAGAGGCGATACTCTGATCGTCTGCAATTATAATCTATTATATTGAGACAGGTGTTAATCTATTATATTGAGACGGGTATTAATTCATTATACTGTCACAGGTGTTAATCCATTATATTGACAGTGTTAAATTCATTATACTGACACAGGTGTAAATCCGTTATACTGATACAGATGATAATTCATTATACTGACACAGGTGTTATTCCATCATACTGTCACAGGTGTTAATCCCTCATACTGTCACAGGTGTTAATCCATGATACTGACACAGGTGTTAATGCATCATACTGTCACAGGTGTTAATCCATGATACTGGATACTGACACAGGTGTTAATCCGGCATACTGTCACAGGTGTTAATCCATCATACTGACACAGGTGTTAATCCATCATACTGTCACAGGTGTTAATCCATCATACTGACACAGGTGTTAATCCATCATACTGACACAGGTGTTATTCCATGATACTGACACAGGTGTTAATCCATCATACTGACACAGATGTTAATCCATCATACTGTCACAGGTGTTAATCCATGATACTGACACAGGTGTTAATCCATGATACTGACACAGGTGTTAATCCATCATACTGTCACAGGTGTTAATCCATGATACTGACACAGGTGTTAATCCATCATACTGACACAGGTGTTAATCCATCATACTGACACAGGTGTTAATCCATCATACTGACACATTTGTTATTCCATGATACTGACACAGGTGTTAATCCATCATACTGTCATAGGTGTTA
>WNGS01165751.1:13508376-13512859 GCA_020271785.1 Procambarus virginalis
TCACTGCTTATACTACTGTTTATATATAATATAGTTTGCTCACTCCGTTAAATATGATAATTACTTGTGTTGAATATTTTTAAGAGCAGGTGGCTCTGCGATGACTCTATTGTGTTTCTTAATATTAAATTTGTCCAGCTGAGAGTAGCAAATAAGAGCGCCTTTTTAAGCGCTTAGTGACTATCAAGATAGTCTTTTGTTAACGATTAACAGTAAGATCCTTCCTGTGTGACTGACTGGTGATAATTAGAACCAATCCCTGGGTACTAATGGATAAACTAATGGCACTAATGGATAAACTAATGGTGCTAATAAACGCCTTTTCTTGCATTGGACGAGTGACTACAAGTAAAAGTTCTAGTGCATTAAAAACAAGCAATTTCAATGAACAACTGCAAGTTACATACATTCTCAATTTCTAGAATTATTATCTTCGATAAATTTTTGGCACCTGGGAAGACACTTTTTGAGTACTTAAGTGGAATGTTTTCCCCTGATGCTTGGTTGCTTGCTTGGAATGAGAATCCTGAAAGAATCAGCTGGTATTTACGAAGGTTATCAGGGGGTAGTTGGTGACTGTGAGCGCTACAGTGTGTTGCAAAAAATATTTTGGACACGGAGAGACGTAGGCGCAGTGGAATGTAGCCTCGCCATTGCTGAGAGACCAATCGGCAGCTAGCTGGCAACATCAGAGCCTCGGTGATTGGCTGCCAATGAAGGAAGTCAGTCTTGTTAATAAATGGCGAAAACAACAAGGGAAGTCTAATTGCCACCACGAATAATTCAGTGGAACAGTCAGAGCATCGGCGCCTGTACTCCGGTCTTTGTCACTTCAGAATGAAGTCGCATTTAATTCATTGATTGGCAGAGTAAAGACATTCTTTGGTGCTCTTAGTTTCTCTGTCGCTCCAATTTTGTCTAACTGTTTCAGTCTCTGTTTTCTCTATCTCTTTCACTCTCACTTTCTCCCTTTCTCTTTTTATTTCATTTAATTGTGCTTTATAGCATATATGTTTCTCATCATGAAAACCCTTGCGATATATGCACCATGAACATATTTATTAATAAACAAAAATATTCCAGGAAGCAAATGAAAAATGCTGTTATGATTTATCTTAGTTACCTTACTAAAACATGACCAACTTAGCACAGGCGAGGCGTGAACCCAGAGAAAGCTGTCCGGAGACTAGTAACTAGGTAACTGTAACCTAGAACCGTGAGCCACTAACGTATTCCCCTGCAGGACCCGGTTCTCCTGACCTCATCACCTTGTAGAGGTATAAAAACTATAACACCTGACGTATACGAGGTCAGGTGTTCCGGATATGTGACCTCAGACCGCGGCTGTGCATCAATTATGGAGACACTCGCTCTCATACGCATTGAAGTGTTTGGGGCTCAGTTTTCTCTTGGGAACATTGCCGGGCTCTTGATACATTTTGTATTTTTCTCTGTCACTCTTTTTCTTGCCTTTGTGTCTCTCTAAAAATTAGATGCTAAACTAGATCAGTTTGGCATCTGATCATTCTTTACTACGTCTTAATACTCACCTGTTGCTATATATTAGATAGAAATATGCTTTCGAAAGCCAAATCTTGAGATTTCTTAAGCTGGCGTCAGTCCAATCAAAACGTGCAATGAGAAAATTATTTCGAAAACTTGTGTGTGTGTTCAGCTTTATGAAAACTTTTAAGAAGGACGTTTTGCAATATATTTATCACATATTGTAATCGTTTACAATCCAGATTTTTTTGTTTTGTCTATAAAGACGAGAGAGCAGTTAAGAAACTGTACTGCTTGAAAGAAAAACTTTCAAATCATGTAATTTCATCTACAAGATTTGTAGATCTACACAAATTTTCATCTACAAAAATGTGAATTAGATCATAATCACAAAGTTTTACAACCACTGCTGCCAAGAAGGTATGGGATGGGCTGTTGGGCTGTAATAAGCTTCTTGGTAGGTTAAGAACACGCCTATTCATAGATTCATGATCATTGAAAAGTCAAGCTTCATTCCAATATGTCGATTTCATCCCTAATCATAGGTTTTGCCACTCATATGTAAGCTGTTCGATTTGCAATAGTTATGCTCTTGTGTTATCATCGTTGCCTGTGTTTTCTCAGCCTCAAATTTGATTCTTTCCTTGCATCATTGATCAAACCTTTTCCGCCATATTCAATAACATATATGTATTCAAGTTATACTTTTCATACTTGCTGCAGCTAAAGTATGAACAGCAGATAAATGATGTTGATGTTCTCGATATCAGTGAAATGTTATATATTACTATAACAAAGTTTTAAAATAGTTGTTTTCAAATATTTTGCTAGGTGTAGCCGCAGCAGTGGCAAAAATCGTCGTGCAGGATGGTCAGAATGTGACTGTGGCACGCACTGAGTGCTCACGAGACAGCACCATCAGTGACACAGGACCTAACCCTTAAACATCTATCCTATAACTCTTGACACACATCCGGCTTGACTCCAACCATTGTGCCTAGGACCGTCATGATACCCCAGAACCAGCAGCTTAGAAAAGTTCCTTGAGGCTAGCCTCCAACGCCTCGTAGCCCCTAACCACGACCAGGCATTTTCGCTTAAAGATATGTATGGCTACAGGTAGAGGTGATGCACGAACACCTGGAATTTATACCCGTGGGTGCAGTTGCTGTATCAGTGCATTCGTAGATCACAAAAGCCACAGTACAGCCCGTCCTGCAAAGGTTTCCCAACGTCAAGGAAACTAGATTGTACTAAGTTCCTTATCCAACCGTACCTACCAGTAGGACCCAAACAGAAAACGGGAGAGTATGTCAATTATAGCTGCGAGTCGTCCAACCATATTTCCTAATACGACCGTTTTTGCCTTAGTGTTGAGTACATAAGTCAAGAATGTACGAAGTTCTAATAGGAGAATAGGTTGCCACTTTGAGACAACTCAGTGGTTTATGTGCTCTAGCAGTTGCATATATTGCATCTGGCAATGGTTAGAAATGGTTCATATGTTTGGGTCCAGGAGTTCGACGGACTACTATTTATCTCCAGATCTCTTGCCAGTAATATTCTACATGGAACATGAAGATTTATAAATATGGAATTTTTTTAAGTACTAAAGTGTAAGCTCATATTAAACAAATTATTGTGTATTTTCGTCAAGCGATCAGAGACGAGAAATGGAAATTCAATTTTCATCGATTTCATCAACAATTTCATCAATAAGGACAGCTAACGTCAGAGGAATCTGTCCACTTAACTGACAGACATCAAAGATGAAGTTAGAACACTTCATTATACATTATTGGACGCCGTTAATTACGAAGTACTCAGTATATAGTTTCTCGGAAGCGCATCAATCATTAGTAACATACGGCAGCTGTAATGCTTGTATCAGCGCAAGACGCTGAAATGCTCATTTTCGCTAAGAAGATGAAGAATTCATCGGTTTTGATGAGCCACGTTTTATTAACAAGTGAGCAATTTAAAGCGAAACTTAACGAAAATAGAGCAACTGTAGAGCATGTCCTCGGAAAGGTGGGGTCCAATAGAGTTTATGGCTCTTTTGGTGAGAATGACATTTTCATAGCTCTCTGGGTATCAGTGGAAGATTGGTTAAAGCTCCCGTTGAAGGTGGATAGCTTTCATATGTAACACTTGGAACAGGTGATTGGGTAACTTTCTCTCGATCTCTCTCTCTCCTCTCTCTCTCTCTTCTCTCCTCTCTCTTCCTCTCCTCCTTCTCTCTCTCTCTCTCTCTCTCTCTCTCTCTCACACACACACAAGGACAGGGTGTTTAATTAACTCCAGGTGTGTTGTCCTGCTTGCCGTAGGGTGAGCTTGGAAGAGCAATTAATACTCGAGGTCAATGTTTTTAAGACACACACACTACAACCACACACACACACACACACCACACACACACACACACACCACACACACACACACACACACCACACACACTTGCATATATCACACTCATCAAGAGACAGAAGATTAGAAGGCGGAACAAAGAGAGGAAAATCAACTTCAAAAGGGCAACTCTTTTATATCATTTCCTCCTTAGGCAGAAAAGCACTTGAAAATATCTAGAGACTTAACACCAAATTAGTCCCTGAACTATAGCCGATCTGAAAAGAAATACTCCATAAGCTTTATCTTATAATAAATGCTAAAAAGAAATTAAAAAGAGCCATGATTAACACATACAAAATACTTTGGAAAAATTGTGAATTCAACATTAACAAACCGTTTACAGGGGATACAATTAGGACGGGATAGCACTTTGATCACATACAATTTTTTTTTCATTTCAAAACCAATATGCATGTATACCAAGCAAAAAACACTGAATATTGTGCCACTGTCGAAGCCAGTGTGGAGGAGTAGAAATTGAAAAGCAGAATGTTGCTGAAATGAGGAGGAAAATATACTACAAGCCACTAAGAAAATATTAGACACTCTAACCCACGTATCTAAAATAAGG
>WNGS01165751.1:13523819-13560207 GCA_020271785.1 Procambarus virginalis
AAAAATATTAGAAAATTAAATAAATTCATGAAAACTTGGCTTCTTAGGCAAATCGGGCCTTGCATAATAAGCAAAGTACGACGTTCTGGCTACTAGGTACAACATATACTTATATATATATGCACTCACCTAGTTGTATTAGCGGGGATGAGCTCTGGCTCCTTGGTCCCGACCTTCAACTATCAATCAACATTTATGTATGTATGCTTCAACTATTTCGTAACATTCATGCAATTGTTTCTTGTTGTCGAAGATGTGTTCATCTCAAAAGATTCTTGTTTGAGTGAATCGAATTTCTTCACAATCCTAAAAGTTTAAATTAGGTTTTACCAAATAATCTTCACTTCTTACAAAATGAGATCTCCGAGTAATTTTTCATAAAAGTTTATTTCTGAATGTTGATATTAATTTAGTCGTTTTGTCTTTACCCCGTAAAAGTTGTCTTTATAATTGTTGTAGTTTGAAAACGTTATTTAACTGTAGTCACCAATGTAGGGTCCGGTCAAAGCCTGGCATACAGTTAGTATGGTTTCTAGAGGTTCTAAAATTTTACCCAACTATTTCAAGCTGGAGGAGGACAGTACTTGGTTGGTCTTGTTAATAGTAAGTTGACATTAGAAACTCCACCTAGAAATCTTAAAGTGACGAAGTGACAGCTCTTGGGTTCGCCCTACACCATCACAAGGACGTGTGAAGAACAAAAGGATTGACTGATGAAGATTAAGTCACTCAAGAGGTGGCACGGGCATGAATAGCCCGTAAATGGAAAAATGGTTGTTGTTGTTGTTATAGATTCAGCTACTGGGAACAAAAAGTTGCAAGTAGCACGGGCTATGGTGAGCCCGTAGTGGACTTATCTGGCACAGGAGCGGGGCTGTAAAGGCGATAAAAAGGATTGTTATAGATTCAGCTACTCGGAAAAAGTTCCAAGTAGCACGGGCTATTGTGAGCCCGTAACTTACCTGGCACAGGAGCTGGGCAAGAAGCACGGGCTATGGTTAGCCTCGTGGACAGGAGATGTCTCCCGTGGATAAAAAGAGGTAGTAAACGCCAATATATAAGATTAGAACGTGAGGTGAAAACCGATAAAGTGGAAGAACCCTGTAGAATGTGTGGTGGAAGGTGAGACTGTTAAAGTATAACATATGAGTGAATAGGCGACAGCACCGCTCCTGTGCCAGGTAAGCAACGGGCTCACCATAACCAGTGCTACTTGGAACTTGTTCCGAGTAGCTGAATCTATAACAACAACAACGAGTGAATAGGAATAGAGAAAACAGCGAAAGTTCTAACAGCGAAGAGAAAAAGGTAAAAGTGAGGCAAAAGAGAAAAGCAACATAACAGAAAGAGAGAGTTTAAGATGGCTAAAGTTACACCACGTTAGTTAAGAAGACAACCACCTTTAACTACGCACTGAAAAAGACGAGTGTGTTGGTCTGTCAAAAGCCGAGAAAGCATCAAGAGGACGAAGAGAATCGAATTGAGAATGGTCCAGGACGGACCGAAACGTCGTCGTCCCTTCACCTTCTAGTGTGTGGTCTGGTCAACATACTTTAGCCACGTTATTGTGACTCATCGCCTGCATAGGACGAAGAGTATCAATGACATTTATTCTAATTCAAATATACTGTGCAAGAGCAACCAAATCACAGGTTTCTAGTTCATCCGCATGAAAATCACCAGACAGGTAATTGGATCTTTCGTCGAACAATGTGTCAAGGTGATTATATATAACGTTATCAGAGAAGAACGGAAAAATGTTTCGAAAACCGTTTTTTGGTATTCAAAGGCCTTTATATATATAACGCAGCTGGTGATAGCAGATGGAGATAGCAAAGGAAAAGTTAACCAAATGCACACACACACAGATACACATTCATGTATTAAGTTACAAGAACGCCGACCCTGCAAGCAGCGAGTCCGAGAACAGGTCCTTCAGTGTGTCGGCCAAGCAAGGAAGGAACAGGAGGAGCGGCGAACCCAAAGAGATGCATATCAGTTAATTGAGACTAAGGAAAGGCTCTCTTGACAGCAGTCGTGAAACCTTGGGCGGTCTGGCTAGGGAATTTTGCCGTAATAACCTTGGATAAAAAATTAGTAAAACATGAGTCAAAATGAGTAAATCATGAGTGGGTGTGTGTGCTTAACTCAGCGTGGGTCGCTGGCTCTCACGTGGATAATTTAGTCTAACTACACCGCCCACTCCACCACCGCTGTAACCCCTCCATGCGTGGCCCTTATTATCACATCTAAAAATGGTGGTGACTCTCTTGTTCTGGACAGTAGAGCAACGGTCTCGCTTCATGCAGGTCGGCGTTCAATTCCGGACCGTCAAGTGGTTGGACACCATTCCTTCACCCGCCCCCACGTCCCATCCTAAAATTCTGATCCCTTCTAGTGCTAAATAGTCGTAATGGCTCGGCGCTTTCACTTGATAGTTTCCTCTCCTTCCATTTTTCCTCTAATGACACATAGTGAGGAGACACATAGTGAGAAGACACATAGTGAGGAAACACATAGTGAGAAGACACACAGTGAGGAGACACACAATGATACACACAGAACACAATCCTGGACTACGCTCACAGCTAAAGTATTCGTGCTGGTTGATCAGTAAGCTATTGTGGAGGCCCACACACAGGCAAATGACAACAAAATATTTGCATTGACGGCAATGGCTTTGGCGGCTTGGCGTCAAAGCCATTGACGGCATTTAGTGTCCTCTTACGCACGCTCTATGTCATGATACCTGCGGTAAGTACCGTAATGGTGATTGGACAATTCTTGTTTTATTAACTTTTAAATTTTCATCATAAAATGCATATGCTCTAGTTAATAAGAAGGAAAATTTATCAAAGAATAATTGGGCCCTTTGCTATGCGTATAGATTTTCAGTGTCTACGCTCTTGAAAATTCTGGATTATGCAAAATAATGTTTTTTTTTTCACACACTCGACTGTACCCTGGCTTGGAAATTGCTGCCTTGTTTGTCTTCCTCGCTAATCCTTAGCAAACAACAACAGCGATCCTGAAATTCAGGTCAAGCTTAACACCCGCGTTGTTTTCTGGTGAGATATTAATGCTTTAATAAAACTGAGAGCTGTATGGATTTATATATGTGTGGCCAGTTGAACCACCACTTGCTCTGACATTGCGATTATTGCCACCGGAGGTTGTTACGCAGGCTTTGCCGAAGTCTTCAGTCATCTGATGATGATGGGACCGGGGTTCCAGTCTTTCAGTGACTGTTGTGTTGCTGTCAGGCCTTGAATAGCTCAAAGCCTATTAGACCCCCTTACATTCTACTCGCTTACAACGCTACCAAATAGTTCATCTGCATCTATACATATTCAAATACAGTAAAGTAATCAACTGTTTACCTGCCAATCTACCTTAAACTTATGTCAAAATAAATTGACATCCAACTATATTTTAGAATATATACCTAAATATCTACCCAGCTACCATCTATCTGTATATGTAGACAAATAATGTCTGTCTATTTGTCCATTCGAGAGTTAGAGGCCAGAAGTATGAGGGTAGCCTAATCAAACTTGGCAAGATTTTGAGTTGAGTTACAATGAGTTACGTGGACTATTGTACACATGTTAGGGTGAGACAAGGATAAGTGTGACTTGCAGACGCTGCAAGGGAGATGACCAGTTGAGGCGTGTGTTGGGCATCGGGTTGAAGGAGCTGCAGAACCCAACACAGCACTCCTAGCGTCGTTCTAAGGTTAGAAATCCTGAGTAAGTCTGAGTTTAGAGGTATTCTGTCCTCTCATTTACATATGGTGGTTGCGCGAGGCGCGGCAAAGTGAATTCATTGACTCATATTTTGTGCACGGGGTGTGTGTGGAGCTCGCTTACCCAGGGTGAAGAGTTGTTGATGGTGTATTGGAGAGGAAGACGCCCTGTGAAGACTTGAGATCAGCTTGAGACCTCCACTCGACCCCCACTACTCTCTGGAGGACGCTCACGGCAACCCGTCCTCCTAAGGTTTCCCACCGCTAAGAAACTGACGTTCTAATGTGTCATCCTAACCTACCAGAGGACCCAAGCAGAAAACAGGACAGTATGTCAATTTCGCCAGCCGCTACAATATTCTAGTACGACAATTTTTGGTCATAGGTTGAGTATACGTCAAAATGCGGCGTTCTATTGGAAGAACGTAAAACTCTTCCAGAAAGGGGCAGGGGAATTCACTGCCCCTTCTCCCTTGTGTTGCAGAGTAGGAGTCATAAACACGGTACACCCTAAAAATTTGTTAATTATTTATACATGTTAGCTTTGGTAACGAAGAGTTAATGCAATTATAAGCGTCAGAACAAAAATCTTTATAGAACCACCAACGACGAGGCGGGCTGAGGCTGTACAAAAGCCTATAACTTCATGGTATAATTAAGTTATGTTAGTTAGCCTTCAAATTCTATCTTCATCTTTCATATTTTATGCTGTACGGTTTTGCTATCAAAAGCCTCACCACTCTAATTGCAAGTTTTACGAGTTTCACTGTTATACCTATATTCACTCCGTCAACACATGTAATGATCTTTGCAAATTACTTACATACGAAGCTTCGAAATATGAAATCTACATCCCCCATGAACCAGCCCGTCCTCTTAACAAAGGCCAAACGTCCATTCCATGCACCCGCTAACACACCCCCCCCCCCGTTTGTGAATGAAAAACGGTTTACACACGATTCACAACTGATGACGTCCGAACACTTCAGAACCATTAAGTGCTTCGCTGACGACTTTTGTTCGAACCACAACGCAGTGAATGCTTCACCCATTTACAGTTTCTGTAGATTTTCTTTACAGCTCAAGCTCAAAACGCCGGAGAAATTCTTCACTTGCTTCTTGTGTTCGAAGGGCACTTCTAAAAATGATTACCACCCAAGTTCCAACATACCAGCCCGTCCTCCAAACAAAGACTCAAAAGTGATTCCATGCACCCGCCAAACCCCCTGTTTGTGAATTAAAAACGGTTTACACACGACTCACAACTGATTTCGTTCGAACCCTTCCAGAACAAGTGCTTCAGTGACGAATTTTGTTCGAACCACAACGCTGTAATGTAAACCCACGTACTACAAATACAAATAATCGCCAACAGAACCTAAACACCTAACCTATGCCTATATATGCACAATATGCTAATATATTATAATATTAATGTATATTTGAGAAAATTCCCGTTTTGAATGAACAGCATGTAAAAATTTATGAATGCGTCTGTGGGGTCGACCGCTGGATGTAATGGACTTGAGTCGAGGACGGGTTGAATTATGTCATAAATAATAATATTACTTTCACACTGGATAACAACGTTCCGCTCTTTAGTTTAATGTTTACTTCGTACTCGGCTGCGCTATGCTCCACTTCACATTTTGTTATATGCGTAATTTAGTTACATAATGAATAGAGGTAATTCACATTGATTTATCCATTATTCACTACAATTATACTGCTTTCAACTGAATTTTTAATCTTAATTTGTTGACGATTGCGTTGTGAATGAAGCGAGCGTACTCACCTAATAGAGGTCACCGAGTTGCAATTGCAGGGTCGACCAACAGCTCCTAAACGCTTGTCTTTTTCTGATATAAGAACATAAGAATAATGGTAACTGCAGAAGGCCTATTGGCCCATACGAGGCAGCTCCTATTTATAAGCACCCAATCCCACCAACAATATATTTGTGAACTAATCCAATGACTCTTGATCCTACTGCTTATCAAACTTGCTTTTATATCTACAGATAAAATTATTTTTTTTATGCCTCTAAAGCCATTGCATTTGTTCTGGCCTGTTATGCAAGTCATATTGTCGCTACCTTTTTTTTGCGTTTTTAATGTGATGGTTCGAGCTTAGTTATAAGCTATCGATGTTGACTTGTTGACAGCGAGGAGATCGGGCTTCAGGATGGCAGTGAATATGAGCAACATCTTCACTGTCGTGTGTGACAGTGAATATGAGTAGCTTCCTCACTATCTGTGTGGCAGTGAATATGAGCAGCTTCCTCACTGTCTGTGTGGCAGTGAATATGAGCAGCTTCCTCACTGTCTGTGTGGCAGTGAATATGAGTAGCTTCCTCACTGTCTGTGTTGGCAGTGAATATGAGTAGCTTCCTCACTGTCTGTGTTGGCAGTGAATATGAGTAGCTTCCTCACTGTCTGTGTTGGTAGTGAATATGAGTAGCTTCCTCACTGTCTGTGTTGGCAGTGAATATGAGTAGCTTCCTCACTGTCTGTGTTGGCAGTGAATATGAGTAGCTTCCTCACTGTCTGTGTTGGCAGTGAATATGAGTAGCTTCCTCACTGTCTGTGTGGCAATGAATATGAGCAGCATCCTCACTGTCCTGTTGTACAGTGAATTATACTCTTCCGCTATTTACATTTCCAGGTGAGTAGGTGTTTGAGGTGTAAGGAAATACCCATCATTTAGTTTTAACCGTTCTAACACCAATACCAAGTGTTCCAGGTAGCGAATATTTAACAACAACAACAACAACCGACGATTTGGTTGTTTTACTAAAGGAGTGATGGTTATCTTGAGATGATTTCGGGGCTTAGCGTCCCCGCGGCCCAGTCCTCGACCAGGCCTTCTTTTTGTTACACATCCCCCAGGAAGCAACCTGTAAGCAGCTCTCTAACTCCCATGAACTTATTTACTGTTAGGTAACAGGGACATCAGGGTGAAAGAAACTCTGTCCATTTGTTTCTGCCATCCCTATCTGTCTTTAAGTGATATTTGATTCGTTTTGTTCATGAAAAGACGATTACTTAGAAAGTGCTTGACTCGTCATTCTTAAATTTCTGACAGGATACAGCTGGAATGGTGAAAGCGGCAAGCTATTACGACTATATAGCACTTGGAAGGGGTCAGAATAAGGATTTGGGATGGGACGGGGGAAAGGAATGGTGCCCAATCACTTGGACGGTCGGGAATTGAACGCCGACCTGCATGAAGCGAGACCGTCGCCCTACCATACATGCAGCTGGAACTAGAGGTTAGTGTCCAGAAGAGGAAGATTTTTGTGAAGTTTCTGTGAATATCCTTTTTTTTTTGTTTTCCTTCCCATAACTTTTCATATATGAGATGAAATATAATTTTAATAATGACTGATGACTGTAATTATGTGAATCAGTGGCTGTTGTATATAAATTGTCACTAAAGGAATTAAAATAATGAAAACCAACGTAATCTCGGTGGAATAAAAAAAGTTCGTGTCCGACTTCCTGACATAAAATAAAATGTAATATATTAAAATTTCACTGCTTGTCGAGGATGTTACAGAAAGCAACGTACAATTACGTGATTAGCCATTAACTGTATTTTAAAGCATTAAAACCTGGTAAACGCACAGTTGTATAAACCTGTTAAGCTTGCCGAACAAATTTAAGAGAAGTTCGATAATTTAGGAAGTAAACGAAACTATCAGGAGGGAGGGAGAGAACTATCGGAAGAAAGCGCCAAGCCATTACGACTATATAGCACTGGGAAGGGGTCAGGATAAGGATTTGGGATGGAACGTGGGGAAAGGAATAGTGCCCAACCCCTTGAACTTTCGGGGATCGAACACCGACCTGCATGAAGCGAGACCGTCGCTCTTCTGTTCTATTAGTTGGGCAACGAGGGAAAATAAAGTAAGAAGCTAGCAGATTGGTTGCAACCAATCCTTCAAAATCTTCAATTACAAGGAAGAAAAGTTATTAACCGGGTCCGTAGCCATAAAGGGATCCATTGAGATCAAATTCAGAACAAACTGCCCGATGAGGGAACAGATGATTACAGACATCAATATGGAAACAGTGTCTGCGGAAACATGGTCTCCTCTCTAGAGCATCCAGCATCTGTTGGATGGTACAGAGGTGTTTAGAGGGTGTTTAGCGCCAAGCTTCAGTAGTTCAGATGCTATGAGAGGTATTTCCGTTCATCACATACTGGGATTATGGTATCCGTGTGCCTGGGAGACAGGGAGAGGGGGCGGGTAATCACTGCAACGAAAGTACCAACAATGTGAGCAACCGAACAGATATTCCTTCAATCATTATTTACTCAACTGTAATAACTTTGTTCGGTTTTGAAATAACTTTCAAAGTGGCACTTGGACTTATAAGACGCTAGTATACAATAAAGTGGGATAACAAGAACTGCTGAACTATTTACAACCAACTCAAAAAGTCATCCTTTGCAAGTTACATGATTCTAATCCAATAAAAGTCTAGGAGAGCACTTAGAGCAGCAGTTCATTTACAGCTCTTTAGCACCAACACGGATTTAACAAAGGAAAATCCAGTACAAAAATATTATTCGGAGCTCTTCAAAAAATTTTCAATAATCAAACATTAGGGACATTCAGACTGGATTTTCCTTGGTTAACAGAAGGCTTCTGATACTGTCCAACACAGGACAGTTTTCAATTCTCGTTTTCATACCTAGGAAGAGGCTAATATCTAAATTTGCAACATATATATATTCCAAAATCAATTTGCACATCACGATTCCAACATAATTTATTAATGGCATGTAATACTTACGAATAAAATTTTAACTTTACCAATATTAGGTAGGCTTAAAGTATAATTGGCAGTTAAGAGAAATTTTGGTAAAAATTCAAACTTATTTTGTGTGCATATATAAAATCGTGTAAATTATGTTCACTCACATGAATAAATTTAATAAAGATATCTACAAATATTTAATCAGAATAAAATAATATATTAACGAATATACTTCAGAGAACACGTTCCAATAAACTTGAAGTATAGAATATAATAAAATAATTAATTTCCTCATTAAAACTACTCAATAGTTCGGTCAATAGAGCTTCGACCAAACACAAGTGGAATCCACGGTTCAAGTCTCCTAGCGCCCAGGTGAATGGAATTTAAATATCATATATTCATGTAGTGTACATACACACACACGCATTATACATGTGTGTGTTAAAACTTGCTCTTTCCCATGATTACCCCCATTTCACCTAACTACATCAGGTTTTTGATATATACAAATAACTGCCCCTCCACCCCTCTTATCACAGTACGTGTCTGTGCTCGTTCCACTGCAAATCTGGATCGAAGCACAGGTGCAAGCAAACCAGGCCACAGGTTTAGGCAAGCTCTGTCGTACGTCTGGCTTTAGAGGCATTAAGGCATAGTTTACGGCACGGCAAGAACCTGCAGTGCGTGTTTCCCGAATTAATTGTGCGATCATTAGCGGAAGGGGGGTCGTTAGTAACGCGTAAGCCATGACGGGGTCATTGAGCAGTACTAGAGAGAGCGAGTTAGTGAACGACAGAGGGAGAGAATGCGGTCAAATAGGAGATTGCGGTTCAATAGAAAGAAAGAGTATATTCCGCATGAAATCCAAACAATATGAGAAAAATCACGTTTCGAGTTAATGTAATCAATAATAAATAAAAACAAAAATAAGAGTTCAATCCGAAAGATATCCAAACAAAGAAAGCGAATATTACACAAAAGTCAAGTCAACAGGGAAAATCAAAACAAAGAAAGAAAAGGCACAGTGCCACCAGAAATCGAAACAAGGAATGAGTGAACACATCCCACAAGATGCTACACTTATCACCACTATACCCTTAGTTTATACTGTCCTTATATGTATATCATTCTTACCCTTCTCCATTCGTGTATTTTTCAAGCCTTTTCCTCATTTGTAATGATCATCGCGGCCTCTTCCCGTCATATCACCCTCTGCACATTCATTTATTATACATGTTTTCAGTTCCTAATTACAGATCGTGGTTCCATCCCCCCTTTCCCCTTAACAAGCAGAGATTAATGGCTTAATTTCGCATTGTTAAAGAATTAAGAACGCACTTACCCCCTTCTCTAGTAAATATTTTGAAACGAGAAAAAATCTATGTATTGAAGAATTTTGATTTGACAGGTTGCGTCCTAGAGATCGAGAAAATGAATAATATACAAATTCCTATCGTTACTAGAATGATGTAAATATAAAGAATTGTTATATTGATCTAAATAAATTTTGGTGTTATAATAGGATGATTCCTCAACTCGAAATTCAAGGTTAATTACAAGGTCACCATTGGCTGTATGTAAAGGTGATAAATATTAAAACCTGCTAATACCTGCGAGTTTTAAATGTTAGGTTAAATGTATTTTGATACATCAGGGATTTTCCAAATCCTTCATTTTCGAAAGATTTTCAAAATCTAGGATTTTGACCAATAGATACGACCAGCGAGCAGTCGACTTCATATCCAACCCAAATTTCTAAAGTGTCAATTTCGAGGACATATGCCTTTGCATTTTGCCATATGATTCGTCCGAAAGCACATGTAGACAGATGTGCTTCATGTACATCTGTGTACATGTGGAATTCTGTGGAATTCACTTTTTTCTTAACTGTGAAAAGCACATTGAATTCTGTGCACAATTCACAATTCCACTGTGCGGTCAATGAGGAGTTCTGTGCTTTTCAACGTAGGACTCAGTGATGTTCGTCATTGAACTCAGTGCTGTTCAACGAGGTATTGTGCCGTTCAACGTGGAATTTCTGGAAATATATAATATTGAATAAAATATATGCACATTTCTTGAACATTTGTGTTCAAATTACCTCAAAATTTCTTAGTTCTCTAATATTCAGAAAGATGGTTGAAAATCCCAGAGATACTTGTAGCGGAGCTTAATAGCCCAGCAGTAATAGCGTCTTGAAGTCTGCTTCCCTTATTGCAGAGTCTTGCAGATTCGTGGCTGATCTTGAAAAGACGTGAGGACAGACTAACTAACTTGCTGGCGCCATGCACGCAAGTTAGTTACTGGATCATGAACATTATGATGCATCATGAACCATGATCCACCATACGTTTACCACGATCCACCAACTATGTGCCACGCACCACTATCATTGCACAGTGCTCCACCATTATTGCACAGTGCTCCACTATTATTGCACAGTGCTCCACTACTATTGCACCATTCACCATTATTGCACCAAGCGCCCCCACTCCCATATCTCCACCCTACCACCCACCCACCCCATTCACCATCTTCTTCTTGAGGTTATCTTGAGTTATCTTACCATGAATGTTATCTCATCGTAACTCCTGGCTCCTCGTGTCTCTTCTTAATTCACTGGCATGGATGGTTCCATTATGCTTTCTGTTGCTGATTTAATATTGTCCGGTTCTCCTGTTTTCGTTATCCGTGTACAAATAAATTTTAAAGTCACGCATGATTGTTTTTGTGTGGTGATGACGTCAGCTTTCAGGCCTTGGAGACCGTTGTGTCTAAAACCTGAACCAACATGGAAATAATGACGTCACAGTGACGTCACACACCTTCACCGTCACCACAGTGACGTTATAATAGCGCATATAATATATAGGACACAACATTTTTATTTATTTTCGTTAGTTGAGGTTAGATTGGGTTCGGTTAAGTTAGTTTGGGTTAAATTAGGTATGTTTTAAAAAAAAGTAGAAATGACTTCAGTAGGTATATACGTTTCCTCAGGTTGTAGATCCTCATCTCGTAGATGTAGATCGTGGATGTGGATCTACGAGGTGACGGGAGGTCGATGGTCAATATTCCGAGGGAATAATACCGCTGTTCGTCACGCTATAATGTCCAGTGTCTCCCCCTTCATTATTGAGTATTGACCGGTTTCATCTTTTGTGCAGGTTGCAGGTGAGGAGCGAATAATGCAATATTGACGCAGAATGCAATCAATAGGTCCTAACGTCTGGGAAGTGTATGTTAACTTTTGTTTTTGTCAAGATATCATATTTTTTTTGGTTGTATATGTCAGTGATGACTCGCTATTCATTTTGGTTGCTTCTTCTGGTACCTCCACTAGTGTCTCTTGTGGTACCTCCTCTGGTACCTCCTCTAGTGTCTCATTTGGTACCTCTTCTGGGAGAAAACTTTCGGAAATAGGAAGGTGAAGTAAGGACTCGACTCAGCCAAGAGCCAGAGCATTGATGTCAACTGGATGAAGAGGAAACATGTCTTCAGAGACGAAAGTGCCCAAGCTGTCTTGCAAGTTGCAGTTTAGCAAATGGACGAGGGCCAGAATATGTGCAACTGAAAGGTCGGTCGACGTTGCAACTTAGGTGTTTTAAATGATTAATCAATGGAAGAATTCTCAAGGTTAAATCGGTTGCTGTATATCCAGCTTTTTTTTGTCACTAGTGGGTATAGATGGGTATATTAGTGGTTATACTAGTGGGTATACTAGTGGGTATACCCACTAGTCACTAGAATGTATAGGAAGACTTCTGTCTGTTTTTAGCAGGCTGACAGCTTTTCCCATCCCACAGGTCATGGGAAAAGCTGGAAAGTTTTTTTATATTTGTTTTCATTAAAAAAAACTGGAAAGCTCTTTTTTCAAGAGAAAAATCCTACCTCTCAGCTTTCCCTGGAACAGGATCCGCGAATCAGGTAACAACCAGGAACACGGGTGTATATTTTCCCCCAAGTGATTGGGGAGGGGGGAGGGTGTTTAACCAATGTCTGCGAGCGACAATATGTGTTCAGAACTGGTAGAGGGCGACCCCATTTATTTATTCTCCTATTTCTATTAGAACCCATTCACAGTGCTCTACTATTCATTCATTCATTTCAAATAAAGCCCATTCATTCATTTGTTTCACCTATAACCTCTCCACGTCTAATAGTTTCCTCTAATCCTTGAAACTACCAATCAGCGCTACCAACAGATCACCTTGGATGTTCAAAACAGAACATTTGCTGTATACAGCTTTCCCTAATCCGATTACTGACCGCCAGAAGTTGTACTTACAAGTAATGAAGATCGGCTAAGCTTGAGATAAAAGAGCAAGTGCAGATAACCGTTGTAACCATCAGTATAAACGTCCGATGGGACACCCTTTTTTTTAAGATTGAAGCTGGGGAAGAAGCTGTGGCGGAAGCTTTCCCGATTAAGCCACAACATGTGTTCGGAGGATCAAGGGTTTGTGTTGATCAACGCAAACACACCACATAATGGTGTGTTGTGTTGAGTTTGGATCACTTGGCAGCATGTTGAGACACTGTGAGAGACCGGGGGCGAGAATCGTGTATCATCTTGGATGTTTATAATTGCTGATATTTCTTAAAAGCAATCAGCTAAGGCCGACGGCGACCAGCCTATGTGCGCCGCGTACCCCAACCATTCATCCTGCAAAGTTGCGTGAAGCTGGCCACAAGCATCTGGCTTCACACTTTAGACAGAAAGATAGACAGACAGACATTCTTTTTTTTAGATATAGAATTAAATTTAAATCTGATGCACTGGGCATGTGTTTAGAGCGAAGTTACGATGTAATGACAAAATAAAGACTAAGATAAGGAGTAGAGTTATAGTAATTAGAGTTAGGATAGGGTTAGTAAAATAGTTTAGTGACTAACGGTGAGTGTGTGAGGAGGTAGGCAATGAGTGTATTAGATAGGGTGTGAGGAAGCAGGTTTAATTAGTGAGTAAGGAGGTCATGTCAGTATGTGACAGATAACGCAGATAAATCTGAATTTTATAAAGCCAAGTATTATCACAAATATCCATGAATTAAATGGTTTTGGTGGTACAACAGTACATATTTGTTCATTCTCTCCAGAGTACCATTAGGTTCTTTCTGGAGGATGAGTTTAGAGGGAAACCAACTAATGGGCAACAGACAACACTCATGTTGCTATTTAAAAAAAAATTATTTTCTAAGGCATCTTCATTTGGGCTCTCATTTGTGTGAATCAGCTAATGAAACAAACACCTAATGACCAGTTTTAATTAGCTCGTTGAAGGTTGTTATCCATGCTCATTAGTATACCGTCCTATAGATTATTTCTGCTTGGTCTTGCTCCTAAATCTGGGATAATTGTTTGATTAATTGGATGTTATTGCCTCTGAAGCCGTACCAACGAGATCATTGACTCAGAATAGATACAATATAATCGAGTTATTTTAAAAATGAGCAAATGGTATTTGAGTAAGTAGCACAACTTCGCTGGATGGAACAAACAATTAGGGTAACTAAAGAAGGCCTCTTACTTCGTAGAGCTAAGATTACATTGTCTATTTGCTCTTTCTTATGAGTTGTTCTCGGCATTAGAGCTGTTACGTTCTTGTGCAGTCTTTGGAACAGAGTAGTTCACTACATGAACTCCTTCCTAAGTTATGGCTATTAGATCAACATGTGCATCAATTTCAACACCTTACAATAATTACATGTATCCAGTTGCACCCATCCTCCTGCCTATTCATCCATTTGGATTGGTGGTACGGTACGCTTTTGACTTCGATCCCGCAATGATTTCAGCGTTTGGAAGTGTTCTTTTATAGGTTCTTTAGGAGTTCTTCGTATCCGAACTCCTTGTCCTCACTTCCTTTCCATGTACAATATAAAGCAGTCAAGTTCACTCGTCGCGTGCCTCTGTAAATAATCATATCCTACACGTGTTAAGTGGTGGTCGTGTGTTGATCTAGAGGGCCGCCAATCAGAGAGATTTCTACTGTTTCTGTTTCCTCCCGAGTGTTGTACAACCTGCCCTCACACGCAGCTTCCAGTTATGACTCTGGCTTATTTCCACTTGAGGGAAATGTCGATGCCAAGAGTTTTTCATCTTTGGTAACATTAACCAGTTAATGGATTCATCCAGGTCTCTCCTGTCTTCCTGTTCATCGGATTTATTTAAAAAAAGTATAGACATGTTCCACTACTTGAACTAAATCCGCCACCATGCGTGGTAAACGCTAGCACTGGGGAATGATCATTAACCATGCTACGTTAATCAGCAGCATTGACGGAAGGACTATCTGGAGGATTAATGGGTAACTGTATCCTTAGACAGTCAGACCGGAGCATCGGATTAACAATCTTATCCTTGGAAGTGTCAGTCTCCATCATCATTGAAACATTCTCACTCCTCGAAGGTTATTTTAGAACATTAGTGGAGAATTTATATCGTAAATTCAACGTAAAGTTGAAAAGTTAAGTGTGGATTCAGAACTTAATCTACCTTTTTGTATCTAGAATCACCAATTTATGAGTCCAAATCACTGCGATCATTTGCATTGCCAAGAAATGCCACTTGCCTCGTCGACTACCATTAAGATAATAGTTATGAGAGGGAGTTCCAGAGTGCAAGCTTAGGGATAATAACAAAATCCTTTGGCGATTGTCGACAAAATAGTAATGGCGTACCGAAGCGGAAGAATTCTTTGTGTCGACAGAATTCTTTTTCAGGCAGAAAAGGAGACTTAATTTTGACTTCGGTTAGGCATGATAAAGATTACACAGTTAGTGGGTGTGGCTATTTTACTATGGTGTGTTAGTGGGTGTGGCTATTTTACTATGGTGTGTTAGTGGGTGTGGCTATTTTACTATAGTGTGTTAGTGGGTGTGGCTATTTTACTATGGTGTGTTAGTGGGTGTGGCTATTTTACTATGGTGTGTTAGTGGGTGTGGCTATTTTACTATGGTGTGTTAGTGGGTGTGGCTATTTTACTATGGTGTGTTAGTGGGTGTGGCTATTTTGCTATGGTGTGTTAGTGGGTGTGGCTATTTTACTGTGGTGTGTTAGTGGGTGTGGCTATTTTACTATGGTGTGTTAGTGGGTGTGGCTATTTTACTATGGTGTGTTAGTGGGTATGTGGCTATTTTACTATGGTGTGTTAGTGGGTGTGGCTATTTTACTATGCTGTGTTAGTGGGTGTGGCTATACACGATATTCACCAGATATACATATATATCCGTGATATCCACGAGACCTGTATGATATCTACAATTCATGGGTGATATACAAAGTGTACACATGGGTGTTAACTTTTTCCTGCATGCTGATACGGTTCCATGATATCCATTTCCTACTGTTCCATGATGATATCTTTGTTCCTAGTGTCCCACAATGATATCTCTAAGCTTGTACCACGAATCCTTACACCTGGTGCCTGGAACAACAAGTATTCATTGTTCCATGAAGATATTCTTGAGGTAACGGTTCCAACATGATGATTTCCGTGGATGAATCCATGTTTCCGTTGTGATATGCTTGCATGAATCCACGTTTTCCTTTGTGATATCCTTGCATGTATCTACGATACTCAAGCGCGCGCCCATGCTTCCGTTACGATATCCATGAATACCGATTAATATCGCTGTACCCTCAAATGACTTCTGGCGTTGCAGAGTGACGACGTCTCTGTTTCTAAATTGAGGGCTGGCGTCCGAGGCCTCGAAGTCCCCCATGGTCTTCAACGGTACCGTATGGGGATAAGGTTAACATTTGCGTCAGCTGCTGTGTGGCCACTACGTCCATATGGCCAACTGCTGACGCTAATCCCTCCCTTTATTACAGCTCTGACCCCCTGCAGACCTTGCCTTATAGGGATTTATTGCTTTAATTGCGTTACTGAAAATGCATTGAGAGGAGATGTAGAATGGGAGACGTGGAAAGGGAAAGAGAGAGAAAGAGGGAGGGAGAGATAGAGACAGACAGAGCCACAGGCGGAAGAGGAAAGAGAGTTTTGAGAAGGAGAGAGAAAGATTTATAGGCTACACAGAAATTCAAACAGTTTCAGAAACATATCTTTCTCCAAAACCTATTTCAAGTTCTATTACCCATCGACCTTTTAACTTCAAAACTAAGATAAAAAATCTCTGATCATCCAGACTAAATGAAAAACCAAACGTAAAACACAAAAGTGAATAATTCAAATGAAACACAAAATAATAATCAGGTCCGATTAGGAGTTATTCATTTATACCCTCGGAGACTCGAACTCACGACCACGACAGGAGCTCTACCAAGCTGACTACGAACACCCACTGTAAGAAAGGGTCCCAGAGACACACATTTGGTATCCTGCAGGAATTTTAACTTTTTATGGGAGGTACCACTGTTTTGTGTGTTGATTGTGTCTACAATCTTTCACAATGTCAACAATCTTTCACAATGTCTTGGCAATTCAGGTTGGTATTGTAGAGTCGAAATTGGTGTTGCTTGATTGATCCTTCTTGCAAATGAATTGCAAAATGCCTACTCAGAGTGTTCATAGTGTGTCCAATATAGGATACATTTTGGAGTTTACCGTATCCAGAATTGAACTTGTACTCATGTACTACATCAGCACACCTCAGTTTGCCAGAGGAAGCAGAAATGTTATTTTTCATAACGAGAGAAGCTGAACGAGGGTTTTTAAAATAAGTAGTGAGACCAATCCTTGCGTGCTTACTGCATTATATACAATTCCAGCCAATTATATCCCACATCGAATGACTGATTGATTGATTCATGAAGATTAAGCCACCACAGGAGGTTGCACGGGCATGAGTGGTAGGTGGTAGATGTTTGGAGTGAATGTGGTCTTTGTTCGTGAAAATTTTTTAATTGTCTCTGGGCCCTCTCGTTTCCTATATCGCGTTTTCGTCTTTCTAATAGGCCTCAGAAAGTTTACTTTTATAATACACTACAATAATGCTTCTCTTGGGGGGCCGATTATTCTCAGTCTAAGTTATTTATTCTATTAACTTATCTCAGTAGACTTATTTAACTTCATATTAAAAAATTTCTTCGAATTCTCTGTTACTGTAATCGTTATTTAGTAATCTGAATAACGACTATTCCGAGTAGCTATTTGATGGAATAATCGGGCCCTAGCTTTGCTAAAGAACACTTTAGCAAAGTCACAGACCATCTCACTATCAACTGCCTAAATTATGCTACAACAAAAGGGCAGTAAACTCGTCAACCATAAGCGGCCCTTAGTATTACCATTTTGTGAATCATTTTTTAATCTGTTTCTCAAGATGTTGACGAATGGCTTTTGCAATTGTCGATTCAAGCCATTTTTCCACGGTAGACATTAAGCAAATTGGCCAGATGGTTCGATGCAAGCGATTTATCTCCCTTCTTAAACATTGGCACCACATTAGCAACCCTCCAAGACTCCAATAATGTTCCTGACTCTATTGATTTATTGAATTAACTAGTCAGTGGTTCATAAAGCTTCTGTCTAGTTTGAGAAGATTCGTGCTAGAATCGCTAATCTCACCCTATCTGTCATATTCAAAAACATATGTCAACAAGAAGACTGCTAATAAAATAAATAAATATACGAAATAAAATAACCCACTATTTTGAAAATGCAAGGAAACGTAGACTGATTATTTCGGTCTCAAACCAGGACCCTTTTTGACGGTTTGGTTTGGAACCGAAATATTCAGTCTATGTTTCATTGTGTTTTGAAAATAATGGGGTATTATTTTTATTGATTATAGATACATATCTCTCACGTGAAACACATACAACAGCCAACTTTTGGAAGCAAAAAGTTTTTCATATTATTTCGTTACTATATAAGATTTATTCATCTATATTATTTCAAGTAAATCTGTCACGCATATATTTCTAGTGAAGTAATGAAACAGAGCAAAAATTAGCAAATGCTTTTTAGATGATGAGCAATTCACTCACAACCACAGATCCTTCGACAGTGAATTGTCTTAACCGGTGGTGTTGGTATGAAACCAAGCCGTAAATCACAGTCAATAACAGGATAAACGTTTAGTATATGTGTAAACTAAAGGCTTCCTACATTCACAATTTAGCCTTCACAGATCAGCATTTCTCAAGATACATAATTAAGGTCTGTATGAAATTGAACCCCTAATTTCTATATCATGTACCTTGGACCAGATATGTTACAGTTGACGGAATATAACTCAGGATTGAACAAATCCCAATAATCACCTGCCATATGATCTCAGATGACATGATATCTGCACCATTTCATTATATATAATCTAACCACAATGTTATTTTATTTTTTTCTGGAATCCAGTTAACATTCTGAAATCAGAGAAAGGTGACATGATGTAGAGATGTGAATCCAGGTCGTATATCAGGTGTAGGGTGCTAAGCATGTGTCATGCATTGTCATCACTGGTGCCAACTGGCCATTATCCCTAGCATTGACTCAACAATTCTTGGTCAAATTAATTTAATATGTTCCTCTAGCTCCTACAATTATGTTATGGATGAATGGTAATCAGACGGAATCTTGTCCCTTAGTTTAATTATTCAGGAGTATATGAATGAAACCTAAGATGTAAAATTGCATCAGGAGTTTAAAAAAAGTATATATGAACGTTTTTTCCTTTGCATATTTGGTATCATTAAAAAACGATTACGAATAAATAGTAACTCATAGCTCGTTCTTGTTTAACAAAAATTAAAACAGTAAAACAAAACAGTAAAATTACAACATTCTTTAACCTCAAGAATAAATCTTACAGCAGAATGCATGACAAAAGGCTTTAAGGCTGCTAGAAATACATTTACATTGATATAACAATTGCTTGGCTAAAATCTGGAATGATGAGAATAATCATAGTAATAAATTAGGGCACATGTTGTCGACTCGACAACAACGTCATTGACACAGGTCAAAGGTCATGTTTTATGATAAACGATGATAACAAATAAGGTTATTTGGTATTTTTATTTTCATGGAATTAATAATTCAGAGAAGCTGTGGTACCATTTAAATTTTAACAAATTCTAATTCACTCTTAAGTGAATTTTTATACCGAAAATACATATGCCAATTAGTGGAAACGGCGAAGGATCAAATTTGACACAAACCCCCCTGCAGTTTTCAAAATATCGGAAATATCGCAAATCTGATTCATGAGGGTTATTTTTGAGACAATTTCTTGCTCACTGTCGATATTTGGAGTTTGAAATTAGAAGTTTTATACCGAAAATATGCCAAATAGTGAAACGGCAATGGATCAAATTTTGCACAAACCCCCCTGCAGTTTTCAAAATATCAGAAAACTCACAATCTGATCCATGAGCGTTTTTTTCGAGCCGAATTCTGGCTCAATGCACATATTTAGAGTTTGAAATTACAACATTTTACACAAAAAATATGCCAATACCTGAAAACGGCGATGGATCATATTTTGAACAAACCCCCTGCAGTTTTAAAGATATCCGAAATGTCAGAAATTTGACTCCTGAGCGTGATTTTTTAGCTGAATTCTGAGCCTCTGCACCTATTTTCATTTTCAAATTATGACCTTTGAAAATGGCGATGGACCATATTTTGAACAAAACCCCCTGCAGTTTTCAAAATATCCGAAATGTCAGAAATTTGACTCCTGAGCGTGATTTTTAGCTGAATTCTGAGTCTCTGCACCTACTTTCATTTTCAAATTACGAACTTTATTCCAAAAGTATGCCAATTACTGAAAACGGCAATGGGTCATATTTTGCCCAAACCTCCTGCAGTTTTCAAAATATCTGAAATATCGGAAAATTGACTCCTGAGCCTGATTTTGAGCGCAATTCTGACTCTCTGCACCTTTTATCATTTTCAATTACGAACTTTATACCGAAAATATGCCAATTGCTGAACGCTGCAATGGGTCATATTTTGCCCAAACACCTATCAGTTATCGAAATATCTGAAATGTCGGAAATTAGACTCCAGAGCGAGATTTTCGAGCCAAATTCTGACTCTTTGCACCTATTTTCATTTTCAAATTGCGAACTTTTATACCGAAAATATGTCAGTTACTGAAAACGGCGATTGGTCATTTTTTCATGAAAAAAACCTGCAAATTTCATAATATCAGAAATGTCTGAAATTGATTCCTGAGCATAATTTTTTAGCCGAATTCCGACTCTCTGCACCTATTTTCATTATCAAATTACGAACTTTTACACCGAAAACATGCCAATTACTGAAAATGACGATGAGTCACATTTTGCCCAAAACCCCCCTGCAGTTTTCAAAATACTGAAATGTCGGAAATTTGACTCTTGAGCGTAATTTTTGAGCCGAATTTCTGACTCTCTGTACCTATTTTCATTTTCAAATTACGATCTTTTATACCGAAATATGCCAATTACTTAAACGGCAATGGGTCATATTTTGCCCAAACCACCCTGCAGTTTTCAAAATATCTGAAATATCGGAGATTTGACTCCTGAGCGTGGATTTGAGTCGAATTCTGACTCTCTGCACCTATTTCAATGTCATATTACGACTTTTTATACCGAAAATATGCATATTACTGAAAACGGCAATGGGTCATATTGTAATGGGAGATCATCGTAATGTCTGTAATGACTGCTCTACCATAGTAATGGTAATATACCCTAATTGAAAATTATTAAATCATTTATTGTAATATCTCTGTCCACACTTAATAACAGCAAGCACTAATAACGGACCAGCATGACCCCTCGCTGGACTGTCACGAATATAAGCTGAATATTAAATGAGGAATATATAAGGAAAGGGATCATTAATCTTACCCTTTTCCTTTCACTGCCACCACCTTCCAAAGGAATGAATGTGTCTATAATTATCGGTCCCCAGGAAGGAAGGGACTCGATAATCAGGGAACTCAACGGACCAGTGATGAAATTGAATGGATACTTTAGTCGTATTGAACTGAACGGGGGAGGCTCTCTCGCTTTACTTTACTATTCCTAAGAATGGAGAAACACAGGGAAGTTCTAACACAGCACATGAAAATCGTATGAATAACATATATTAATACAAGGGGACAGATAACTCACCAAGATGAAAATTAACAAGTATTTTATTATTGTAACTGTATATTTAAATCACAATTGACATATAACCTACTCTAATAACATCTATCAAAATAAACGAGGCAATGGGATGCAATACTAATATGCAAGAAACGTAGGAGCACACTACTTCAATCGCACAATTNTGGTAGGGAGCAGAAGTACCTCCAAGACCATGGTAGGGAGCAGAAGTACCTCCAAACCATGGTAGGGAGCAGAAGTACCTCCAAGACCATGGTAGGGAGCAGAAGTACCTCCAAGACCATGTTAGGAGCCGAAGGTACCTCCAAGACCATGGTAGGGAGCAGAAGTACCTCCAAGACCATGGTAGGGAGCAGAAGTACCTCCAAGACCATGGTAGGGAGCAGAAGTACCTCCAAGACCATGGTAGGGAGCAGAAGTACCTCCAAGACCATGGTAGGGAGCAGAAGTACCTCCAAGACCATGGTAGGGAGCAGAAGTACCTCCAAGACCATGGTAGGGAGCAGAAGTACCTCCAAGGACTAAGGTATAAGTAGCAGTAGCACCTCTAAGACCAAAAGACAAGAAGCTGCAGGATGTGAGAAACTGAAATTTCACCTCTGCCTTACGAGTGAACGTCGTGGAGTAGAGTGCAATCTTCAGAGTGCACATTCAAGAGTGCACAGTCGCAAGTCCGCCTTGCGACCTAGGACTTTGAATTGGACTTAGGACAGTGAACGACTTAGATCTGTGGTGTTGGGTATCTCTGAATTGCCCATGGGACGGACAGTTCAATGGTGTTGCATTGGCTGTTGCACGCCTACTCAACGATCGGCCAGGAGATATTTTATAAGTATATTGTCATAATTATATAATAAGATTAATATAAGTGTTATTTGTCTCAGTTTTGCTCAAGTGACACTTGATAACGTCACGAAAAACTTGTGTGTATTAGAAGTTACTTAATAAACCAAATTTAAGAAATAACAGGGAATTTTTGTAAACTTGTTCCGCAAGTACAGCGCGAAAAATCACTATTCAGTTATGTGATATGGTTCAGGCTCCTTATATCGATGCCCTGACAACCCTGAACACCAAACTAAAATAAAAAAATGGTGCTAAATTAGCCCGTTACGGGAGTAGGGAGGATGAGGGATTAGGAGGATCAAGAGAAAGACACTCTTCCCTTTCCTTATTCCTCCTACATTCTTCCATATACATACTTCTCTGTACCCGTAATCAGAGTCCTCACTGCACCCGTTATCTGCACCGGATAAACAGGGCGGACCTCAGTAACTCCCCGGAAGACGGAGTGACGTACACACGGTCCAAGAAAACTGGTAACGTGGAGTGACAGGCGTAACGAATGTTACAAACCCGTGACCGTCACATAGTCACGTTGCCGTCACGTAATCATCGTGGGTAGACATCGCTACACCAGAAATAGGAAATGTTTCGCCTATTAACGTCAACAACGCTAAACATAGCAATCGAAGATTCTGTATGACCGTTAAGGGGGAGATTATAGTGTTATGTGGCACTCCCACATCCAATGAGACACAGCGGTCCTCGCGCGATTGAGATTGTATACTATAGTCGTCTTTAACGACCGTTTGCATATTGCAACTACTGGCAATGGTGATTGTTACAACCAGATGCAGTCGTTGCTGGTAGTTAAAGCACCCTCCTTGGGAGTGGGGGGTGCTTTAAAGGCCCTTGGAGGCTGTAGTGCCTCCAAGACCAAGGAAGGTGACTGTACATTACTCCAAGACCAAGGAAGGTGCCTGTAAATTACCTCCAAGACCAAGGAGGGTTGTCTGTAAATACTTTAAGACCAACGAAGGGGTGTAAATTACCTAAAGACCAACGAAGGTGTCTGTAAATTACCTCCAAGACCACGAAGGTGTCTGTAAATTACCTCAAGACCAACGAGGGTCGTGAAATTACATCCAAGACCAACGAAGGTGTCTGTAAATTACCTCCAAGACCGACGAAAAAAGGACTTGGCGTCTTTATCACCAGCGAGGTCTTATTTTCTTTCGCTTAAATCGCTCTATTGTGAAAGTTGCCGTTAAATTATCATACAAAAATCGTATGGTAAGAAAAATAAATTTTGACTTACCTCAAAATGGTGAATTTCTATCCCTCGACGAATTTCAGGCTAACCTGTGAAGGAGTGAGAGAATTATTCGTTAAAAATAACGAAAAAATGATTTGCTTGTTAATACTTATCACATCATTATTCACTACATATATGTATATCAATAACCACACGTGAATAATTGCAATTTAATCCGCACGTATATATAAAGCACATATTGTTGACACTTGAGATTCGAGGATTTGTTTACCTTGTTTGAAGGTAGTTAAGGCTGTAGTTACTTGTCTAGTGACGTCACACTCGAGGCTGTATACAAGGCCGTCTACAGCGAATATTTCCAAACAATACACTAAACAATTCCCAAGTAAACATTTAGTCCCGAACATAAGTAGCGACGTTTTCTGCATTCGTCTCGTATTAGTTCTTCGCTGAAAATTCCAGCGTTACTTTCAAGTTCCTGTTATGAAAGTTTAATGATAATGTCAGGTACACTTTCTGTCACACTAAAGCACTTCACCACCAACACGAACTGTTCTAAACGTCTTAATGAGCTGACTCGTCGAAGGAGCCATCTGTCGTCAGGTTTGGCTCAGATTCCCTGTGACACATTCATCATTTTTCACGTACTGTGCACTCAAAGTTGTTTTCGCGAATGTTGACAGATTTTACTATATGTTAGAATGTTATGTGTAATTACGTGTGTGTTAGTTTATGTTTTGTGAAGCATTTACAGAGGTGGTTTTCGAAAACAGAAGGCAGTGAAGCATTGCTCGAGCATCATCAGCTGTGAGTCGTCTGTAAAGTGTTTGCATTTATAAACAGTGTGGGTGTGGCGGCTGAATTAACGAGTAGTTGGTAATTGTTTATGAGGAAGTAGAAGGCTGAGAAAGTTTTCCTATCGAAAGAACACGTTCGTGAACTTATTCCTAACCAGGTGGTGTTTCTTTACAGCCCAGGCTCAAAACGACGGAGAAATGCTTCACTTCCTTCATGTGTTTCAAGGGCACTTCTAAAAATGATTACCATCCAAGTTCCAACATACCAGCCCGTCCTCCAAACGAAGACCCAAAAGTGATTCCATACAGCCAGCTAACCCTGTTTATGAATTAAAAATGGTTTACACACAACTCACAACTGATTTCGTTCGAACACTTCCTGAACAAGCTCTTCACTGACGAATTTTGTTCGAACTACAACGCTATAAATGCAGCCCGTCCTCCAAACAAAGATCCAAAAGTGATTCCATGCACCCGCCAAACCCCCTGTTTATGAATGAAAAACGGTTTACACACGACTCACAACTGCTAACGTTCGAACATATCCGGAACAAGTGCTTCACTGACGAATTTTGTTCGAATCACAACGCTGTAAATGCTTCACCCACGTACTACAAATACAAATAATCGCCAGCAGAACCTAAACACCTAACCTAACCTAACCTACGCCTATATATGCACAATATGCCAATATATTATAATATTAATTTATACTTGAGAAAATTCCCGTTTTGAATGAACAGCATGTTAAAATTTATGAATGCGTCTGTGGGGTTGACCGCTGGATGTAATGGACTTGAGTCGAAGATGGGTTGATAAATGCTTCACCCACGTAAAACAAATAATCGCCAACAGAACCTAAAGACCTAATCTAACCTTACCTATGCCTATATATGCACAATATGCTAATATATTATAATATAAATTTACATTTGAGAAAATTCCTGTTTTGAATGAACAGCATGTACAAAATTATGAATGCGTCTGGATGTAATGGATTTGAGTCGAAGACGGGTTGTGACATTCAGATATTTCAACCAGTCATCAAAAACATAATTGAAATTCACGTTCATCCAGCCAACAAGACCTGGCCAATATGTGTAATACGGAGTCCTATGTTCTTATGTCCAACTGCATTGATATTGTATCACTCCTCTTCCTCGTCTTGATGATACATACAGGTTGTATGAAGGGTCTGTCCTCCCACTGACTGTATGTTGGGAGACGGGGCACAGTGTCACGTCTTCTTCTTGAGAGTAGGTGCAGTTTGCATGAAGGGCAGTGGCACGTCATTATGTTTTAATTTGTGTTGCTTGAACAATTCATGTTATTGTTTTCAATAGCTGTGGGGACGACGACGAAACGTAGACATGGTTTAGTGAGGCTCCACGCACTCTAGTGCGAGGTCAGGATGTTATGTTTATTAACTAATCTGATAAAGGCTCATCACCGTTGCTTTCGCCGTGAGGAATTCGTTTCTCATGTTTGGTTTTTGGTGGTGTGAGGCAAATGCATAGGGCAAATGTGGGTTAATTTGTTGATAAACTGGAGGTATTTAGCCAAACCTTTGTCTATTGGATATTTGATATGTAATATTAGATCTCCTTCCCCTAATCTCGAATTGCAATTAGATCTCCTCTCTCTCTCGATGTTGAACGGTATTTTAAGGGTGATGAGTATTTCTTTGAAATTCATTCTAGCACTATGCGGTCGGAAGCGGAGTTGGAAGTAACTTTTAATTTGCCTATCTCATTGACCGTGCAGTCGTGCAATTTCCACTAGCATATCTAAAGAGCTCCATACACTATGCACTTGCCAGCCATAATATCTGTGAAACAAGAAGAAGAAACAAAGGGGTATATACCATATGCATTTTGGCCGCTTCATTCGTCTTTAACTTCGTCCAGTAACGAAATTTCGTGTCTACTGATGAAAACTTTCTTCTTTCTCCTAACTTCAGTGAAGGAATTACTCCCATATCCGGTTAATGCAGAGACAAGTGCCACTACATTATTCACACTCAAGCTGGGTACGGCTTTAAATATTATTTGTATTATTTCATTCTCTGCTACTCCGACTACTTTAGAAATTTGACAATAAATATTCCTCAAATACTAATGTAAAGACATAACTAACCCTTACCTATATCTATGTAAATTATATATGAATTATGTACGAGCAATAATATATTATATATTGTAATTATGGCACGTATGAAATACTTTATACGTGTCTGTGTTCACTAACATACACAAGTGTTCCACAGCTGTTCTTCAAATCTTTCTCATCGAGTCTTCCTTCTATGCGTTCTATGCGTGCCTTCTTCTATTTCTTCTTCCTCTATGCTATGCGTGCTAGTGGCTTTACAAGAATGTAAAATCAACTTCATTTCTATGTTCTCTCTTAACCAGCAATGTACCTTCTTGAATATAAATAAATAAATAAATAAATAAATAAATAAATAAATAAATAAATAAATAAATAAATAAATAAATAAGTTCTAACCAAACTCCAAAATTCTTAGCAGCTTAGTATCGACAAGGTTTCATCAGCCCGGGTCCTAACTTTAATATAATTTGGCAAGACAGGATCAGTAGAAAGAAAATTGTCTATCAGTAGAATGAGATTCCTGCTGCATTTTAGGAAATCGAGGTTATAGGCGAACTAAACGTGACGTGGTCGTAACTTCAGACGATTTGGTTAGAGTACGACATGTGCAACGTGATAAGACAAGGACCTGGAATGACACAATCAGCTTGCAAGGGAAAATGCAACGTGCAGTTTGAAATCGACACGACATACAATTATGTATCAAAAAAGGACATTCAGTGATGCAGCAAAAAAAGTAAATATCAAAGAATAACATAGTCAGGTAATATAATGATATAGCAAGGCATGGCATACGATGCCTTAGCATGGTAAAGAATATATAGGGCGAAGCAGAGCTGGGCATATAATGATATGACAAAGTAAAATATATAAGCAAGTAACAAAACCGGCCATGCAATATTGCAGTAAGACATGGTTTGCAACGATATAGCAAGTTGGAGCAATTGGCATCCACACTTCCGTGGAAGAACTTCGGCCTCACACACACACACGTGGGGTCCACGGTTCGAGTCTGCTACAGCCCAGGTGAAAGGAATAGCAAGTTAGAGCATACAAAGACGTATTAGTAAGACAGTGCAGTAACAAGGGGGATAATTCAATTTTCTTATCGAGAAACTGAGTAACAAAGACAAAGGTCTAGGAGCAGTAAGTATACTTAAAGGAATAACCAGAGGTATTTAGTCAAGCAGCAGCTTTTAAATACCTGACTAAATACCTGGTATTTAGTCAGGTATTTATCCATATATGACACGTCAAGCAGCTCTTCAACACCAGTCATTACGTGTTTGCAACATATGTTAAAATATTGTTTTTGTTTTTTCCAAGTATAAACTATATTTATTGTATGTTTATAATTGGCAATTATTAGAAAATACTTGTTTATTCCTATTTTATACTCATATATACTCATATGTACATATATACTTGTTTATACTCATATGATTAGAAAGAAAATTAAAAAACTTGGGAATAACAACAAATATAATGGCGAAAAGAACAAATTAGCAAAATAACGCCAGAAATAACGCAATAATAATAAAATAACGGAAAATTAAATAACAAAGTTAATAATAAAATAATAATAATAATAATAATAATAATAATAATAATAATAATAATAATAATAATAATAATAATAGTATCTAAATGGGCATGCACTCTCTCCGAAATCTACATATTTTCACAGATACTCTCTGTGTTGAAGTGATTAGCACTATCGCTTGTTCGAATTGCAAATGACAACATTAATCCCAATTTCAATCCCCTGGCTGAGTGTGGAATGATCATGAACTATTCATTCACTGTTTGCCCTCGTACACGCAACAGTGATTGGGGAACCAGGTTGTAAAACGATTAGCAAATCGTTTCCAAAGTAAATCATCTACGCTGACTAGCATAATTAAGCGACTTCACTGCAGACTCCAGGAACAAAATTCAAGCATCATTGAAATTTCCACCTATTGTGGTTCTGATGGTGTCTTGGTTTAATTATGGCTTTGACTACTAATTCATCACAAGCTGGTTTCTCCTTGTTTCATTGTCCACCTTTGTTAATCCATCGACCTGACTTTCCATTATACCAAATACAATGCAACAAAATATGAATTGAATAGCAGAAAGTTAAAATAGCAGATTCAGGCAAAAACATTTTGTTAAATAGATGGCGTAAAAAGCCACAAAGCAAAGGCAAAACCAGGTCCTCTCCAACTCTTTATGACGACTCTTGTTCGGGATGTAATGCATTGTTTATATCTGGGATCCCGGAATCCCTGGCATTCTTTTATATTTCAAGGAGGAAATGTAACATTTTTTTATATGCGAAGAAAATATATCCAGTAGTTTCAAAGCGTTATACGACAAAGAGTACTGGGAAGACGGGACACCACGAGCGTAGCTCTCATCCTATAACTACACTTAGGTAATTACAAACACACGCACACACGCACGCACGCACGAGATGAGGTAGACGCCATACACAGTTTGAAATGTAGATATGACAGACCACAATAGGCTCAGTAATCTGTACACCAGTTGATTGTCAGTTGAGAGGCGGGACTAAAGAGCCAGAGCTCAACCCTTGCAACACACACACACACACACACAGTACGCAAAAATAGGAAATAACACTGAAAACTGCACGAACCAAATGATAGGACGAAGACGGACAAAGGGACCTGAAGGCACCACACTAGAGGGACGAATAATTAAAGGGAGGAGCTCGCAACATAAACAAGAGAAAGGTGAAGGGTCATACACATACCCACGACGTCAAAAGTCGAGTTAACTACAGAGAGAGAGAGAGGGAAGATGTAGCGCGTGTGTGAGGAGACCCATGATGCTGGTCCAAATCCTCCGGCACCAAAGATTTTTCCCTGTAGATACATCACGGTATTGTGATTTTCTTGTGTGAGGTCAATTTCAGCTTCTCAATGCAATATTCAGCTAACACTGTCATTGTAAACTCGTTATCCCGCACTGTATGGATTATCAACCTGTTCTCTTAAAAAGAACGTCGCATTTGGCCGTTCGCCCGTATGGCCGAATTTGGACGTAATTTGAAAATGAAAAAAATATGAAAATAAATTTAGGATTTTTTTTTTCAACAACAGTAAGTAAAGGGTCCTCTGATAGGTTAGGTGGGCAGGAAATTCTCATAAAATTTCAAAACGTTATGAAAAACGTTAATTTAAAGTGTCCTCACATAACCTCTGCGCGTACGCCGGACGACTCAAATAGAAAACGGAACAGAACGTCACTTTTGTGAGTCGATTCCATTTCAAATTACGTCCAAATTTGGCCATATCGCGCATACGAGCCAAAAGTGACGTTCTTTTAAGAGGACGGGTTTGTATACAGTACGTGGCTAATGATTCTGTTACTCTGACTGCTAGTTACATATACTATAGAGCGCCTTTGCATACAACTGTTTGAATAATTGTATGCAATTCATATTTTAACAGGCTAGTATATTTTCAAATTCCATTTCATGTGAGTGAGGGGAAGTGAAGGAACTATCAGGTGGAAAGCGCCAAGCTATTAAGACTATATAGCACTTAGAAGGGATGAGGATAAGGATTTGGGATGAGACGGGGAAAAGGAATGGTGCCCAACCACTTGGACGGTCGGGGATTGACCAAATATTTTTCCTCAGACTACGTATTTTTATTAAATATTATGTTTTTATTAAGTATTATCATTATTAGTCAGTGCTAACGTGGCTCAGGTTCTTATTAGTCGCTGAGCTTTCATCACATAATGATACATTATGTAAAGTAAAAATTAACTTTGCAGTAAAGCGCTGTGATCAGAAATACTCAGGAAACTAATACGAAATGCTGAATATTAAGACTTTAACGTAATCATTTTCTTCATTATATACTTAAGTGTACCATGGAACTGTTTTAGAAGGGATGTGTGGAAACCATACCGTTTACTTACAAATTTTGTCCATTTACTATGCCTCCCCCCCCCCCAATATAAATTCATGGGGGGGGGGGGGGGCAGTGGACCCCATGCCTAGGAAGGTAGTGGAAAGGCTGACAACTTATAATGAGCTCCTGAACTGAACTCAAGCTCATTTCTTCTTCTTCTTGAAAATAGGTACAGTTTGCATGAAGGGCTTACCCTCCCGATGACTGCACCAGGACAGATGTAGGGAGACGCATTGACGTTGAGGAGAAGAAAGTCAAAAGTGTTAGATGTGTCGGGTCGTAGTGAGAGGAGTGGCGACGAAAACAGAGGCGGACGCTAGAGGGAGACTCACCGCACCATAGGGCGGGATGTCGAGTTTACGGCGGCAGCTGATCCACTCACTGCGTAGCGTTGAGCGCAAGACAGCAACTAATGTTTTTCCGGAAACTTGGAGATCGGAAAGCGCAAGCATTAAGCATCCCAAATCACCCACGTGTCAGGGGACACCCGGCCACCAGGCGGTGGCCTCGGCTGAGACATCTTATCCGGCATCTTATAAACAAACTCCTTCACCCGCGACACCCAGACAATGGATAAGCACCACGGGATCGAAAGCACCCGGGCATCCCGATAAGGGCCCAACACCGGACCCACACAGGGCACGACCCCAGCAGTCGGGACTAGGCTTCCCCCAGACCGGGGTAATGAAGGAGGGGGAAGAGCAGGGGACGCAGGCGCAGCATCGACCCCACCACATGGCACAGGAGCAGAGGCCTCCCGGCGCACATCTTTCCGCAACACCACGACGAAGTCCCGATCATCAGGGGCAACCCCCATTGCGGGGATCCAACAGCAGGAGACGCAGGAGGGGGGGGGGGGGCACAGGCAGCAACTTCGGAGCCCTCACAGCAGCAACATCCACGGCGAGGACGCCCGAGCACCATACTCCCCCACCAATTCCCAAGGCACACCACGAAGGGGAGACACACTCCGAGCCTGCCGCGAACGCTTGGAGACAGGCCGCACCACACCACTCCCACCAGGCCCCGCCGCAGGCACAGCCACCATCTTTACATCCACACAGGCCACACCGCTCCGTCCGAAGAGTCCACACAGGCCACATCGCCCACACTGTCTACATCATCCACGGAAACAGCCTCAGAACACCAACGCGCACGCTTCTGCAAAGGGATGGAAAGAGCAGAACTACAGTCGTCAACACACACAGACACGGCAGGCACCTCTCCCTGCCGAAGCCCCCCCCCATCCAAACAGCAGAACCCGCGACCCCGGGAGCCGGTAACATCCAAGGTGGGGGTGGGACATGAACCTCCACCGGGACATCCACAGTACACGCAGCGCAGGCGACGGCCCAACACCCACACACACCGGCTCAACAACCCCAGGGGCCACAGCAGGTACCAAACGTGTCGCACGGGCCGTAGAACTCGCCTCAACAGGCCGAGCGGCAGACAGGCAATCAGGCGCCTCAGGTACAGCACCCCACACCGTCCTCAGAACCGTCCGAACGCAACAGGGGCGGAAAATCCTCCGCACGAAAAACATGCACTCTACTAGTCGCTCTCACGTCGCACGCTGCAGCCAGATGACCCACGTGACCACACCGATAACAGGTGCGCTGTTGACCCGGGTACTGGCAGCGGAGCGTGTAACTCAACACGGACATCGACGACGGTACACTACAGCGACATCGTCAGGGTGCGGGAGCCGTCAAGCATACCAACACAGTGCCCGGCAAGGACCTTGTTCCAACGAACACTTAACACTGTCCCAAATCGTTCAAAACAGGAGGTTAAAAAGACATCCTAAAATTCGAAGGGGGCACCATGCACCGCCAAGACGTCAAGGTAACACTAAGATTCACCACCTTAACAGGACCCACAGTATCAGGGAGAGGGTAAACACGCCCCTCACACCCCTCGAGAAACGCCTGAAAGGCAGCCTGGAGGTGAAACTTGACCACAACACGGTTGCCCTGAAGAAGCTGGATGCCCACCAGGTCTGACAGCTGCACATGTAGCACGTCCACCAGGGCGACACCAACCAACGAATGGTCCACCGTCACTGTAAATGCCAGACCAGCCGACAATGTCCTCTTCAATGAAGGGCGACAAGTCCCCATGGCTAAGTCAAACGTCACCCTGTCAGTGGCAAACCACCACCAGCAGGGCAAACCAGCAATCACCCAACGTAAACACTAGCCAGGAGCGGAGAGACCTCAGGAAGGTCCGACCTGGCCGGTGGTCCCCACACAGCTCCAAGCTCATTTAGTTAAGTAACAGTCTCGTAAAGCTAGTTACTCGGTTTGATACACGTCATTAGCCATTTGAATCATTCGTAACTCCAATAATTTGCACATGCATCTAAGAGAGTGATTACATCAGTGATTACACATTAAATGTTCCAGCAAAATAACTACGCTCTATGGGTGTAATACAGGTCCACCTCATGTGGTAGTTACGTTAGACCGTATCAGTTAGAAAACACAAATAAAAATAAACTTAAACCATTGTATCTAGTTATCTGCATATTAGTGTCTACTACTGCGTGGCCGGGTGATCACTGGTTCTCTTATCTTCGTTACAAACTCGACAGACCATCTCACAATGATGAAAGAAGGCAATTCGGCACGGAAAGGCACCACAAACACACTCATCTTTCCATACAGTTCGCACGGTACAACTCGTCTGCGTTGATTTCTCACCTGTACCTTTGCTCAACCACGTGGGCTGGACGGTAGAGTGACGGTCTCGCTTCATGCAGGTCGGCGTTTAATCCCCTACCGTCCACGTGGTTGGGCACCATTCCTTCCCCTCGTCCCATCCCAAATCCTTATCCTGATCCCTTCCAAGTGCTAAATAGTCGTAAGGGCTTGGTGCTATCCCCCTGATAATTACCTTACCTTACCTTTGTTGCCGACTAACAATGACCAAATCAACCCACTGACCTAACCCCAAATATGTCTCTTAACTGTCACGAAAAATACACGGGCATTTCTGCCGTGTCGGCTGTGCTAATGGGAGGCGGCGAATTCCAGATCCACCCGTATACTTCCCTACGTTCTCTTTAAGAAACTGGGAGCTAGGACACCAGCATCGTTCCCTGGACAATCTCTGCTCACTGCGGCGTCAATCTATGGGACCTTTATGGCAATCATAAGTCCTGTGATGGAGCCAGGTCATTCGTCTCTCGGAAATCATAGTGTATGGACAACCTCGACCTCCCTCTCGAGTCAGTGATCCCTCAGTTCGTCACTCTATTGGTCGAATCTCGATCCTGGTTGACGAATCCGCAAGCGATTGCTGACATTAACCATAGTAACGATGATCGTTCACCAGCTCGTTCTCACCACCTGTCCAGTCATTATGGTGGCTATATGAAATAACGAAATAATATGAAATAACTATATTACAAATAAACTGCAATAAGAATTACATTGTTATAGAAGTACTTTTTTTTATTTTTATTTTTACATGCAAACATGCAAATTAAATACAATAAAAACAAGGAGAAACACATTACAAACCAAAGAGAAACAAAGAAAACCCATCAGCCAGAAGGGCCGACAGTACAGCATAACAAAAGTACAAAACTCAAACAGGCATTGAAAGTACAGTACAAAAGGTAAACACATGCAGTACAAGGATAAACAAATGCAGTACAAAGGATAAACAAATGCAAAATAACAAAAACACAGGCGCATATCAAACAGTACAAAACCATCGGTACACAACAAACAAACCAAACACCGGCCTGAAGGACCAATACCCAAAATACAATAACACAGAAACCAAGGCTCAATACACAAAGAAAACAGAGTAGAACAAGAAAAAATAAATATAATAAATTAATAACAGAGCGCGAACATCATAGCCAGAAGGGCACATAATACAACAAATCAAGAAACCTAATACATGAAAAGGTATAGCCTAAATTACAAGAAACAAAGACGACATCGGCCCTGAAGGGCGCACAAGAAACTCACAGAACAGACCAAGTCCAAGACACACACAGCAAGCACACGGACTATCAGGACTGCGCATACTTTCCCGGCCACTCTGCAGCCGGGAAAAAGAGTACAATATGCCTCCCACATCCACAGGATTTCTTCCGTAAGAGGGGACGAAGGCGTCGAGGATCGGGCATCGAAATCGGCACACCTTCAACAAAAATCTTGTCCTCTGGAACCAGACAGTCGTGGGGCACCACGGAATAGGCATCACTCGCCTAGTAAAGCTAATACTTATAGGGTTGGTCTTCGAATCATACTCCACACCGTGGCCAAGATGACGGGACGGCTTCCCCTTACAGGCGCGGGCAACGGCGCGCACTTGTAACCTCGGCAGCCCCACAGGGCTTCGCAGCAACCCCGGACGGGACACCTGCTGGGGCTCCTCTCGCCGAACATCCTTCTTGAGTACCAACACTAGGTCCCGGCCTGCACCCGCACCCCCCTCACCCACATCCGGAGGAGCAACCACCCCCCACTGCGGGGAACCGCCGACAGAAGACACAGGAGGTGAATCATACACACAATCCTTGGCATCAGCAGGTCCATGGACGTCAGCGTCCACCACCTCCACTCCCGAGAACCCATCAGCGTCAAAATCCTCCACATCAGCCAATGCAGTAGAGGACCGCCTGGACCGCTTGGGCACCGGGCGCCACATCCTCAGAGCCTGAAGCTGACCCAGACCCACGGGCATCACAAGCCGCGCGTACCAACGCCCGCTCTCATGACTGCAGCAGCCTCAACCGCAGGGGGAACCGGACAACACACAACCGGGGACCCCACAGCCACTTCAGCACCCAGCACAGCCGGGATCCGGCGAGGAGGAGGGCCAGGCGCAGCATCTGAAGACAGGTGATCAGGCAGTGAGGAGGGCGCAGCAGACAGGCCCACCGGAGCAGCAGGGACAGGAGCAGGGGATCACCGAGAGCCTCGCAACAGCCGGAGGACGGCCGGCGACATCCGGGGAAACGTCAGGGGACGACGGGGGAGCCGCAACAACGAGCTGGACGTCTCCGCATCCCGGAGTCCTCGTCCAGGGGAAGCGGAGGGAAATCTTCTCCCTGAAGAGGTTGACAGGGGCAACCGGAGCGCCTCGCACCCGGCAGCCTGATGCGCCAGCAAGCCACACCGGAAACAGGTCCGAGGCTGTCGGGCATAGTACACCCGTTGTAGCACCCCAAAGCCGGACCGAAGAGGGAATATCCGACCGCAGGCGCATCCCCAAGGTGCGAATGTTCGTCCGCCTCCCGGCATATCTCCCAGTGGATATCGTGTGACCCTCACACTGATGACTGGCCCCAAGCGCTGGAAGTAACGCCGCAGAAGCTCCTCGGGAAACTCCGGGGGCGCCCCATGCACACTGACATAGGTCAGCGCACCACTCCGGTCTGATATTGAGACTGAGGCCGGCACCCCCCCGGCAACGACAACGAGCGTCCCTCGTACCGACTGAGGAAATCCACGGTACACCTCCTCCGTCGCCAGCTTGATGACAACACGATGAGCAGTCACCAGCTCAATGCCGTCGACGTCCAGCACAGGGACATGAAGCAAGTCGCACAGAACTACTGCTACTTCCGGATAACCAGCACGCCCAGAGACTCTCCAGGCCCACGGAGTTCACGCGCTTAATCGCTGGAAGGGGACCACCCATGGTAAGCCCAACACCTGCCACGTCTGCACTCAGCCAGCCAGGCAACAACACTGGGGGTGGGGGGGGCAGCTACGCCCCGCCACCTGGCGACCAAACGCTACTACCCTAGCAGTCACGGAGGGCCACGTCCGCACCCCACGGCTGCTCAGGGTCAAACTCCATTACAGAAGTACTTTGACACTTAAAAGTTTGACGTAAGCGTATCCATTCTGAGCTGTTTAGGTTGGGGTCATGACAAA
>WNGS01165751.1:13585074-13587574 GCA_020271785.1 Procambarus virginalis
GTAAACAGTTTTTATACTGCAAGCTTTTCCCAAACATAATAACAAATATAATTAAATGGGTGTCAAATTATTATAATTGTATATATATATAATATGATATTATATGTCGTACCTAGTAGCCAGAACTCACTTTTTGGCCTACTATGCAAGGCCTGATTTGCCTAATAAGCCAAATTTCCTGAATTAATTATATTTCTCTAATTTTTTTCTTATGAAATGATAAAGCTACCATTTCGTTATGTATGATGTCATTTTTTTTATTGAGAGTAAATTAATGTAGATATATGACCGAACCTAACCCAACCCTACCTAACCTAACCTAACCTATCTTTATAGGTTAGGTTAGGTAGGTAGCCGAAAAAGTTAGGTTAGGTTAGGTAGGTTAGGTAGTCGAGAAAAACAGTTAATTCATGAAAACTTGGCTTATTGGCAAATCGGGCCTTGCATAGTTGGCTGAGAAGTGCTTCTGGCTACTAGTACGACATATATATATATATATTATATAGATTATATGATATAGATATATATATATATATTATACACAATTACATACAATAACAATATATATATACAATACAAGAATCAAAAGAGAGCAAATTCAATATATATATATATATATATATATAGATATATATATATATATATATATATATATATATATATATATATATATATATATTCATATTATATATAGGGTTGACCAGGTGCCCAGGTCGACCCAGAATTATTTCATCAAAAGTAAATTCAAGAAAATTATGAGAAATAACAATAATAAATGGGGACATATACAACACACAATCGTATATTAAGAAATTGCACTCCTTGTGGGATTTGGTGTCTCTGCTTCTCTGTCTCTGCCTCTGTCTCTCAGTCTGTCTCTTTCTCCCTGTCTCTCAGTCTGATTTGTATCTATATGTATCTTTATCGATCAATTTCCATGAGTGTCTCATTGTGTCTCTCGCTGTCTCTGTCACAATATGCCTGCCTGTGACTATATGTATGTGTGTGTCCTTTTCTGTCTGTCTCTGTGTCTGTGTGGTATATTATAAACCCATATACTAAATACGTTTTCTCATCACGGGAGAAATGGAAAGTTAACTGATAACTCTTTCTTTTTGTGACCCATAGAGGGAGGAGTGGCTGTAGACACCACCTCGCCCTTCATCCCTATCTCGCCCCGCCTCGTCCCTCATCCCTACTTTGACCCTCACCACCACCTCGCCCCTCATCACCACCACCTCGCCCCTCACCTCCTCGGCCGGGAGGTGCTCGACCAGGTTCTGCCACTCGCTCCGCCTGCGTCATTATAACTTTTCACTCTAATTGAATCTGTTTGGTCCACACTACTGATGAAACCTGGCCACACGAGGCTCATCACAAACCTAATAAACCTTAATTTCAGACTCTTCCCTTGGTCGTCCTTCAGTAACAATTGAAAAATTATTGGGTTTTGGCACTTCACTTTCTAGAAAGAAACAAGAAACCAGTATTTCTCAGATCACACTGAAGACGCAAAAGAAAGCAGTATTTCTCAGATCACACTGAAGACGCCAAAGAAAGCAGTATTTCTCAGATCACACTGAAGACGCAAAAGAAAGCAGTATTTCTCAGATCACACTGAAGACGCAAAAGAAAGCAGTATTTCTCAGATCACACTGAAGACGCAAAAGAAAGCAGTATTTCTCAGATCACACTGAAGACGCAAAAGAAAGCAGTATTTCTCAGATCACACTGAAGACGCAAAAGAAAGCAGTATTTCTCAGATCACACTGAAGACGCAAAAGAAAGCAGTATTTCTCACATAACACTGAAACAAAAATCAAGAAAACCAGTATTTCGTTATATCAAATTAAAGCAAGACGCAAAAGAGTAGTATTCCGCATATAACACTGAAGCAAGTATCAAGTGAGCAGTACTTCTCACATAACACTGAAGAATCAAGAGAACAGTATTTCGTTAGAACAAACTGAAGCAAGCTGAATCAAACAAGACGCAAATGAGAGCAGTATTCCGCACAAAACACTGAAGCAAGAATCAAGAGAGAGCAATATCATGTTTGCTAAAGCAATTCATCAACAACAGGAGAATTCCTTCATAGCACCAAAAATCCCCTGCGTCATAAGTTTTAATAAGGCAATCTTATTTTATAATCGACTCAGCTCTGGTTTACATCCAATGTAATTATAAACTTTGGGGGCTAAAGTATTAAGTGGAAGATTGGTCAGTTGAGAAACAAGAACAGAGAATAGGAAGCAGGAGTGAAAAGAGAAAAAAATAAATTAAAAGGCTGATAATGGGACTGTGTATGAATAAGGGAAAAGGCAGACAGCTTTACAAGCTAGTCGAGAGCTTAAGTTTCAGTCCAACCATTTATCCTCTTCGGTAAAAGCGGCTGCTTCGCTTATTGCAGGTCGGCGTTCGATCCCCGATGGGTAAAGTGGTAGGGCATAGTGCCTTGTCTTCATAACTACTCAAAGTGTTCTATAGTTGTACTGGTTTA
>WNGS01165751.1:13590074-13600413 GCA_020271785.1 Procambarus virginalis
AAAAACGCCCAGATGGAGTCACCCTGCAGCCATGGAGGGAAGGTAAACAGGTCGTATGGGATTACACCTGTGCATCTACATTGGCTGATACCTATTTACGTTACAGCTCAGCGGAGGGAGGTGGGGCAGCCACCTTCAGGGAGACCCAGAAAATCCACAAGTACAGAGACCTAGACCGTTGTTACAGGTTCGTGCCGATAGGCTCAGAGACTCTGGGCGCCTGGGGTAAATGTGCACTCAAGTTTTAAAGGAGGTTGGTGAGGAACTCATTGGGAAAACTAGAGACCCACGAGCAGCCACTTTCCTGTTCCAGCGCCTCAGTGTCGCAGTGCAGAGGGGAAATGCGTGCTGTATCCTGGGTACGCACCCAACCTCCGAGGAGCTGGACGAGGTCTTCGATCGCTGATTGTTTAATTGTTATATATTTGTGTGTGTGTGTGTGTGTTCTCTGTAAACTGTAGCATTGCAATAAAATAAAACAAAACATACAAAAAATAATAGGGGTGGTAGGAGAAGAAAAGAATTAAGTATTCGGTGAGAATCCACAAGATCTTCTCTGAATGCTCTTTGTTTTCTTCTTCGAGGATGTGGGTCCCTGCAATTGCACCAGAGGTGGTACCCCTAATATATATATATATATATATATATATATATATATATATATATATATATATATATATATACATATATATATATATATATATACATATATATATATACATATATATATATACATATATATACATATATATACATATATATATATACATATATATACATATATATATATATATATATATATAT
This sequence comes from Procambarus virginalis, assembly GCA_020271785.1. Taxonomy (NCBI): domain Eukaryota; kingdom Metazoa; phylum Arthropoda; class Malacostraca; order Decapoda; family Cambaridae; genus Procambarus; species Procambarus virginalis. The sequence continues at coordinate 13,590,879 of WNGS01165751.1, forward strand.
ATATATATATATATATATATATATATATATATTTATATATTATATATGTATAATTATTTTATTTATTTGGCGAGTTAAAGCGGCACGACACTGGCATCCCTGGAGGAAGAGAAAGGATGGGATTCGAAGATGTGATGTTGAAGGATAAGACCAAAGAGCAAGTGACCTGATGTCACGTGACCAACGAGAAGGTGACCCAGTGACCTCTGATGAGGTCCTTTGAAGGGACCTGTGAGGCCTCTGGGTTGGTTATTACAACGGATAATTAACGACAGTTGGTGGTCAAGTAGGAACTTGAGGTCACTCGGCGGTCTGGGTCATTTGTTGCAAGCTGCGCAATCCCCCCTCAAGTGCGGAGGGCCTTGTTGGGCCGCTCCCCAGCCTATTATTGAAGAGATATTGCATGGAGGCGAGGCTGTCCCGACTCTGAAGGGAAGTCGGTACGTAAGGAGTCTCGGGAGGTCTGGCTTGCGTTAGGCAGTCTACGACTGCAAGAGTCGAGTTGTTGCTTGACGAACTAATAACAGTCTGGGACCGTTAAGGAATCTACGTAAGGTAAAGGCAGGGAAATGACCAGTGACATTATTCACCGATGCTAAAAGAGTGCAGTGAATGGTGAAGAATTATATCTGTTGTGCATTTTAGTAATAGTTTACGAGAGCGAGTTGTGACGGTGTATTGACCCTTAGTCAAGGTCAATGTGTGGTACAGCACAGTATGGTGACCCTTAGTCGAGGTCAATGTGTGGTACAGCACAGTATGGTGACCCTTAGTCGAGGTCAATGTGTGGTACAGCACAGTATGGTGACCCTTAGTCGAGGTCAATGTGTGGTACACAGTATAGTGACCCTTAGTCAAGGTCAGTGTGTGGTACAGCACAGTGTAGTGACTCAGTCAAGGTCGACTTGTATGTAGTAGAAACTTTAGACAGTCAAGCAGATATTCTTTCTTTGGGTATAAAGATACAGAGGAGATTATCTGTCTATAATTGGAGTCCAGACACTTTTGAGTGAGAAGAAACTTTGGAGTGAGCGGATTGAGTCGACACAGTTTGGGCTAGCCGCTTTAAACGTTGCAGGATTAATAGGTATTTTATTCAGTGTCATAGGTGGTTCGGTGTCATGTCCGTGCCCCTCATAAAAGGGGCATGGCCCCATTGACCCTTCTTCAAGTTAGAGATGTGAAATATTCAGCAAGTAGTCCATAGACTTTGGAATTATTTAAAAAAAACGACAGTGAATTAATATATTAAATTTAAAAACAATGAAGAAAGACAGATTCTTGGGACAACCATTTGGTTATGTAGACTTTGACGGGGAAATAAATTGAGAGAAATTTGCTAAAGTTATCCTGCATTGGTCATTACAATTATATTTTCAACGCTTGCCATGGCATGTACAAGTTCGATCTAATTCTTTCAAGCAAAATTTCTAAGATGTTCAAATTACCTCAAGTTGTTGGTCGTTTCGTTAAACATTCCTTATGGTTAATTCACTTTCATTTTGTGTCAGCTCACTATTTTTCGGCTTATGTGGTTAATCGGGAAATTCAGGAATTAAGGGAGTTTTTACCTTGCAATAGTTCCCTATTATCGAACTATTTTTTAGCTTGTTTCTGCTTTTTCAATTCATTACCGTTAATTTGAACTAGGTTAATCTACCATATGTGTCTATGTTTCTTTGTTTCTCTTCCACTTCCTAGTTCCCCTCCATTTTCTTTGTTTTCTTGTTTACTGGAGTTCTTCTACATTCTCCTGTGTAGAAAAACTTCTGAAGATGGATCTGAAGATCATCTGTTCAATATTATTGTTATTATAAATTTCAAACATATTATCCTTTCCTTCAGTCTTCTACTTCCGGCCCAGTGTCCCCACGTATCTTATCTCCACTTTGGAATGCTGACATCAGCATCTTGACTCCTTCCTCCCCTTTCCATATAATTTATGACCTGGTTGTACCTTCCTCCTCTCCTTAAACTATGTTGCTGTTAAAGATTCGCTACCTGGAACAAAGTTCCAAGTAGCACGGGCTGTGGTGAGCCCGTTTTGACTCCTTAAACTAGCCCTCTCCCCAATTGCATGGATAATAGCATTTCATTTTCCAGGACCATTGGAGATTCGAACACGGGTCTTAAGATTACGAGCGAGTTGCTCTACACACTTAACCACTGCAGACGCTCACGCTAGGGATGGATCTCAGGGTTATCTGACTGATATGTCCTTTTTTGGGGGACTTTAAACCTTATCTGAAGCACCATTAAGGAGGTTTTACTCACCTTCATCCCTGTTGTATAAACTACAAACCACAATTGCGTGGCGGCCACTTTTTAGACCCATTTAAGTTTCCGATGATCTTAGGGAATGAAATGTTTGCGGACTCGCTATTGTGGTCTACTGTTTATATGACAGGAATGAGGAAGGATGAAGCCTCCAGATACTTTTAGAGGCTTGAGTCCTTCTCCAGGCTCTCAGCTCCTTCCCCTCCAAACTCCTGAGTCCTCCTTCAAGAATTTCTAATCCCAATCCGGACTTCTTCTCTCTCTTCAAATCCTTACCTAGCAGCTTGGTACAGAAGGGTTATAGTGATGGCCATTTACGAGTGTTGACCCCATGTTCTGTGTCACTCTTAATGCCAAAGTTTGCCCCTGGCTGCATGAGTTAGGACTCGAACCCTTGTTATAGTGTAACTTGTGTGGCTCCAGGGCCTCCTTCGCTCCGTTCCAGTCAATAATGACTAAATATTTTCTTAAGAGAGAGAACTTATTCTGGGTTATAGGTAATTACCAGGTTTTATGGCATCAGGTGTGCTGGAGAGGTGTATTTTGAATGAAGGATTGCAGAGAGCTAAAGGCATTTTGAAAATACAAAAACTGTATAATTCTTTTGCTATATTGGAACGTAGTATACATACATATTTCAGAAANCCATATTTCAGTCATATAGGCTTTTACGCACATCAATATTAAATATACTTACAGTATTTAATTTATATAATAAGAATTTAAGAATAAAATTAAACGTGATTTTTTAATAATAAACAAATATTAAGTTTAACTACTGGTCCTTAAGCAGCTGTACACCGAGGAAGTAGATAATTGAGCTGATAGACAGGGTGATTAATACTTCTAGCTCTTCTAGCTTTCCTAATCAAATGCGTTTATATATATCTTAAACTCATTAAAATCGCAGCCAAGCTCGTTACTCGCATGTCTTAAAATATCTTACAAAACAAATATCTCATATATCTTCCTTAAAACATTTGAAGGAAAACTCTACTTAACGCCCCACTACGCAGCATTATCGTTACCGTGGCAGAGTGAAACTTTACTGTAGAAATTTATAAACTGGTTTCTGCTGGTTTTTAAATGCTGGTTTTCAAAAAATTTTAAATTTAAGAATATTCATTATCTTTTTCCATTCGGAAATCCTCCCAAAAAGTTTATGGGACTCCTTTTGTCTTTAATATTAAACTGTATTCAAGAAGGATATTGTCAACGTCATATGACTTCCCAGTACTCGTTGTATAACTATTTGGGCTGGACGGTCTCGCTTCATGCAGGTCTGCGTTCAATCCCGACCATTCAAGTGATTAGGCACCATTCCCTCCCTCCCTCCGTCCCATCCCAAATCCTTATCCTGACCCCTTCCAAGTGCTATATAGTCGTAATGGCTTGGCGCTTTCCCTTGAAAATTCCCTCCATAATTTCACAAGTCTATAACTTTAAAATATTTTACAGATTTTATATCACTGGAATTAATTATTATTTTGTAGTCTATTTTCGACGACGGACAATATTCATTCATTAATACAATGTTCACCAGCATATATGCGTTTTCTTCAGTCGTTTATGAACAGGTTTGGATGTATATTAGACAACGTACAGTGTTGTGATTCATTGTACACTGAACCCCAAAATGTGATTTCAGTTGTTTTACAATGATAACAAGCACACATACATATCGTGTTTGGGGGGCTTTTCGACAAGCCACTGGCTACCTGTTCTCGTCGAGGCCATTAGTATCAGTGGTCTTCGGGTAAATTTAGGTAAAGTATCATCTGTCTTACACAGTGTTAGAGATCTGTTATCCTGCAAATTGTCCAGTGGATTTTTGAACACTCAATATCGAGTGATTCAAGCTATTTTATAGTGCCAATTTACACCTTATAATTTACATTTAACTGGAACTGAGAATACATTCCATCGTCATAGTATGTTATGTATAAAGTTTCCATGGAAGTATATGAATGCAAAATACACTTTTCAATCAGATCAATAAAATCACATTATTGGTTTGCAGTCGTATCGTTCAAATATATATATATATATATATATATATATATATATATATATATATATATATAACCATTATCTGAAAGGATAATATAAACTGTTTTATTTAATGGAACCTGATCGTGAATAATGCATTTATCAATGTCTATCAATATTTCATTATAGATAATATATATTTTTATTTTTTTCTGAAAGACCACTTAAATATTTTTCAACTGACAATCACTAATTAAACCCACATTGCATGAAATACATTTTGCAAGCTTTCCCAGTTAATTTCTGAGGTAAACTTATTATGCTTCAACTAATTTTGCGCAATAAAACATTAGGCTCGACAATGGCACAAAAGAAATAGACATTCGTCCTGTTTAATACTGCATGAACTTGCTTATTCATGTTCAACATGACATTCATATATAACATGTTGATTTTTATATATAAGCATCCTTATAAAACATTTTCATTTGTAGCTTTGCCAATAAACCTGTTCATTCGTTTTCAATTGAAAATGGTTCTTTTCTTACACAATATTTCCACCATTACCGACTGAGGATATATGAATAGATCACATGCAGACTTTTGTACCAACGTACTTCATAGACATTCCATTCACCAGGGCTGTAGGAGACTTGAACCCCGGAACCCCACGTGTGTGAGGCAGAAGCTCTATCCACTCAGCTATAAGTAGTCTAAAAAAGGACACTTCATAAACCCTCTTCACTCATAATTTCAGACATTGGCGATATAGTGATCATCTGCTTAAACTCTTTAAAAAGTTGCTTTCCTTCCATTTATAGATCTTTAACAATAAGTTCAACTACATTGTCTGGTCGTTGTAAATCTGCATATGAGTTTCGGGTGATGATCAGCGCTTCAGTTTTACTTGTTGTTGATGAATAATCAATTCAACGGCCTTGGCAGTTTCGCGTGTGTTTCATTATACGCTGATGGTCCTGTTGAGTATATCTCTGGCTGGATGTCCCTCTATCTGGCTCCTCAGGCTAACTATACTGGTAATTTAAATGGCTCCTGAGGTAAAGAGGGCATTGCGAAAAGAGTTCCTTAGCCGCACAAAGCGTTGACTAAGAGTTCCTTAGCCACACAAGGTGTTGACTAAGAGTTCCTTAGCCACACAAGGCGTTGACTGAGAGTTCCTTAGCCACACAAGGTGTTGACTAAGATATCCTTAGCCACACAAGGCGTTGCCACGTCACAAAATGACATCATGGCCTATTTGCCCATTAAGCAGCTCGTTCGTTCCCAGAAACGATTTGTAATTAGAGGAAACCCATTTTAACAATTATTCATAAGAGAAAATCACTAGGAGCCGTGGCGAGGATTCGAATCCATCCTCTGGGTACTAGGGTTCGAAGTATGGGTTCGAATCCACGTCACAGCTCCTACAGAGGCTCCCATTGATACACCACGTTAATGGGATTTATTTTTCGCAATTATTCGAATATTCAGATTGATTGATGAATTTTAAAACACCCAAGATCTGGCACGGGCATGAATAACCCGTAAGTATATTTAGAAACACAGACCTACTTAACTACCCTAGTTCAGACTACCAGTAGCTCGGCCTAGGCTGGGATTCCTCATGAATTGATGCTGACAATGACGAAAGCTATGCATCTTCCCCCAATCATTGCGGCTTTGATTACATTTATTATACAGTTATGAGTTCCGAGGCAGTACGAGGTTGTTTAATAACAATTATCCTTGGGTTGTGAAGTTTTGAAAGCCGTTAACTATCAAATAAATGTAACCTAAGCCGCTGTCATTGAGGAAAGATGTAAATGTTTCAAAAGTGTTCTATGAATTCAAATTCTAGAGTCTTTTCGGTCCAGACCAATACGAACTATGGTTATGATCCCATCTCACTTCTGGCTCGAATTAAAGTCAGCGAACATTGTGCCATTACACCATTAGCCCGGAACCAGCACTTAACAGCGGCCACTACAACGGAAACACTTTAAACGGGCAACACTTTAAAAGGGCAACACTATCGGGTCCTGAAGTGGTCGCAACACTGCGGGCTTCACCCACTGGGGCCATACTGCTGGTTGTATGGTGGAAGTGATAGAGAGTCTGGATATCGTGAACCAAGATGCCTTACAGAATATTATTGCTTGAAAGGCCACAATATTTCCAATATCAATGCAGAACGAATATTTACCATTCAAAAATACAGATGAATGGATATATAAAACACATTAAGTTTAATCAGTAATCACTGAACAATCCTGCACTGGCAGTAAATTAATCACTGGGTTAATTAATTTATAATTTGCGCTGATTGCAATTATCTGGGATAATACCCCGCTCCTTATTCAATATTATACTGCGCTACATGAAAATTTAATTTAAACTGAATAATCATACATATGATTTATTTATGAAAATGCTTTCAGACCCGAATGTACACAACCACCCAATACCTTTATTGACGCCAAGTAATGCAGGTACTAAGGCAGACTCTACTTCTCCAGTGGAATAACTCGTATCAGTAATTATATATATCAGTATATATGTATTATATATATTATATATATATATATATATAATATAGATATATATATATATAATATATATATATATATATATATATATATACATATATATATACATATATATATATATACATATGTATTTATATATATATATATATATATGTATATATATGGAACAACGATAACAAAACACTGATCCAAGTATGCGGAAAAACCACATGTGAAAAATAGAGAATGCTAAACGCGTTTTCGGCTTAATTCGCCTTCATCAATGCAAAATAGAATGAATACACTACTTTGATTCATTCTACACTGCTCATATGAAGGCGAATTAAGCCGAAAAACGCGTTTAGCATGCTATTTTTTCACATGTGGTTTTTCCGCATATATAATCATCACCACCACCGACCACTTACTCACATGGATGTGAAGGCAGCGCTCCTGAAGAAATATTTAAGCAATACTGCAAAATGATGATGAAAGATACAATGCAAAAGGTGAAATATTATTGATGCCAGCATCAAGGATGCTCTTTCACACAGCTCTATTAGAAAATAGGTTAAGAACAATGCAGGACAGGTCGTGGTCAACCATAGGTGCTCTCTCATCATCTACTGGTTATGTTGAAGACGTCATTAAAAATAAGATGAGGTCAGCCCCATACAATGTGTCTAACAAACAAGCAACTCAAGATTGCAGTGCAAGATGCAAGTTGAGTAGTGTGCAGAAGACTTGTTATATAAGCTTAAAGATGAGACAGCTACAAAAACTAACAGAAGAAGTAATATATATATATATAATATATATATATATATATATATATATATATATATATATATATATATATGAATGAAAACTCACCCCCCAGAAGTGACTCGAACCCATACTCCCAGGATTATGGGTTCGAGTCACTTCTGGGGTGTGAGTTTTCATTCGCGTATAGTCCTGGGGACCATTCAGGCTTGTTCGCATATATATATATATATATATATATATATATATATATATATATATATATATATATATATATATATATATATATCTTCCAAACACTCTTCTGTAAGGGGGAATAAAATTCGTATCTAACAACGACTATAAAGTTTTATTTGCAGTAAACCTTATGCTAATTCACCCCTATTGCTTAAACCATTTTATTGGTATAAATGATAAGTGCAAAACTTTTAGAAATTTTTCATTTTTATATATTCAGGGAATAATTTTATTTAAATTTTAACTTCACTATTTCCTAGAATGGTTGACAGACATTCAGCCATTTTCAACCCTGGATATTAACGACTTAATTAAATTACAAGACTTTTTCAATGTACCCATTCATTTACCTTTTTTCTTTTTTTGCAGTAATACCTGTAGGTAATGGCTTACCTCTCGCAGTGAATGATTATATCTTTGTTCCCTGACTAGCTGAATAGCCTTAAATGGTGACTGATGATACCATTTCACGGACAAAATGACAGGGAGAAGACCATGGGAAAATAGTTTAATTTGAATCTAATGTTTAAACAACGAGACGTGAAAATAGTGTTCTTCCTTGGTTTACGAAGAGAGATAAGGATGGAATTTAACTCCATTAAGGAACGCACAAAGACTATTCGGCCGTAGCTTACTGTAAACTGCTCGTCTATCGTGCCTTCATTTCTCGTTATCTTATCTCTCATGTTGTCTTCTGCACCAGCCAAAAAAAAAAGTCCGAGGTAAGGATTTCACTCGAAAACATTATTACTGAAGATGATAAATAGAAAAAAAATGAGGATTTAATTCAAGACGTGTCACATTTTATAGACTTTTCAAAAGGCAGTTAAGCAAAATATCAAACAAAAGCAGTTTTCCTTCTTTGATTAAGGATCGAATGCCGGAAACAACGTAATCCAGGATCGAATCCTTGAAGGGGAGTCATAGCGTTTACAGGACAGGAAACATTATTAATAAAACACATCTACAGAGTTACACTTCGGAAATATACACCGAGATGTGTGTACTCTACTTCACGGCATGTATATATATATATATATATATATATATATATATATATATATACACAGAGATTATAACACGTTCCTATGTTCAAAACAAGGATTATGGTAGCTTTAATAACCCTTTTGAGACTCCGGTCCATTTTGCCATTGCTAAACCAAAAACTTATTTCATTCTTAAGCTTCATCTTGCATTCGTTTGGCCCCATTTGGAAGTTCAGTTTTGTCTACCATGTGACATGGAACTATTAATGTCAAGCATGATTTGTGTACCGTGGCAAAAATATAATTATTTGCGTATTCCTTACTTCAATATGAATCAATATTAATCAATTTCTTCTCCACAGCAATTTATAGTTTTATTTCTTACAGAACATTATTGTATATTGCTAGACACATTCGTACATATTCTTTTAAAATTCGTTGAATGTATTATGAATTAAACTGCTCATTAAACTGTGGATAATTAATGTATGTGGAGGCCTTTTGTCTCTTGCTTACAGTGAGCAATAGAATATGCATCATCACAATTAAGATTATATTTAATTATATTCAACCAGATTAAACATTTCGCAAGTTCTGTTATAATATGCGGCAAATTACTACACTTCACAATATTCAGTTTGTTATTTTTACTCAACACAAAAGTTATAGTTATAAATACCGAGTAAAAAAAATAAAAGTTCCCTCACAAAAAAGACCCCAAAAAAATAGTTTCGCAGTAATTAGCGCTCAGAGCAC
>WNGS01165751.1:13618145-13639866 GCA_020271785.1 Procambarus virginalis
ACAGATTCCCGAGCCTACTGGCTCTATCAGTAGGCTCTATCAGTAGGTGTGTGTGTGTGTGTGTGTGTGTGTGTGTGTGTGTGTTTGTGTGTGTGTGGTGTGTGTGTGTGTGTGTGTGTGTTGTGTGGGGTGTGTATTGTGTGTGTGTTGTGTGTGTGTGTGGTGTGTGTTGTGTGTACTCACCTAATTGTGCTTGCAGGGGTTGAGCTTCGGCTCTTTGGTCCCGCCTTTCAACTGTCAATCAACTGGTGTACAGATTCCTGAGCCTACTGGGGCTCCATCATATCTACATTTGAAACTGTGTATGGAGTCAGCCTCCACCACATCACTTCCTAGTGCATTCCATTTATTAACTACTCTGACACTGAAAAAATTCTTTCTAACGTCTCTGTGGCTCATCTGGGTACTAAGTTTCCACCTGTGTCCCCTTGTTCGTGTCCCACCCGTGCTGAAGAGTTTGTTTTTGTCCACCTTGTCAATTCCCCTGAGAATTTTGTAGGTGGTTATCATGTCTCCCATTACTCTTCTGTTTCCAGGGATGTTAGGTTCAGCTCCATTAGCCTTTCCTCGTAGCTCATTCCTCTCAATTCCGGGACGAGCCTGGTGGCATACCGCTGAATCTTCTCTAACTTTGCCTTGTGTTTAACTAGTATGGACTCCAGGATTGGTCTTACATAAGTGGTATAACAGGGTTCTGAAAGATTTCTTACACAAGTTTTCTAAAGGCAGTTCTTATGTTAGCCAGTCTAGCATATGCCGCTGATGATATTATATATGATATTGATATGTGTGTTTGTGTGTGTGGTGTGTGTGTGTGTGGTGTGTGTGTGTGTGTGTGTGTGTGTGTGTGTGTGTGTGCGCGTATTTATTATTTGTTGTTTATTATTTAATTCTGCAGGATCGAGCTGTTAGCTCTTGGACCCACCTCATTCTAGCATCGAGTTATCTAATGGAATGATTCAGGATATATTTTTTTGTCATATTTACTTCATATTTCTCTCTAATACACACACATCTCCAGGAATCAGCCCGTAACAGCTGTCTAACTCCCTGGTACCTATTTACTGCTAGGTGAATAGGGGCCATCAAGTGCAAGAAACTGTCCCCTCTTTTTATATTCATTTATTTCTGTCCCTTTTTTTCTGTTCTGTTCATTTGTGTGTGTGCACGCGGGCTACCGTTTACATTTCAGTCACGTGAATATGTAAGTAAATTTACTCTTTCGTAGACAGAAACCCCATTTGCCACTTTGTAGAGATTCTTGGTAAATATGTCATTCCGCCTGCCCTTAACAGCTCCATGGAAAGAATTTTAAACTAATGTATAACTTGTTGGATAGTTCGATGGAATGTGTCAATTTCCATTACAATTTTAAATTGTTACCACGTAAAACGCGAATCACTTTTCGGAAACTTAACAAGAAATGGCTTCAATATGCTGTGAATATGTTAAATACATAACATTTTCCGGTATATACATGCTTAACTATATATATATATTTAAGGGAGTCTCTCTCATCCATCCGTATTTGGTTTGAATTTTGTTAATTTTTGTAGTAGTTTTATACATCTTGAAACAACAATAGTTTGATATATCTTCTTTTGTTTACGTTTGAGTGAGCTACAGGTTATGTTGCATTTAGTATGCAACATAACCTGTTGAATGTATTTATGCATTCAACATCGTGGTTGAAAGGATAATGTAATATGTCTGGAGTGACCTATTAAGCGGGGGTCGATTCCCCCACGTTTCTCCAAAGATATTCCCCTACCAGTTGTTACCGTTTCCTTGGCCTAATGCGAAAAAAATATGAATACAAATAAATAAATAAATAAATAAAAAATCTAAATAATTACAAACAATATAATGATAATAAGGACATTATATTCAACTAAACTTACAAGTCATTAGAAATATTGTTAAAATCCGTTAGTGAGGTGACTAGCAGGACACTGATCACAGCAGAAATTTATATAATTATTCTCATATACAGGATACTTCTAGCTACAGGCTTGTGCCAATATACACATGAGCTAAATATTCTTTAACTACACGTAGCGCTCCAGTGACCCTGTGAGTCTTTCCAAGTCCTCAAAATTACGTTATTCTTAGTCCTCCAGCTTTCTTAACTGTTGAATTACATTGACAACACAGTACGTTTACGGTCAGACATAGTTCCTGTTACTCACAGTTATGTATCACCGTCTCCACCTCATCTGATGAATAGATGAGGAAATTTAACATGTAACAACGTGGCTGTACATCATCACCAGGAACACAAGTCTGAAGGGATATTTTGCAAATGTCTTCACGCCCAGTCTACGTGATAAGTTGACCTGATTTTCGGGAAAACACAATCTCAATTTCTTTTAATAGTCCAAAATCAGTGCGATAACCGCGCGCCTCGAATCCCAAGTCACATTCGTAGTGAAAAATTTACGGTATGATAGAAGTTGATCAATATGATCGCCACTGTTTGAATTGCACAAGCAACATGGAACGCATGCAATGCTCGCTGTGGCCTGAAGGAAAGGGAACTATCAGGGGAAAGAGCCCGGCTATTACGACTATATAGCACTTGGAAGAGATCAGAATAAGGATTTGGGATGGGACGGGGGGATAAGGAATGGTGCCCAACTACTCGAATGAAGCGAGACCGTCGCTCTACCGTCCAGCCCAAGTGGTTGGATCGTTGTGGCCAGAGGAGGCATTAAATCCTCCGGTAGACTGACTAGCAAAAATTGCGATACATGTGCAGGGGATGAGTCACAATAACGTGGCTGAAGTATGTTGACCAGACCACACACTAGAAAGTGAAGGAGCGACGACGTTTCGGTCCGTCCTGGACCATTCTCAAGTCGATTGTGATACATGCAGTAAGTAGCAGCCCTGGGTGACAACCCCTTGATTGTCTGCTAAGAGGAAGACGCCACCGACCTCGTGGAAGCAAAGAAACTCATGTACAGGGGATTAGACCCACAGTATACAACTTTCTCCCCAGCACGGATGCGAGACTCCAGCTCCCTTAGGCAAACGTGCTAAAAGTTAACGCATGGAGTTGGATATAAGTTTAATTAAAATAAATTGAGGTCCAGCGACTACAAACTTCCCAAATTCCAGAATCTTTGATTCCATCTCGAGTGTCGAGGAGCATCAATATCATTCTTATAAGATTCTACCATTTCCATTTCAAATCTTTCCATTTGTTAAACTGGAGGAAGTTTAACCTGATTTACATTACTTCAAATATCATATACATTACAATAGGGATTTTTCTTATATAAATGTGGATAATTTGCCTTGTTGCCGACTTAAGGCATGACCCATGAGAAATAAAAATCTTACCTAATCTAGAACTCGCCATACATATCCAAGGCCTAATACATATCAATGAACTACATTTATCCTTGGATAAGTTAGGTTTAGTATACATTGATACACGTTTCAAGATAAACATAAATTTAAGCTATTATTGGTTTACATATTTTAGGCCAAAATAGTGCATAACAATACATAAAACTATACAAGTCCTTGGATACTGGAGACAAGAGGAATATTATGAGACAGTCAAGTATATAAAACACAATCTTACCAAAATCATGAATTTATTTTAGAATAAATATAAAATATGTCAGAATTCTTGCATGAAAAAATAATGTTTTATTCATTACAACTGCAATACCGAGTGAGGGAAAGAACCAAATATCGACTCCATAATAAGTTCCACCTGGCGGTGACTATGGCAGCTTTAGAGAGGCCTCGTTGTTGTTGTTGTTGTTGTTGTTATAGATTCAGCTACTCGGAACAAGTTCCAAGTAGCACGGGCTATGGTGAGCCCGTAACTTACCTGGCACAGGAGCTGGGCAAGAAGCACGGGCTATGGTTAGCCTTGTGGACAGGAGATGTCTCCCGTCAGAGGCCTCGTCATTACAAAACGTTATATAGAGCATAACTCTGAGCCAGTGTAGTGAGGCGCACACACAGACATTCTTGGCAGGGTTGGCTCTCCCAAACTATGAGGAGGAAGCTGTAATATCCGTGGCTGGGGTGGGCGGAAGGGGTCGGTATGCACACACACCCACGCACACCAAAATTGGCTGCTGGGAGAGGTAGTCATTGTCAGGAACTACTTAGCCTTTCTACCAGACTTCCTCGTTGCTGGTCTGGTTGATCAGTCCAGCAACAAGAAGGCCTGGTCGACGGCCGGGTCGCGGGGTCGCTAAGCCCTGAAATCATCTGAAAGTAGCCCTTACACGAAACATTAAATGCGCCATTGGCTCGTCCAAGTTCGTCCTCTAGAGTTGCCGCAACGGACATATAATGAGGTATTATAATACCTGAATCTAACCTAACGTAACCGAGTGACCCACTCAGATATTGTGAATGTTTGTCAGCTGCTGTGAATTATAGTATATTGTATATATCCGTTGGGGTTCGAACCCTTTCTTGTCCGACCAATCTTCGTGATTTCAATTAAAACATTTTCAATATGTTCGACTAAAAGCAAAAATCCTATTTAAATGCTTTCCTAAAAAAATAATATAAAGTCCGTCATCAACGACTTAAAACCAAATGCAAATGGTCGAGACTTGTCATGTATTATGTTGGAAAAAATAGTTATCAGGACGGAAACAATGTTGTAGTCTAAATACAACGTCTATGTTGTAGTCTAAATACAACGTCTATGTTGTAGTCTAAATACAACGTCTATGTTGTAGTCTAAATACAGCCTACATCAAGCTAGAGTGACGTCACAAGAGGTGTGTATGTTGTATGATATCTAATTAACTTCAGAGTCTAAAGTAAGAAACAAATTAACAACACTACTTGTACGCCAGATATTACAACCCGACTATGATATACATTAATAAGCTGGTCTTACGGATAGCAGAGACATTTTAAAGCTGATGAATGTAAAGGTCACATTGGAAATAAAAATTAAAAAGTCATGCAGCTGAATGAACGATACAGTTAATGAAATTTAATGTCGAAAATAATTTAGCTAATAATTTGAAGGCAAATAAGCAGAGCATTTAGACTGTTAAAGACTGTATAGTATTGGGTTTCAGTGAGAGACATTTGGGTATCGATCACTGGAAATCCTTCTCACTCAGTGCAGTGAAGTAACTTGTCTTAATCTGGAACGTTATATAAAGTTTTGGATGCTGTACATTGAACAGCATTTCACCACATTAGAAAGTGTTTATCTTCACTTTCAATTAGAAAGTGTTTACCGTTGCGCAAACGAACTTATTCCCCGACTTGGAAATAACGCATTACAATCCTGTTTACATAAAAATCTAAATTTATCAGTCTAGAAAGGAGAAGGATACGAGGTAATTTAATACAATTAAGATAACTAGAGAGCAAGGCGTTTTTTTTACTCTTAAAATGAAATTACATTTTCCCATATCTAAAATCACTTGAAACAACGCCCCTTGAATAGCAGATAAATTCTGTTAGTCAAACAAAGCGAAATACTTGTTTTTAATCGAATATTAGACATAAAAAACAACTAAATTGCTTAATTCCGTGTTAAACCCTGAATAAAAATAAATTGCCAAGTCCTTCCCTTCAACTCCAAGCCTCCCGTTATTTGTTCCAACACGAGATTTATATAATTATACAGTCAATTTGGAACCAATGGCCCGTATAGCTGTTAGAAATTTAATTTAAAATCCCATGTACAATACTCACATATGTATAGCATTTTCTAAAATATTTTGCCAAAGTGCTGAATAAACTTTAGAATTGTGAATGGGGGATTAAAGAATATACGTTTTAGTGAAAATGTTATACCAATGGATGCATACCTTGTTAACACCTAGCTTATACATGTGCCCATCCGGGCTCAAGAAGGGTGCCTCTTTAGTGCAAGAGGCACTACTCCAAGCTTGTACTAAAGAGGCACCCTTCTTGAGCCCGGATGGGCACATGTATAAGCAAGTAGATGGGGTCACCATGGGTTCTCCCTTAGGTGTCCTGTTTGCGAACTTCTACATGGGTACCATCGAACAAAAGGTCTTAGTCGATATGAACTTGAAACCGGCCATATACTGCAGGTATGTTGACGACATTTTTACACAGGTACCTGATGTCAGACATCTGCAGGAGCTGAAGGAGACATTTGAGCGGAATTCTGTGTTGTATTTCACTTACGAGATGGAGATGGATGGGAAGCTGCCCTTTCTAGATCTAACAGTCATGGAAAGGAGCGGAGGTTTCCACACTGCAGTCTACACTATGGAAACAAACATAGGAATGTGCCTCAATGCCAACAGTGACTGCCCAGATAGGTACAAGAGGATTGTTGTTAACGCTTATGTCGACCGTGCTCTCAGCCACAGCTCAGGATGGAAGCAAGTCGATGAAGAACTCTGTAGGGTATGGTAGGTCCTAGTCAACAACGGCCTCTCCAATGGTTTCGTTGAAGACATCATAAAAAGGAAGGTGAAACGCCATGCAACCTCTGAAGAGACAACTAACACAACACCTGTACCCCCTATTAGACTATTTTACAGGAACTTCTTTTCCACAGCTCATAACACGGAGAAAAGGGTCCTGAAAGATATTGTTAATAGGAACGTTATCCCTACAGACAAAAATCAGAAGATACAATTGACGATTTACTATAAAACCAAAAAAAAACGGCCAACCGACTCATGAAAAACTCTCCAGACACAAAGCAAAACGCTTTAAAAGAGACCAACGTCGTCTATGCCTTCAAATGCCCACTTGGGGACTGTAAGCCCCAAAGAACTCAGTATATAGGCAAGACAACAACATCTCTTTCCAGGCTATTAACGATGCTAAGCAACAGGGCTCCATTAAGGAACATATAATCTCTTCCCACAACCAGACCATCACCAGAGAAGTCTTAACAAACAACACAGAAATCATCGATAGATACAGCGATAGCAGGCGGCTTGATATCTGCGAGGCACTACACATCAAGAAGTCAACACCAGCAATCAACAGCCAATTAATGCACAACTATATTCTACCCACTTCAAGACTCCGCACCAATATAGAAGCATCAAGAAATATGGGCCAATAGGCCCTTTGCAGTTACTTCCATTCTTCCCTTTAATTTATCCAATTTTACCCAATGCACCGTGTTCTGTCTTGTGTTGAAAGTTTGCTCTGTCTTGTGTTAAAAGTTTTGTTCACCTCATCCAAAACTGTTTTAACATATCACCTCACCCAAATGCGGGTATATAACATAAAAGCTGTTTAAATGATAGTATAGCAAAACTCTGTTTAGTGTTTGCAGGTTATAGTTGTGTATGTGTAAACTAAAGTCTTTGAAAATGTAATAAGTTATTACGAAATGCGCTCAAGTGTCGCGTCAGACTAAAAATAAAAAATGAATTTTGGAGAATTGATTTTTCAATTACCAGCGACAGTGAAAAGAAACATAAGAAATATTGAGAAAATTCGTGTTAGAATTATTAATCTTACTTTTTCGGTCATATTTAATAACATATAATATATATATATATATATATATATATATATATATATATATATATATATATATATATATATATATATATAAATATATATATATATATATATATATATATATATATATATATATATATATATATATATATATATATATATATATATATGCAGGCGATGAGTCACAGTAACGTGGCTAAAGTATGTTGACCAGACCACACACTAGAAGGTGAAGGGACGACGACGTTTCGGTCCATCCTGGACCATTCTCAAGTCGATTGTGATAAGGAAGTAGAGACAGGCAATAAATAGGCAAGAGAGATATCTCTCTCTTTCATCCTCCTTCTGTTAAGAAAAGTGCCCTCGTCTCTCTCTTGCTCCGCGCTCTACGCATCAGCGACCCTCAGTTTCTTGATTCTGAAATTGCCTTTATCTACAAATCATTCTCTCACCTTGGTTACCCTTTGCATTTCATGAACTGTGCCTATTCTGAAGCTAAACGAAATTTCTTTCATCCTGAGCCAGCTTCCAACACTAGTAGCACTGTACTATGCCTTCCCTTCACATCTGAACTCAAAACTTTTACCAATACCTTTCTTCCTCTTGACATTAAACTCGCTTTTCTACAAACTAACACACTTCGTAGCAATCTAGTTCACACTGCTCCTCCAGCTTCTAATGCTGCTGGTGTCTACTCTATTTCCTGTTCGTCTTGTCCTCTCCAATACTTTGGCGAAACTGGCCGTACACTGAATGACAGACTTAAAGAACCCAAGAGAAGTGTTAAGTCTGCAGACACTAACAATGCTCTCTTCTGCCATGTGAGGGATTCTAATCATCCCATTGATTGGTCTTCTTCCAAAATAATCTTTCCCTGTCTCTACTCTACACAGACGCCGTCTTGTTGAACGGCTCTAACACACAATGTACCCAACATGAACTTGAGTTCTGGCTTTGTTGCTGTGGACTCTTCCCTTTCACAGTATATACTCAAATGGTCTAATCTTTCTAACAAACGTGACCTAACATAGCTTTTCCTTCCATTTATCTTTCTTTCTCATTCCTTTTCTATCTCCCTTCTCTCTCTTTTTTTCTGTTCATTGTCTTCTACGTTTGTTTCCAATCCTCTTCTTTTTCCTATTACTATCTCCTTCTCATTCGGTGGTTATAGTAGGAGCTGCCTGGTATGGGGCAACAGGCCTTCTGCAATTCTATCCTCTCTACTACACCTTACTTTGCTTCTCACCTCTCTCTTGCCTATTATTGCCTGTCTCTATTTCTTCATCACAATCNTCCTGACCCCTTCGCAATGCTATATAGTCGTAATGGCTTGGCGCTTTCCCCATGATAATTCCCTCCCTCCCTTCCTCACGCAAACACAGAAACTAACTAAAATCCCTAAATCCTTCAAATTAAGGTGTAAAATCAAAAGCCTAAAGAGTAACATAAACCTTCTCCCTCTACAGTTTAATAAATAAATAACATATGCGAGAGTCAAGAAAGTAAAGAGGAAGAGAATGGGGAAAAAAACTGTCAACAACATGTGTCGTTAATCTTCGTTTAATAATGCTGGATGTTGCGCGAAGGCTTTTTGTGTTTACGATGGAAGATGAGATTCGCGAAGCCGTTTGTTGAAGCGGCTACATAAGCTGTCACTTTTTGCCTGCCCAGAGACTCTTTAGGGTTGAGTTGTTGATGCCATCTCTGTCACTCGAGGATTAAGCTTTTCTTAATAATTTCTTGAATCGGAGAGTAATTAAGTTGACATTTCCTTGTTTTCTTTTGTTTCTTTAGGGGCATTTGTATGCCATGTTCGGTATTCAGGGGTCTGTGTTAGTCCATGGTCACTGTTAACTATTCCGTGGTCTTAGTTAACAAATCCGTAAGCTCTATAACCTACCCTGTGGTCTCTGTTTTGGAGTCTGTTAACAACTTCAATTATCTGCTAACTATTCTGGAGCCAGATTCACGAAGTAGTTACGCAAGTACTTACGAACCTCTACATCTTTTCTCAATCTCTGGCGGCTTTGTTTACAATTATTAAACAGTTAATGAGCTCCGAAGCACCAGGAGGCTGTTTATAACAATAATAACAGATGATTGGGAAGTTTTCATGCTTGTAAAACTGTTTAATAAATGTAACCAAAGCCGTCAAAGATTGAGGAAAGATGTACACGTTCGGGAGTACTTGCGTAACTGCTTTGTGAATGTGGCCCCCTGTACTCTGTTACCCATTCCGTGTCATCCATTAACTGCCCGTTTTCTCTCGTCATATTACTGGAACTGAAACGATTTGATGTTCCAAAGATGGAACTCCTAACAAGGATAAGCACTCGTTAGTTCATAATGATTGTCATGATTGATGATCATCATGAGACATCAACAATCTTATCTACATCTGTTAGAGGGGAGGGAATTATCAGGAAGAAGCGCCAGGCTATTACGACTATATAGCACTTGGAAGGGGTCAGGATAAGGATTTGGGATGGGATGGAGGGAAGGAATAGTGTGCCCAACCACTTTGACGGTCGGGGATTGAACGGCTCTCTAGTACTAATTCATAGATGACATAACGACAAATTACTGAGAAAATTGTATCCGGCTTCACATATATAAACATTGTGTATATATACACTGGGTAAAAGATTGGGAATAGAGTTGAAGAGGAAGAGATGGAGAGATGGGGAAGACATGAATGATGATAAATGGAGATGAGAGAGAAGGGAGGAGTGTATGGAAAAGAAACAGGTTACTAAATGAGAAAGAGAGCCAGGCAAGTGCAATGAATGGGGGAAGCAAGAGAGGTTCACTGTATGGGAGAGAGAGAGAGAGAGAGAGAGAGAGAGAGAGAGAGAGAGAGAGAGAGAGAGAGAGAGAGAGAGAGAGAGAGAGAGAGAGAGAGAGACCAGGAGATAAATGAGAACAAAGAGCAGGAGAGAAATGAGGAAGAGAATGATTATAGCATAGGGGAAGAAACAAAAAACAAGGTAAATAAATGGGCAAGAGTGGAAAAGAAGGTAGAGGGCAAGAAAGATGAAGAAGAAAGGGAATAAAAGGGCACAACACTACCCTGTGTCTCATACAAAACCCCCTTTTTCAACTCAATAAAGGTCAGAGACATTATAGTTTAAGGCATATTTCACCATCGTCCCCAGACACCAAAAAATTATAAAAAGTTGAAATTATTTTATGATCTCACATTCCGCTGTCGTCACGCATATAAAGTTCATGAGAAATAAGCATTTACACGAAGATTATCCGCTTAAAAATTCATGGAATGTTTCCTTTTCCGTTTGGTAACGAGGCGTCTTAGTTCAGAAACATAAAGATCTGCAGAGACATGTTGGTATACATACATACATACATACATACATACATACATACATACATACATACATACATACATACATACATACACATATATATAGATATATGCCAGTAGCAGGTGCCGTGACTGGTACAAGAGAAGTGGCTGGCAAGAGCAATATTGCATCATTTTAACAATGGAAGACAGTCCAGAGAATCATTTGTTTTAGCAATATGAAAAGTCGTCTCTCTTTCCGTTTATTTTTCTACTTAGCATGCTCGTAATCTATCGCCTTACCTTCCCAGCTTCTAAACCGTCCTACCTCCAGACTACCCATTCCCTCTGAACCATACATCCCCTGCCATTCCCCACCAAACATTCCCTCTCCCACTTCCCTCCCGCCCCTACCATTCATTTCGTCCCCCTCCCCACCCTTCGTTCCTTCCTTTCTCCACTATGGATCTCCTTCTCACCACCTCATCCACTCCCATGCCCAATATACATCCACTTCCCGCCATACATCCTCTCCCAATTATTCATTCCCTCTCTTCATATTTAAATTTATACATCATGCTTTTTCCAACTAATTCTCTGGCAATTACCTCTTCTCCCTAGGTCCTTCTAATATGTTCCTCCCTATCTCTCTTACCGGTTCCTCCCCATCCAATCCCCTGTTTGATTTTTGGTCTCTCCCTGGTACCATGATGAGAGGTACCAGCTCTCAAAGTCAGTGGAGCTCATGGTTACGATATTTCCCCTCTTAACACAAGAGGTGCTGCATGGGTAACAGCTTCTCCTCCACATCGACCTACCTAGACTTTGCGCCCTGGAGAGGCCACTCCAGCCCTACAACCAGAGCGCAACTCCATAGTTTCTCGAGACTACAAGATGCCTACTATTACTACTACACATAAACAATATTACATCTGTGGAACACGATACTGTAAACTAGAGGACTTGGGTCTTATTAATCATAGAAAGACGCCTTCAGGGTGTTGTAGAGGACTCTGAAAACGTATTTTGGTGAGTAAAATCAAGGCAAGAACAAAACTATTCTGTGACTGTTTTAAAATTGTCATCCTATAGAGCGTCTTATGATTCCTAAAATAAATAGAGTAACAAATTTTAATAAGGATTTTCCCCAAAGCAATTTCAGAATAGAAATCTGTTTCACTCAATTCAATTCCGGGTGTTAACATTCAATTTATCATAAAAAGTTTAACTTGAGAACAATGATATAATCAGGCGCATTAATATTTGGAATAAAATTATCTTAAGCACAACTAACTTTGAGAAAAGAAAATAATCCAAAATAATCAACATCCTCCTTTAGAACGCAGCTTTACCTGAAATGAATGATTCTTAATTAAAATGAATAGTTTTCCAGGTGGGTAGTCTGGGAAATACGTTGGTACCTTTGGTTTTCTAACACGAGTGAAAACTTGGGGGTCATTAATCACCACTACCTTCAAGGGCACCTCTGCTGGCCAAGCCTTCCTTACTTCACACTAGAAGTTTGTAGGAGTTGATGCACGAAGCTGAAATAACTTTTTTGTAGGGTTTAAAGTTAAAAATATGTCCACTTCAAAGTGATTTTTTGCAGGAATGGGCTACATTTTCTCTTGTATTTTGACCTCGTGGATTTTAACAGGATGAAGGACATTGAGAAAGTCAGATTTTCTAAAGAACAGTCATAGATGGTGAGATAGTGATCACTGCCTTAGAGTGTAAAGAGTTTCCTTGATTTATATGACCACTCTCTTGCCTTGAAGAGTAGATCCATCAAGTATGTGATCACTGTTTTCAAATGCAGAGAGCATCCTGCAAGTGATTACTCACTGTCTTGCAGTGTATAGTTCGTTCTTGAGATATCACTGTGTTGCAACGAAGAGTGTATGTTTGAGGTATGTAACCATTACCTTGCAATGTACAGAGTGTCCTTGAGGGTTGAGTGAAATTCCCACGAATATCCAAAAATATAAGGAACACTAAGATACTAATAAATATCTTAGAGAGAATGTCTGTTTGACTGTCAGAGATTCAAGGGTCAGATGCTTGGGCTAGTCTCAATAAAGTGCAGGATTAATGATTTTCTTATTATGAGTGACATAGAGAGGTCAGGATTGAACCAGTCCGCCTTAAATCACCCTCATTCTCGAAGTCTTTGCAAATGAAATGTTCTGCCCCGAGTCCATAGAATTTACCACTGCATAACAAATGACTGACTTGCATTGGAAGTTCAACTATTTCATTACAGTAATGGAGATAGTGTATAGGAAAAAATAATAAAGTGATGGAGAGAGACAAGGAGGAAGATAGGGGTGGGTATATTTGAGAAGAGGAGGGGGTTAGAGAGAGGGGTGGTGGAGAGAGTTTAAAGGAGGGGTAGGTGAGGGGGAGAGGGGACGGAGAGTGAGGTGGGGATGGAGATAATGAGGTTTGGGAATCTGTGTGAAAGAGAGAGAGATGGGGTGAGTGTATAGAAGGGAGGTAGAGGGGGAGTTGTGGAAAGGGAGGCATGAAAGGAAAATGTGTGGAAACATCGGAACAGTGTGTGTGTGTGTAGATAGTAGAGTAGTGAGACTGGAGGGCTCGTGGACGTGACCTAAATACCATGTCCTCCAGGCACCGTCCGGGGCCCTCATAAATACCAATATATGTCCTTCATACCGCTATGGAGGTGTTAATTTAAATCCAGATATGCATCTCAATCTTTTTATAAGCTGGAAACTATATATAAGAGTGTTTATAACCCATAGCAATATTGAGCGGGATTTGGTTTGTGAAAAGACTGCCTCAATTTCAACTCCCTTCAACGTAAAAGGTTCGTCGAGGCATTATAATTAGAACTGTGATTTACACCGAGATGTAACAGCTTTTCCACAGGTAAATTAACACTGAATAATGCATTATGCATATGGGTCTGAATATATATTTAAAGTAAATTTAAACTCGGGAGTCCTAGTAATTTTGTACTAAATTACTAGGACTCCCTAGTAATACTCAAGAGCGGTATAAATGTCCTAGTAATTGTTAATCTCATCAAATTACAGTGAAGACTGACAGCTGGTATAGCGTATTACTTTTGTGATAATTTCAACTAAATTATACAAAGAGCCATTATTAAAAGTGAGTGGCTGTTAACAGTAAGATATATATTGACCAGACCACACACTAGAAAGTGAAGGGACGACGACGTTTCGGTCCATCCTGGACCATTCTCAAGTCGATTGTGAGAAACACCTTTGAGGTCATTAATCATTATGTCGATTAATCTCAAGTCGATTGTGAGAAACACAATCGACTTGAGAACGGTCCAGGACGGACCGAAACGTCGTCGTCCCTTCACTTTCTAGTGTTTAGTCTGGTCAACATACATCAGCCACGTTATTGTGACTCGTCCCTTGCAGTAAGATATCCGTAATTAAGGCAGAGAAATTGGTTTCTGGTAGTCCCCTTTAAAGCCTCTCTCCGACACATTGTGAGACTGAGAACACATCAGAAGCAGCAATTCAAGGCGTAATCGACCTGTGGTTAAATCCACATTAATTTTTGTACTTATATCGTCACACCAGCCTGTTGAATCACAATCCCGTCACATCCACACAATATCATTGGAGTAGTGGGGAAAGTTTATATGTAACCAATGTTACATATAAAGGCCAAGGAGGTTTCAAGTTTCCGTTCCACTCATCAAAAATAGTAAATAGAGAAATGTTGTTTATTGGCTAATTCAACATTATTTATTTGACAAAAACAGGGAGCGGTTAAAAGTGGAACATGATCCCCCAAAAGTAGACTGGAACAGAATGATCATTATTGACTTATTACCGAAGAACTAATTTTGTGTTGACCGATGCCATTAACGTAATCTAAGGGTACTACAGTTTGAAAATTTTACATATTTACTAGTCGAACTGCAAGGTTAGATAATCTGCAGTTCTAGTAATTGTCTGTTTTCACAAATACCTATTGGTTAATGCAAATCGACGTGTTCTCATAACCTTTGTTGATCAATGCTGATCAACGTTTTCTGTTTAATTATATCTGTGGTCACATATGGAGGTCACAGCTAGGGTGGGATGGACTCAGAGGCGGAGTCATATGTTGGGGAGTTATGAGATGATTGGTTCGATTTCAGAATAAGTAAATTAAGAGGAGGAAATGCTAATCCAGTACAACTGCATATCAGTATGAGGACAAGTGGCTGGACTGTGAGGATTTAGGATGAAGTGGAGAACATGGCCCGGTCATCTAGATCATAGAGGATTGATCGTCAACTCATCAAGAAGCGAGTCGGTATCTATACCCACTAGACCAAGATAATGTTACTTGTAACTCTTATCAGGACGTTATTGAGAAATTCTCCATATCTAGAGTTTCTAGAAATCCTTAAAGTTCACTATGTCAAGGTTTCCAGAAAACCTTCATGTTAACTATCCATGTCAAATATTCATATACAGGGGGTTCTAAACAAAATTCAAGTACACTCTCTGTGTCAAGATTTTTTTTTTAACTTTCCGGACAAGTGTTATTTAGTACAGTTCTTGCCAGATCAAAATACATTAGAATTTTTATTTTTGTGCATTCCAATATGTTTTCAGTATCTTATTATATTTCTGATATTGTTCAGTAACTTAATTTGAAGATGTTATATGAAGGAAAGACGTCATAATCATGCACTATTTAAAGATAAAAAAGTATACACATATATATATATACATGCATGTATATATAGACAATTAGAGATCAAAAGGGGAAATAATTAATTTACTTAAACCTGGTCTCGGAAGCAATAAAGAGAAATTGAAGACCCAAACTCTCATTTGGCACTAATGAGAAGACAGTGCCGGTCCCGAGGAGCAGTGGCATCTAATGTTGGGTTCTGTCTTTGCAAGAGCTTAACAGTGACACTTAATGTTGGGCTCTAAATGGGATCTCACCCATGCATATCCCGGTGAGTTTCCCCCTTGTAAGGGCCAAGTCTTTTAAGAGATGAATAAAGGTAAATAAAGGCTGAGCTGAGAATCTTAAGAGCTGCATAGAGGTACTTAGTGTAGGGCACTTTCTCTTTATTGCTACATAACGTTACTGTCACATACTTGTACATACAGCCATGTCACTGCTGAGAAATTCTGCTCACGTTAGAATGTGACAAACATTCTGTTAACATTCTATTGTCTGTTAATCAATACCGTGATCTGGCCAGATGACAAGAAGCTTTTTTGTGTTCTCCCACAAAATGAGAACCGAGAAACCACTCTAAGCTTGGAAACTACTCAATTTCATTATACTTAAGAAGTTAAGTCACTTCTGAGGTCTCAGAATAATTTGAAGTTCTGACTACGTCTGGCTTCTCAAGGATTTCAGCTTCTCAGGGATTTCATTCAAATAAATATATAAAGGATCTCGAAGCCTTCATGGAAAGTTGCATTTTTAATATCTTGTAAATTTGTTTATAATTATTTGCTAGTTTGTTTATATATTATTTTTTTTAAATAGGAAGAGAGTCCCCACCTCTGGCTGGAAGAAGTAGACCCTTAACCTCGGAGAAAGCAACACATATCGCATTAGAGGGAATGTTTAGGTCCCCTCCAATACAGTTTCTGTGTGCTTTTCTCCTACCACCCCCTTTCCTTTCATTTTTTTTTTTTGCTTTTTATATTATAAATGTATTTTAAATCTAGGAGCAGTTAAAACGCGATTTTTACCAAATTTGTAATTTATTTTTTTCCCTTTCCCAAGGCCTACGACAGAGGTTCCTTAGGACGCACCCTCAAATTAGTCGTCTACTTCACTATTATCTATTTACTGAGAGGTGAATAGAGGCCTAAACTATATGGAAACACTTTCGTAACGGCTCGCCCTACGCTGGAATCGAACGAGAAACCATAAGATTGTAAGCCCCCTACGCAGACTATTGCGCACCACAACTTGCTCTATTCAATCATAATAACAAACTAAATGAAGGTAATTTACGTGCTTAGTGGGCTTCTTATTTAGTTTACACTCCACTTTCACCTACGTCCGTTCACCATGAATAGATATAGCATGTAGAATCATTCTTGGCTTCGTTAATATCAAATACAAATATCCAATTTATATGTACGTGAAACAGAATTTTAATTAGGCTGTGGATTTTTTAAAACATGTTGAATACATGATTTGACTAACATGTTTTTAAAATCTATTTACTTTGTAACTTCAATTAAAACAAAAATATTAATGAATGACATACTTCGATTGTAAGTATATTTTGTCGGTATGGTACAGATTCAGTTATACATCAAATTTTTAAATAGTATTCTAAAAAATACTCCTTTTGGCATATCAATTAATTATATACACAACGTACATTGATATACACCTAATAATGACCGGCTTTTAATTGTATATACTCTGACAGCTTACTATACACCTTAATTATATTCAGATCTAAGGCATACTTACCGATTGGTCTGTAAACCATTTTAGCGGCCTTAAGAACCCTGCTGCGGCTGAGAAGCCTTAAGCCCAACACCAAACCTCACAAGTTAATACAAAAACTTCCTTATAAAAATGTTATTAAACAAGAGACAGCTTTTAAGAGCAATCGTGAATGGGTAGTACTTTGGAAAACAAATTGCGCGCGCTTCGGATTCGTAGTCCTGAAGTTACGGGTTCGATCCCCGGTGGACGCGGAGACAAATGGGCAAATTGTTTCTTTCACCCTGAAGCCTCTGTTACCTAGCAGTAAATAGGTACCTGGGAGTTAGACAGCTGCTACGGGCTGCTTCCTGGGGTTGGAAGCCTGGTCGAGCACCAGGCCGCGGAGACGCTAAGCCCCGAAATCATCTTAAGATAACCTCAAGATAACGGGACAAGTGCTGTTGAATATTTAAACTACGCAACTTGCTCATTAAAGTTACTCATTAAAAGTAACTCCTATATTATGTAAACAGTAACTTTGTTGAGTTACGTGCTACTTAAGTCTGGAGGGGGAGTGGATTGTTACATAAAAATAGGATTAAATTATCAGCCGGCCTCGGGTAAAGTGATAACATCGAGACACCAAACACACGCTCATACCAGCTAGAGAAAGTTTTAATAATTGAGATGATTTCAAAGCACTGTACAGTTCCCAGGCTAATTATATGCTTCCTTGATGGAGTTATTGGAAGGACCAGTTTACGGAAACATTCGAGAAGAAATGTGTGTGTGTGTGTGTGTGTGTGTGTGTGTGTGTGTGTGTGTGTACTTACCTATCTGTACTTACCTATCTGTGCTTGCAGGATCGAGCATTGACTCTTGGATCCCGCCTTTCCAGCTATCGGTTGTTTACAGCAATGACTCCTGTCCCATTTCCCTATCATACCTAGTCTTAAAAGTATGAATAGTATTTGCTTCCACAACCTGTTCCCCAAGTGCATTCCATTTTTCCACTACTCTCACGCTAAAAGAAAACTTCCTAACATCTCTGTGACTCATCTGAGTTTCCAGTTTCCACCCATGTCCCCTCGTTCTGTTATTATTACGTGTGAACATTTCATCTATTTCCACTTTGTCAATTCCCCTGAGTATTTTATATGTCCCTATCATATCTCCTCTCTCCCTTCTTTTCTCTAGTGTCGTAAGGTTCAGTTCCTTCAGTCGCTCTTCATATCCCTTCCCTCGTAACTCTGGGACAAGCCTCGTCGCAAACCTCTGAACCTTCTCCAGTTTCCTTATGTGTTTCTTCAGGTGGGGGTCCATGATGGCGCGGCATACTCTAAGACGGGTCTCACGTATGCAGTGTAAAGCGCCCTAAAAGCCTCCTCATTTAGGTTTCTGAATGAAGTTCTAATTTTCGCCAGTGTAGAGTACGCTGCTGTCGTTATCCTATTTATATGTGCCTCAGGAGTTAGATTAGGTGTCACATCCACTCCCAGATCTCTTTCTCGAATCGTTACAGGTAGGCTGTTCCCCTTCATTGTGTACTGTCCCTTTGGTCTCCTATCACCTGATCCCATTTCCATAACTTTACATTTACTGGTGTTAAACTCCAGTAGCCATTTCCCTGACCATCTCTGCAACCTGTTTAAGTCCTCTTGGAGGATCCTACAATCCTCGTCTGTCACAACTCTTCTCATTAATTTTGCGTCATCCGCAAACATTGACATGTATGACTCCACTCCTGTAAACATGTCATTTACGTAAATTAGAAAGAGGATTGGTCCCAGCACCGATCCTTGAGGTACTCCACTTGTTACTGTTCTCCAGTCCGACTTCTCGCCCCTTACCATTACCCTCTGGCTCCCTCCTGTTAGGTAGTTCTTCACCCATTCTAGGGCCTTTCCGCTTACTCCTGCCTGCCTCTCAAGTTTGTATAGCAGTCTCATGTGCGGTACTGTATCAAAGGCCTTTTGGCAGTCAAGAAATATGCAGTCTGCCCAGCCTTCTCTGTCCTGCCTTATCCTTGTTACTTTATCAGAGAATTCTAAAAGGTTTGTTAGGCATGATTTCCCTGTCCAGAAACCATGTTGGTGCTTGTTTACAAACCCAATGCTCTCCAGGTGCTCAACAAGTCTTAGCCTAATTATTCTTTCAAGTATTTTGCAGGGGATGCTTGTCAATGATACGGGTCTGTAGTTAAGTGCCTCCTCCCTGTCACCTTTCTTGAAAATCGGTACGACATTTGCCTCCTTCCAGCAACTGGGCAATTCTCCCGACATAAGTGACTCATTAAAGATCATTGCCAGAGGCACACTGAGAGCCTGCGCTGCCTCTTTAAGTATCCACGGTGATACTTTGTCTGGTCCAACAGCTTTGTTTGCATCCAGTGTTGTCAACTGTTTCATTACCTCCTCTGCTGTCACCTCTATGTCTGATAGTCTGTCATTTAGGGTAATCGCTTCTAACAATGGGAGCTGCTCAGGCTCGGTTGTGAACACTCCATGGAAATTTGCATTCAGTACCTCGCAGATTTCCTTGTCGCTTTCTGTATATGCCCCTCTGTTTCCTCAGTCTTGTCACTTGGTCATTTACCGACATCTTCCTTCTTATATGGCTATGTAGTAATTTAGGTTGCTTTTTCGCTTTGACTGCAATATCATTCTCATAATTTCTTTCCGACATTCGTCTTATGTTAATGTAATCATTCCCAGTGTGTGTGTGTGTGTGTGTGTGTGTGTGTGTGTGTGTGTGTGTGTACTCACCTAATTGTGCTTGCAGGGGTTGAGCTTCGGCTCTTTGGTCCCGCCTCTTAACTGTCAATCAACTGGTGTACAGATTCCGGAGCCTACTGGGCTCCATCATACCTACATTTGAAACTGTGTATGGAGTCAGCCTCCACCACATCACTTCCTAGTGCATTCCATTTATTAACTACTCTGACACTGAAAAAATTCTTTCTAACGTCTCTGTGGCTCATCTGGGTGCTAAGTTTCCACCTGTGTCCCCTTGTTCGTGTCCCACCCGTGCTGAAGAGTTTGATTTTGTCCACCTTGTCAATTCCCCTGAGAATTTTGTAGGTGGTTATCATGTCTCCCATTACTCTTCTGTTTTCCAGGGATGTTAGGTTCAGCTCCTTTAGCCTTTCCTCGTAGCTCATTCCTCTCAGTTCCGGGACGAGCCTGGTGGCATACCGCTGAATCTTCTCTAACTTTGCCTGTGTTTAACTAGGTATGGACTCCAGGATTGGTCTTACATAAGTGGTATACAGGGTTCTGAAAGATTTCTTACACAAGTTTCTAAATGAAGTTCTTATGTTAGCCAGTCTAGCATATGCCGCTGATGATATTATATGATATTGATATGTGTGTGTGTGTGTGTGTGTGTGTGTGTGTGTGTGTGTGTGTGTGTGTGTGTGTGTGTGTGTGTGTGTGTGCGTATTTATTATTTGTTGTTTATTATTTAATTCTGCAGGATCGAGCTGTTAGCTCTTGGACCCCACCTTTCTAGCATCGAGTTATCTAATGGAATTATTCAGGATATATTTTTTGTCATATTTACTTCATATTTCTCTCTAATACACACACATCTCCAGGAATCAGCCCGTAACAGCTGTCTAACTCCCTGGTACCTATTTACTGCTAGGTGAATAGGGGCCATCAAGTGCAAGAACTGTCCATCTTTTTATATTCATTTATTTCTGTCCCTTTTTTCTGTTCATTTGTGTGTGTGCACGCGGGCTACCGTTTACATTTCAGTCACGTGAATATGTAAGTAAATTTACTCTTTCGTAGACAGAAACCCCATTTGCCACTTTGTAGAGTGTCGTAAGGTGCATTTCCCACAGCCTTTTCTCGTAACTCATGCCTCTTAGTTCTGGGACTAGTCTAGTGGCATACCTTTGGATTTTTCCAGCTTCGTCTTGTGCTGACAAGGTACGGGCTCCATGCTGGGGCCGCATACTCCAGGATTGGTCTTACATATGTGGTGTTCAAGATTCTGAATGACTCCTTACACAGGTTCCTGAACGCTGTTCTGATGTTAGCCAGCCTCGCATATGCCGCAGACGTTATTCTTTTTATGTGGCTTCAGGAGACAGGTTTGGTGTGATATCAACTCCTAGATCTTTCTCTCTGTCCGTTTCATTAAGTACTTCATCTCCTAATTCTGTATCCTGTGTCTGGCCTCCTGTTTCCACTGCCTAGTTTCATTACTTACTTTGCATTTACTCGGGTTGAACTTCAACAGCCATTTGTTGGACCTTTCACTCAGTATGTCCTGGTCATCTTGTAGCCTCCTACTATCATCCTCTCTTTCAATCCTCCTCATAATTTTTGCATCATCGGCAAACATTGAGAGAAACGATTCTATACCCTCTGGGAGATCATTTACATATATCAGAAACAGTATAGGTCCAAGGACTGACCCCTGCGGGCTCACTTGTAACGTCTCGCCAATCTGAGACCTCACCCCTCACACAGACTCGTTGTCTCTTGTTGCTTAGGTAATCCTCTATCCAATGGAGTACCTTCCCTTTCACTC
>WNGS01165751.1:13649694-13662194 GCA_020271785.1 Procambarus virginalis
TTTTCTGCATGGCAGCTAAGGAGGTCACAAGTAGGTTGTCCAGCGAGTTCAACATGTGGTTCCTGGACGATGGCACCCTGGCAGGGACACAGGAATCCCTGCTAGGAGATCTTCAGCTAGTGAAATCTAGGGGAGAGGAGTTAGGCCTTACACTAAATCCATCAAAGTGTGAAATCAACTCGTCCAACCAACCAATCATAAATGCAGTACAAATCTTATTGCCAGGAGCCCAAGTGATCGCTCCCACCGACATTGTGCTGCTAGGGGCACCTCTGGGCTCGAACGAAATTGAGGTAGTCCTCGAAGAAAGCTTAAAGACCTGAGGAGGATGGAGGCGCGAATAGGGGCTTTGGATGCTCATGATGCGGTGTACGTTCTTACAAGGTGCCTGGCCTTGCCCAGACTTACCTATTTCCTCGGGTGTGCCCCTTCTTTTGACAGCCCAAAATTAACGGAATACAATTCACTCCTAAAGACAATAACTATGAAAGCGTTAAACCTCTACCTGCAAGATGACCAGTGGGACCAAGCAACGCTCCCAGTTAGACTCGGGGGGTATAGGTATTCGCAAGGCGACACAGTTAGAATTGGCGGAATTCTTATCCTCGACCAGTGCTACAAGGGAATTAGTGAAGGAAATACTACCAGAATACCTAAGGAACTCCATGGGGATTCTGTGATCCCAAATGTGGGAAGGAGCTGGTCGGTGGGACACCTCGCCATTCACACACCCGACCAACTTTGTCCTAAACGACGGTAAAGCAGGCCAAATGGGATAGCCCCATAGTGGAGAACATCGCCAATGCATTGCTGGACGTGCTTCTCAGAAGTGACAGAGCGCGTCTCCTAGTGTGCAAGCCCCCCATTGCTGGGGACTTCCTGTTGCAGTCTCCTAAGTCCGCCTTGGGCAAACCCGCCTCGGATCATCGGGACCCTAAGTTTTGGTGTTGCCTGTGCCTTTGCCGCCCCTAGCTCCACCGAGCCCTGGTGTATTTGCGGCCAGCACGGGCTGGACCGATACGGCAGCCATGGTCTCATCTGTCGTAAGACAGCAGGGAAATTGCCAGACACGAGGCAGTCAATGACATCATCAAGAGAAAGTTTGGCTACAGCTGGTGTCCACACAAGGAACCCCATGTTGTGCAGACCTGTGACAACAGCCAAAAACGCCCAGATGGAGTCACCCTGCAGCCATGGAGGGAAGGTAAACAGGTCGTGTGGGATTACACCTGTGCATCTACATTGGCTGATACCTATTTACGTTACAGCTCACCGGAGGGAGGTGGGGCAGCCACCTTCAGGGAGACCCAGAAATCCACAAGTACAGAGACCTAGAACGTTGTTACAGGTTCGTGCCGATAGGCTCAGGACTCTGGGCGCCTGGGGTAATGTGCACTCAAGTTTTTAAGGAGGTTGGTGAGGAACTCATTGGGAAAACTAGAGACCCACGAGCAGCCAGTTCCTGTTCCAGCACCTCAGTTCGCGGTGCAGAGGGGAAATGGTGCTGTATCCTGGGTACGCACCCAACCTCCGAGGAGCTGGACGAGGTCTTCGAACGCTGATTGTTTAATTGTTATATATTTGTGTGTGTGTGTGTGTGTTCTCTGTAAACTGTAGCATTGCAATAAAAAAAACAAAACATACAAAAAAAAATAATAGGGTGGTAGGAGAAGAAAGAATTAAGTATTCGGTGAGAATCCACAAGATCTTCTCTGATGCTCTATGTTTTCTTCTTCGAGGATGTGGGTCCCTGCAATTGCACCAGAGGTGGTACCCATTATTATATATATATATATATATATATATATATAATATATATATAGATATATATATATATATACATATATATATTATATATATATATATATATATACATATACATAATATATATATATATATATTATATATATATATACATATAATATATATATATATATATATATATTATATATATATATATATATATATATATCGCCTATTACTCCACGATGTGCCTTTCCTTGAATAGTCATACTCCATAGTGCTTAAACCTCTTAACTGCCTTGCTTTATCACTCTTCCCTCACTTTTCCCTCATTCTTCCCTCACTCGTCTGTGTCTGCCATTTCTCCCTACAGACCCCCAATTTTTTTTTACCTTCTATCATCACCGCTGTTAAATCGTTCCATTCGTTACTAATTTATATAAATATCTATAATTATTTACTTGCAGATTTACCTCCATTACTGGGTGTAATGGGGAACGGATTAATATACTAACCAAGTTGTGCTTGCGGGGGTTGAGCTCTGGCTCTTTAGTCCCGCCTCTTGGAATGTGTAATTCCTTGCCTGCTATCAGTCACTTTCTGGGATATTTAAAATATCAGCCTCCTCTTTTACAAAGGGTTGAGCCCCGAAATTATTTACCAAGCTATGAATGTTAGGGTGAATAAATAATGTAATTAAGCTATTCACCATGTATAATGTAATACTTATTTTTTGTATAATAAATATTGTATTTTTTAGAATAATACATTATTAATGTGGTTCTCAGTATGTTTACATAATGAAAATTAGCTGCTATAAATAGTGTTAGCCACTTAAACGGGAAATGTGCAATAAAAATAATGATCATATATAAAATGAATATATGTATGAAAAGCTTGTGTAACTATAAAAAATAAATGTGTGTGCATATTATGCATTGAATACTGAAAATAACATGCAAACTTCTTGAGTTTTATAACCATAAACTATTCATTTATTTCTTTTATTTAAACAAATAAATATTTTGGCGTTTTGGACGAAACTATGGACGTATTTTAGACGAAACAGAATAATGGGGACTTTTGATTGGTCTCTAATGTCCAAGTCAGGAGAAAGTACTTTTTTAAATTGATCGAGTACTATAACAGCTCTCACTGTGAGACAAAGACAAGCTGATCGAGCGTCACGTTGTTGTATTATAACGAACATTCACTACTATACCATTATATAGCACTTCCCATATGTCTGTTGGTAACAAGACCTAAGATGATAAATAACTTACTGAAACTTGTTCAGTGACTCAAAAGTTTGGTGAAACTTGAATTACTTGTGGGCAGTACATAACTCACAATAGATTTTCAAGTAGGAGGAATTAAGTAACATCACTCTCAGCACCACAACACCATCCTGAATCTCGAGAACATGGTGAAAGACACCTCAATAATCACATTCTGATGGTGAAACTACACACTTTCACAAGTACACTTTGGTGAGCACACCAATGAACGAAAGAGGATCTGAACACATGAGACAGTGTTCACTCTAAACCTCACAGCAGTAATCAGCTTCAGTATATATATATATATATATATATATATATTATATATATATATATATATATATATATATATATATATATATATAATGTTCCAGCGCCTCAGCGTGGCATACGAGGGGAAATGCACACTGCATTCAGGGTTCCATGCCCGCCTATTAGGAGCTGGAGGAACTCGACAACTTATGATAACCATCATTGTACTCAATATGTAACGCCTTTTTTTGTAACAAAGTTCAAATAAAACAATATATATGTGTACATACGAAAGAATGGGGGTGGTAGGAGAAGATATTAGTCGAGTGGAGTGGATTGGTCGAGTGGATTAAGGTGTCTTGTACATACCAGTTTGCGTGGTTCCTGGCAGTATGGGTTCGAGTCACTTCTGGGGTGAGAGTTTTCAGTTGCATATAGTCCTGGGACCATTCAGGCTTGTTCGCATTTGTGTTCCACACGTGTGTTCCAAAGAATGAGGTAATTTGATAAATACTAAGCCCAAGATTACCATCCGAGTGCCGGCGGGGGGGGGGGGGAGGGGATCTTCAATAGATTCGGCTGTTACCTCCTTATGACCGGTCGTGATGGTCGAGTGGATTAAGGTGTCCTGTACATACCAGTTGCGTTGCTCCTGGCAGTATGGGTTCGAGTCACTTCTGAGGTGTGAGTTTTCAGTTATATATATATAATATATATATATATATATATATATATATATATATATATATACATTATATATATATACATTATAAATATATATATATATATATATATATATATATATATATATATACATATATACATTATATATAATATATATATATATATATGTATATATATATATATATATATATATATATATATATATATATATATATATATAGATATATATATATATTGTATAAATTTACATATATTTCTCCGAAGCAGTATATAAAGCTACAAGAGAAACATATTTGAAAATATTAGACATAACATTAACGCTGTAGGACCAAAAAGGATCAGACTCAGAGCTCATCGTCAATTTATGATCAAATAAACACAAGCATCAAAATCTTAGAAAGTGCGAAAGCATAAATACAAAATTATGACCATGAAAAATATAAAGAGAGGCAGTAAAAAATTACAACGCCATAAACAAAAGTAAAACAAATAAAAAAACCCATAAACTCACCATCAACAAAGAAACCACAACTTAATTCTCAGAAAGAAGGAATTACAAAAAAAAGAGGGTGGGGGGAGGTGGGAGGGTAGTTATGGGTTTCGAACGATATTGAAGTATAATGACAGGGAAGGCTGTCAGCTCACACGACAGAGGAGACAGGTGAATGTAATAATGGTGACAGAAGGGGGGAGTTAGCATTATGGGACAGAGGTGATGGATATATAATGAAATTAAAAGATATTCAGCGTAATAAAATTGTGGAAAGGGAAACAGAGAGAGAGAGAGAGAGAGAGAGAGAGAGAGAGAGAATAGAGAGAGAGAGAGAGAGAGAGAGAGAGAGAGAGAGGGAGCATAGAGAAGAAGAGAGAGGGAAGAAAGAGGGAGGAGAGAGAGAGAGGGAGAGGGGATCGAGAGGAGAGAGAGGAGAGATAGGAGAGAGAGAGAGAGGAGAGAGAGAGAGGAACATAGAGAGAGAGAGGGGGGAGAGAGAGAGAGAGAGAGAGGAGGGAGGCAGAAGAGATTTAGTACAAATAATATGACTTCAGACAATATGTATATCTTCCAGATATGTTTTGCAACGCCTAAAAAAATAATGGATTGGAATATAGAGAGATAATTAATGCTAGAAGACAGTGATGCGTGAAAAATCAGCGATATCAGAATCAGATTCAGAAACTAAGTCGTCACAACTGTACAAATCGTTGTCATTCTTTTAGTTCAAACAACTACCAATTGAGACCAATGCTTATTAGTCCGAGGTAACGTCACAAGTACGGTGTTTTTATTTCCAATAAAACATTCGTCTCACTCTCGTTTTTCAAAATACAGTTTTATATATAAATGAAAACTGGAAAATATTAAAAAAAATCATTGTTCCAAACTATTCATAGTTCGACTCTCCACTCATATCTAGATGAGTACATCTAGGGGGAGCCTATTTAGATGAAAACATCTAGGTGACTACATGTAGGGGGATTATATCTGTGTAAGACCATCTGGGTGAGAATATATAGGTGAGTATATCTAGGTGAATACTTAAAGGGAGTAAATCTAGATGGAACCATTTAAGTGCCTACATCCACATGAGAAATCTAGGTGAGAAATATCTAGATGAAGACATCTAGGGTGGAACAAGTAGGATAGAACGACAAGGGGTTAATACATTAAGGTGAAAAGACCAAGGTTATCACATCTAGGGAGGTCCATAGACATGTTAAACACATTAAAATTACCTGCTCATAAAACTGTTTAATTGACACGAGAAACTAAATATTCATTTAACTCTCATAATAAACGTGAATGCCTGTATGTTATACTCGCTCACTGTATATCTCAAATCGTGTAAGCAGCCACACAAAAATAAACAGTAATATTACACAAAGAAATGTACACATGAATGACAAATAACACGTACAAATATGCAGCAAATAAAATACACACATCCTGGCAACAAATACATATTTCAGACGCCCTTCGAATTCTCAAGTTCTGTATATTTTCCTTCCCTCCGGGATTATACACAACAAATTTAACTTATTTGGTGCTGCGTTATCATGGATTCTTATCAGAGTTGATAGGATAATGAGGGTGAAATTGTGAGAAAAATTTCCACCAAAATTGCTATTAATTTCAGCTCTAATATAATCATTTGTATTCGCTTAGGTGTCTAGGAGAGGTTGTGTCAGCGTTTGTATGTTCTCCAGTTGTGATTTTTTCTGCTTGATGTTATGGTTTTTGGCGTGTCAGAGAATGGGTGTCAAACACGCGTGCCACATGTAACCCTTCACCCGTCTATATGTGACCCACATGTGGCCTATCACCCATGTATATGTGGCCCCTCGTCTATGTCGCTACATCAACCGCACTTCAAGTTATAAAGTCCTGCATATTTACTGGAGTATAACCGTTTTCATCTGTTGTGTCTGTTTAACAGAAGGTAACGGCATGTAGGGCTCCTAGCGTGCCTGTTAGTCAAGAATATCTTAGTTATCAATTACTTATGGAATGAGTTTTAACAACTCAGAGAGACGGCAAAGACTATTTTTTGGATTTTCTTTTACAATTGATTAAAATAAAATCCCTACAAACACACAACGTAACGGCCCCTATGATTCTCTTGTTACAACTTGTAATAAAGTGGTTACATCTTGTCATAAAGTTTTTAAGACGTATTGAAACGTTGTTACAACTCGCTATATTGGTTGTTATAACTGTTAGGTGTTAAACCTTGTTCGAACGTCATGGCAACATCGTAATTTCATCGTGTGTTTGGCGGGAATGAAACTGATTCAACAGAACTTGCAATTTCTATAATAGGTGATAATGAAAGATTGCAGGGAGGAGAAGAGTTGGTGAAATTGATTCGAACAAATAGGGGCACCAACAATAGCTTATGGTGACTCTTAGCTTGGCGGGAGTGCTGGAGAAATTTGGAGTTAATTGGAGAAAATCTTTAAGTTTGCAAATGAGTAAAAAAGCTATCGTGGATATTACATTAAATTTAATTTAATATATCTTTATATTAAAGAACAGGATGATATATCTTTCTCATTTGGCATGAGAGAGGAAGATGAGTTTCACACAATGGAAATATGAAGAATACCCGGAAACATTTGCTTAAACGAATATGAAAATTAGTTTCCTCAGGATAACTACACTCAGGACTCTGTACTCACTTAGTACTTTGTAATACTTTTGAACTAGTACTTAGCAATCATTGACTGTGATTGCTCAGCTAAAATAATCCAGACCAATTTGTATATCCAACTGTTTTGGCGTTAATTAATACCACATTTCACAAGTCAAAAAGGTTTTTTAATTGAAAAGAAATGTTATTTAAAATATGTGACATTTCCCCTGTTTTCCTTGCAGGAAATATGTACTTGGGAGTTAGACAGCTGCATCCTAGTGATATGTGTGTGTGTGTATGAAATATATGTACTAGATATGATAGAGCAAAATAGATCGTTAATCAGTACATCAGACAACCGACGATTAGAAAGGCGGGACCCAAGAGCTAACAACTCGAGTCTGCAGGCGCAAATAGTAAATATAAATAGTAAACAC
Source organism: Procambarus virginalis (assembly GCA_020271785.1). Classification (NCBI taxonomy): domain Eukaryota; kingdom Metazoa; phylum Arthropoda; class Malacostraca; order Decapoda; family Cambaridae; genus Procambarus; species Procambarus virginalis. The sequence continues at coordinate 13,657,222 of WNGS01165751.1, forward strand.
ACGCACACACACACAAACGGGAATTCGCACACACACGTAACCATCACAAATGATGGCCAATATATCTCATAATGCCTGAGCGTAAAATAATGTTTAAGATACACATTTGAATTGACATTAAATGATATATCCTGCCTCTAGTCAACAGCCGCGCCTGGTACTCCTGTGCACCATGTAGCGGTCCCAAACTCCTTTTGCATACTAATAAATCTCATTATTGGTTAGCGATTTACCATAATTTGCATAATGCAATTACATGAAGAAATGCTAGACCATAACAGTACGATCTATAACTAAGTCCTGTGATTGGGTCATGGGTACTAAGTTAAAATTACCGGACTCAAACCAATTAAATTTTGACAGAGTCTCGGGGGGATACCCGCTTTTGTTGATTGCGTTTTAGTGTGATAAGATTACCGATCGATGAAAGTAGTTTGGTTAATACTTTGAATATATCCCAGCCAATAGCTAGGAGAAATAGGGAAAACGCTGAAACTCGGGTTGCAAGCACGCACGCACGCACGCACGCACGCACACACACACACACACACATACGACGTTTCCAATCCTCTGCATCTACATTTCAAATGTAGATATGACAGAGCCCAGTAGGCTCAGGAATCTGGACATCAGTTGATTGACGGTTGAGAGGCGGGACCAAAGAGCCAGAGCTCATCCCCCGCAAACACAACTAGGTGAGTACTAGGTGAGTAGACACACACACACACACACACACACACACACACACACACACACACACACACGACATCTTATCCTCACCAATATTTTCCTAAGTCAAGGAACTCTCACGCCTCTCAACTGTCTTATTACTCCTACGAATACGACACCAGATGTAACATTTTTACTCTACTATCTTCACCCAATTCTTATACTTTTAGTTTCGTAAACTTTTTCGTTATCAATACTTGGATCGATTGTGAATTTCCACCTCTCCTGTCTTCCAACCTTCGCTCTTGTTCTCTAACAGCAGAACCTGTAAGAGAATTCTGATGAGAAATCTATAAGGTCAGCCCCGATAAAAGAACTTGAGAAATATGGAAATTGCAGCAGGTCTATTGACCATTCGAGGCAGCTCCTTTGTATATCCACTCAAACTCATTCACATGGATGTCTAACTTACACTTGAAACAATCCATGGATTTCACGTCTCATATGTTACCCGGTAATGTGTTCCACAAATCAACAACTCTGTTTCCAAACCAGTATTTGTCTCGGTTTTTCCTGAATCCTTAAACTCATCCAATTTATATCCACTTAAAAGCGATTTGTGAGCAGCATTGTGTAATTATATGTAGCAGTGAACGTCTACTTGGAATTATAGAATACCACTTGGTGACATAAAATTCTTGTAAATAAATGCTTATTGTAAATGAATGCAACGTATATTTACATTGCCAGCCTGTGCCCAAAACTAGTTAAATAATTTTGGGGGTATACGATACAAACGTCAATACAGCTTCGTTTATACTAAGGAATTAGATATCTAGTAGTCATTAATTGTTGAATTATTAATTCAACTTATTAATTTGTAATTAATTGTTGAAGGAGGCAGTTGAAGTGAAGTGTAAGGAAGGGGGGGGAGCTTTTTGTGTACTTTGTACAATACACACAGTCCAGCCACCATCTTCAGTGTGTGTGTACAATCGCGTGTGTTGAAAGTTCTATATAACTACGCCATTAACTCTGGTTTATTATATTTGTTTATCAATGGATGTATTTTATATTTCGTCTCTTGACTTAAAAATGATTATTATCATTATTATTTGTATTATAATATTGACGTTTTTATTCCCTACATCATAAATTCTTGTCACCAATCCCATTCATCATCATAACTGTCAACATGTTTATGTGAAACTATTTCAAACATTTTTGAAGTGATTTAGTTCCTAAATGCTAAGCACTTTTGACAGCACTGACCATAGTGAGAGTTGGCGGTAATCTTATACCACAGCTAGATATTGTTGAGGGTATACGACCGTCACTGGACGGTAGAGCGACGGTCTCGCTTCAAGCTGGTCGGTGTTCAATCCCCGACTGTCCAAATGGTTGGGCACCATTCCTTCCCTCCGTCCCATTACAAATCTTTATCCTGACTCCGTCCAAATGCTATATAGTCGTAATGGCTTGGCGCATTCTCCTGATATTTTCGTTCCGTAGATATTTTAGGGCATATTATTAAAGATATTATATTACATTATATATTATATATATATATATATATATATATATATAATATATATATATATATATATATATATATATATATATATATATATATATATATATATATATATATATATATTTATGCAAACAAGCCTGAATGGTCCCCAGGACTAGATACAACTGAAAACTCACACCCCAGAAGTGACTCGAACCCATACTCCCAGGAGCAAAGCAACTGGTAACTACAGGGCGCCTTAATCCGCTTGACCATCACGACCGGACATAAGGAAGTGATAGCCTGAGCTATATGAACCACTTCCCCGCCGGCACCTGGATGGTTATCTTGGGCATAGCATTTTATCAAATCACCTCATTTTTTTTTTGGGGCAACACGTGAGGAACACAAATGCAAACAAGCCTGAATGGTCCCCAGGACTAGATACAACTGAAAACTCACACCCCAGAAGTGACTCGAACCCATACTCCCAGGAGCAAAGCAACTGGTAACTACAGGGCGCCTTAATCCGCTTGACCATCACGACCGGACATAAGGAAGTGATAGCCTGAGCTATATGAACCACTTCCCCGCCGGCACCTGGATGGTTATCTTGGGCATAGCATTTTATCAAATCACCTCATTTTTTTGGGGCAACACGTGAGGAACACAAATGCAAACAAGCCTGAATGGTCCCCAGGACTAGATACAACTGAAAACTCACACCCCAGAAGTGACTCGAACCCATACTCCCAGGAGCAAAGCAACTGGTAACTACAGGGCGCCTTAATCCGCTTGACCATCACGACCGGACATAAGGAAGTGATAGCCTGAGCTATATGAACCACTTCCCCGCCGGCACCTGGATGGTTATCTTGGGCATAGCATTTTATCAAATCACCTCATTTTTTTTGGGGCAACACGTGAGGAACACAAATGCAAACAAGCCTGAATGGTCCCCAGGACTAGATACAACTGAAAACTCACACCCCAGAAGTGACTCGAACCCATACTCCCAGGAGCAAAGCAACTGGTAACTACAGGGCGCCTTAATCCGCTTGACCATCACGACCGGACATAAGGAAGTGATAGCCTGAGCTATATGAACCACTTCCCCGCCGGCACCTGGATGGTTATCTTGGGCATAGCATTTTATCAAATCACCTCATTTTTTTTGGGGCAACACGTGAGGAACACAAATGCAAACAAGCCTGAATGGTCCCCAGGACTAGATACAACTGAAAACTCACACCCCAGAAGTGACTCGAACCCATACTCCCAGGAGCAAAGCAACTGGTAACTACAGGGCGCCTTAATCCGCTTGACCATCACGACCGGACATAAGGAAGTGATAGCCTGAGCTATATGAACCACTTCCCCGCCGGCACCTGGATGGTTATCTTGGGCATAGCATTTTATCAAATCACCTCATTTTTTTTTTTGGGGGCAACACGTGAGGAACACAAATGCAAACAAGCCTGAATGGTCCCCAGGACTAGATACAACTGAAAACTCACACCCCAGAAGTGACTCGAACCCATACTCCCAGGAGCAAAGCAACTGGTAACTACAGGGCGCCTTAATCCGCTTGACCATCACGACCGGACATAAGGAAGTGATAGCCTGAGCTATATGAACCACTTCCCCGCCGGCACCTGGATGGTTATCTTGGGCATAGCATTTTATCAAATCACCTCATTTTTTTTGGGGGCAACACGTGAGGAACACAAATGCAAACAAGCCTGAATGGTCCCCATAATGATTTGATAAAATGCTATGCCCAAGATAACCATCCAGGTGCCGGCGGGGAAGTGGTTCATATAGCTCAGGCTATCACTTCCTTATGTCCGGTCGTGATGGTCAAGCGGATTAAGGCGCCCTGTAGTTACCAGTTGCTTTGCTCCTGGGAGTATGGGTTCGAGTCACTTCTGGGGTGTGAGTTTTCAGTTGTATCTAGTCCTGGGGACCATTCAGGCTTGTTTGCATTTGTGTTCCTCACGTGTTGCCCCAAAAAAAATGAGGTGATTTGATAAAATGCTATGCCCAAGATAACCATCCAGGTGCCGGCGGGGAAGTGGTTCATATAGCTCAGGCTATCACTTCCTTATGTCCGGTCGTGATGGTCAAGCGGATTAAGGCGCCCTGTAGTTACCAGTTGCTTTGCTCCTGGGAGTATGGGTTCGAGTCACTTCTGGGGTGTGAGTTTTCAGTTGTATCTAGTCCTGGGGACCATTCAGGCTTGTTTGCATTTGTGTTCCTCACGTGTTGCCCCAAAAAAAAATGAGGTGATTTGATAAAATGCTATGCCCAAGATAACCATCCAGGTGCCGGCGGGGAAGTGGTTCATATAGCTCAGGCTATCACTTCCTTATGTCCGGTCGTGATGGTCAAGCGGATTAAGGCGCCCTGTAGTTACCAGTTGCTTTGCTCCTGGGAGTATGGGTTCGAGTCACTTCTGGGGTGTGAGTTTTCAGTTGTATCTAGTCCTGGGGACCATTCAGGCTTGTTTGCATTTGTGTTCCTCACGTGTTGCCCCAAAAAAAAATGAGGTGATTTGATAAAATGCTATGCCCAAGATAACCATCCAGGTGCCGGCGGGGAAGTGGTTCATATAGCTCAGGCTATCACTTCCTTTTGTCCGGTCGTGATGGTCAAGCGGATTAAGGCGCCCTGTAGTTACCAGTTGCTTTGCTCCTGGGAGTATGGGTTCGAGTCACTTCTGGGGTGTGAGTTTTCAGTTATATATATTTATATATATATATATATATATATATATATATATATATATATA
>WNGS01165751.1:13676716-13688459 GCA_020271785.1 Procambarus virginalis
GAATTTGTGCATATTTTAACTCTTTATCTCTCTCGTGGATCCGCCTCTCATGCTACTGTTGCCTCGGTCATTTGCAGACAATGCTTACTTAAATGGTGAAAAACAGTTATAAAAAATACTATCGGAAAAAAGATCATTAAAATAACTCAGTATTTTTAGGGTGATAATACATATAAAAATAAATATGCACTAGGAGGTGTGTATATACACACTACTCGGTATATACGCAATGAGTTTGCGTTAATTGTGAGTTACGTTCAGTATTCTTAATGATTGTTCCGTAAGTAATTGTGGAAACTTTAATATATACACAGAGTGATGAATTCCTATTACAATGCGAGTTCTTGAGTTGTCATTGGACGTTCAAAATCACCAAAATAAATTAAACTTTGCGTTTTATTATATCACCCACTTATAATCTCCTGTTATATGTTATTCTTTGTTTTCTTTGTTATTTAATATGTTTGTTTTTATTTTATAAATGATATATTCTTTGTTTTTCTTTGATATATGAAATATTCTTTCTTTCTTGATATTTGATATTCATTGTCGTTCTTTGATATATGATATATTTTTCGTTTTCTATGATATATTCTTTGTTTACTATTGCACATTAGTTCAACAAACATAATTATGAGCAGGCTCGTATCAGAATGACTGACACTTTGCACTATCGATCTGACAACTTTTAATAAAGCTTGTCTATGTTACTGACAGCTTTTGAGAGAGTTTGTGTTCTCATCTGACAGCCTTTGAGAGAGTTCGTGTTCTCATCTGACAGCTTCTGAAAGAGTTAGTATACCAACCTGGCAACCTTTATCAAAGTGTGTGTATTCATCTGACAACCTATAAGAGTGGGCTGGTGCTCAACCAGCTATAACACATTGTGCTTCAATACACACAGCAATCACAATAGCGTGATGAATCAAATCAATAAGTCATCCCGGACGTAGGTTCGAACCCTCATCACGGCCCTTTGTGGATTTGTACATTGTGCTGCAGTTCTAGGGATCCAACTCTAAATGTGTTAATGTGTATGTCTACTTTGGTTCGTTATTGAATATATCTATGTTCAGTAGTTCTTGGAGTGGATATTTCTCAATTGAATTTGCTCACTATCTTTGAGTATCTTATGTGTCGTGATCATTGTCCCTTTGACACACCCCCCTCCCTCCCCACTGCTCGCACAAAGAGAAATGTTCTTCTGTATCACTATAGAGAGCTTAGATTCTCAACTTCAGGGCCAACTCATGTCTGTAACTTACCACTCTTCCAGGATTCGAAACTACTTGGAAAACAATGCTTGTGCAGACTGGTAAAGACTATTCTTTAATTGGCAGTTTGACCACCATGGCAGTACTGATAATGGTGTCCCGTTTATGTGTACTAAACGAGGTACATTCGATTGGCTGATGCAGTTTAACTCTAATAACTGTAGGGTTGTTAGCTTAGGTAATAACAAGAGAGATGCCAGAAATCAGCCGAACAATGTATTAATTGCTGAGTGTGAAGTGAGAAAGATGTAGGAGTAATAATTAGTAGGGATCTAAAGTCATAAAAGCTATGCATCAATGTACGAAATAAGGTAAATAGTACACTGGGAGTTATTTCTAGATTATGCAGTTGATTTTAATTCATATGAAAGCGTGCAGAGAAAGATAGTAAAGCTATGTAAGAAATTATAAGTTAAAAAATCCTAGTTTTTTGTTCTTTATTAAGTATATAAAGATATCTATTAGATATAAGCTCGAAATAATGGATATAATTTAAATAAGTTTATATTTAAAAAGGTCCTGGGTAAATACCGGTTTGAAAAAGGGTTGATGATTTGTGAAATTATTTACCAGGTAACATAATGGAAGTGGGATCGATCGATTGTCCCAAGCATAGATGAGAGTTGAATAATGAGTTAGTGATGGGGGGAGGGGGAGATAGGGTTGATGTAAATCATATCATATATATTTGGTAGTTTATCAATTAATTAATACTCAGATGAGCATAATGTCACAACAGCTATTTGATGGACCTCCTTTGACCAAGTGGGACGGTATCTATCTCGTTTAACAACTAACACCTGACTCTAAAGTTCGTAGCTCTTTACGTTTAAGAGAACTAAATAAGAATGGGTAGGACTGTCACTTTCATATGTATACTCTTGCATGTAGTTATAGTATTTTCGTATTCTCTGTACAACGTGTATATCCCGGAAGTATCATGATGATAGCGAAGAAGTGTTGACTATCAAGTTGCGATTTCTTGATATATATGTTAGAGCTCGAAGTTCGCACATGTGTATCATAAACGAGAACATTCAATCAAACGAGGATTGCAATAGTGCTATTGCGAATTTAAGCAAAGCCTCATTCAGTGACAGAAATCTCTCTTACTCCCCCAATCATCGGAAATAGTGTAGTCAATCGGCTTTTTCAGTGATAACCTAGCGGCATTGTGATTGACCCGATGCTCATCAACTCATCAACACTTTTCGTGTCGTGTGGATTCTACAGAAATTGATTGGGTGATGACTTCTTCAGTTACAAATTATAAAATATTGTTAAACGGAAACATTATTGAATCAGCTTTAATGCCATTTACAAAACCATACAATATGAACATTAATAATGGTTAATACAATTTGGATCCACTTTTAGGAGGTTAATTAAAAATCGGTTTTAGTAAGATCATTAATATACAGTCATCTCATTAGAAATTGTCTTCCTGGAGCTTAAATGCATTGGTCATTAGACATAACGCAGCTTCCTCTCGTTTTTCTTTCGTGAACCAATATTACAAAACATTGTCTTTACACCCCTCCTGTATCCTTCCCGCCAATATATATCTCCCTCCACAGAACTGTAATATTCATACTTCTGATGATATGTTGATGAACATGGAAGAGTTAAGGTAATTTCCTCTTATATTTTCCTTCGTGGTTAAACATCATTAAATGTATTATTAAATTTTTATATATTAGATCATATGTCGTTTTTAGTATGACATTTATATTTTCAATATAAGATATATTTCGTTCTATGCTGATCTTATGCTTCTCACCAGGGGAAATATATCACATAAATGTGGCACGCTTGACCTTAAGCACAGCGGCCCAGTGCCAAACATATCACCAATGACACGCTGGTGAAGTCCACGTTACTATAAAGAGGACAGCTCGAGTTATGTTGTCCTTGTTGTGGGTGACACTACTCATGAATGTCCCGGATCGATGACCTTCAGGTAAATGATATTGTCCTCTTTGTTTGCTTCCGTGTTATGGCTCGAATTAAGCATTTTGAGCAGAAGGAAGGAAATTATTTTTATCTTTAAAAAGCCACAATGTGGTTAATAATTTATAAATAAAAGCCGACTTTCAAAAGCATTGTGAAGTATTATTGATATTTTTTGCCTCTAGATATGATAATTTACTGATATTCCTCTAAATTATAGATCTTACAAAGATCAATAAATATATACATTCTTGCACATGGTGGAATTGGAAGGTTAAAAATATACCAACAATTCTCCAACTTGGATTGAAATGTATGGTACAGCTTTGTTAGGTTACGTTTGGTGTGGTTATTCAATCCTCCATATCAGGCTCTCTGTAATTTAAACTATATTTAAGACATATGCTTTTATCCAAATTCTTGTCATAATTTATATTGTCATGTCAACCAATTAATTAGCTATACATAATATAAACATTGCTACTTAAATGTCAAAAATCAGAAAGGCAATAATTCTTTCAGAACATCCCAGTTAAAAATATATATTCCAAAATCTGAATACTGTCAAGATATGTATGAATGAATTTAAATCGAATTATTACTATACAATATGACTCCATAATAACGAGAACACAATATTCAATCTGTGGCTACATGTGAGTAGTTAATGCTTGTACTAAATGCAATTTATGCTGTATGTCACTCAACCCTAAGAACGAATATTGATTGTGTACTTCAAGTCTGGTTTTGATTTATATGATATATTAGGAGGAAAGCTTATTTCAGTACACACAGAAATCACAATAGCGTGATGCATCAAATGAACAAATGAACATCTCGGACGTAGGTTCGAATCCTCGTCACGGCCCTTGTGGATTTGTTCTTATTTCAGTGATCTGCGTTCTGTATTGACCACTTTCGGGAGAATTAGAAGGAACGGAAATACATGAAAGTTCCCTCCGGGATTTTTGCTGATGGAAGAGGGTATTTGAGAGTCATTTGGGCCAAGCAGGTGTGTCATGGGGAGGGTGGTCTGACACCACTGTCATACAATGCAACGGAACAGCTTTAAGATGCCAATTAGGGAAGGTCTTGGGAAATGGAATTTCTCTAATGTTAGATGTTGTCAATTATAGAAACGTCTTGGGAAATAGCGCTCCTCCTAATGGTCACAGGATGAAAGTGTGCCTCATGTGCTTCACTTCTGAGTCTGGCCAGCTTGTGCTGTATACATCTCAGTAAGCTGTGCTCCTGGAAGATTTCTTGGATGAACAGTAAAATCCTTTCTACAGTGCATTGCCACTCATTATTCTTCGTTATCTGTTTAACTCTACTGGTTCATTGATTCCCCCCTAGTGGAGCTGAGAGTTTACTTCATTTGGTATCTTAGAGCCCAGCAACAGGTCAGATCCTTGTCTACTTTCATCTACCTCATGCAACAACTATTACAGTAGCCACTGTTGCAACCCCACGACATGAATAATTATAATCTATTAATAACCTTTTTTTTGCACGACATGAATGATTATCAGGATATCAAATACCCGTAGAAGACTCGTATATCATCTTGAGGGTATCTTGAGATGATTACGGGGGCTTAGCATCCCCGTGGCTCGGTTCTCAACCAGGCCTCCTTTTTGTCACCCCCCCCCCAGGAAGCAGCCCTTATATTAGGTTCCTTCCAGGTACCTATTTACTGCTAGATAACAGGGACATCAGGGTGAAAGAAACTCTGCCCACATGTTTCCGTCTCCTCCGGGGATCGAACCCGGAACCTCAGGACTACGAATCCGAAGCGCTGTACACTCAGCTGCCAGGCCCCCGTGTGCATACCATGTGTACATAGCTCGAGAAATCATGGCACTCCTTCATGACTGTACGTGCAAGAATTATTTCCATATGTCTACCATTCAGCTACGTCTAAGGGGCGAGGTAAGCAACAAGGGGATTTAAGTAATATTTCGTGATAGGTATTAAGGTACTTTATGTGTCCTCCTTCATCCTGTGAAGAGTCTCATTATTCCTCAGGTGTTGAGTGTAATAACACCAAGAGTGGTCTAACATCCTGGGAAACACATACCCAAGAGGATTCGCTGTGAGTGTACTCACTTAGTTGCGGGGGTTGAGTTCTGGCTCTTGGGTCACAGCCTCTGTGGACTGGTGTGTTCCTGGTCAGCTACCGAATACACAGCTCTCTTAACTCCCGCACTATATGTTCACCTATGCAGGTGATGAGTCACAATAACGTGGCTAAAGTATGTTGACCAGACCACACACAAGAAGGTGACGGGACGACGACGTTTCGGTCCACCCTGGACCATTCTCAAGTCGAATGTGACTTGACTTGAAAATGGTCCAGGACGGACCGAAACGTCGTCGTCCCTTCACCTTCTAGTGTGTGGTCTGGTCAACATGTTCACCTAGTTGTCCTCGTCAACCTGCGGGGGCTGAGCTTCGGCTCTTTGGTCCCACTTCTCAACTGTCAATTAAAGGGTTTACAGATTCATGAGCCTACTGGGCTCTATCATATCTACATTTGTAACTGTGTACGGAGTCAGCCTCCACCACATCACGTCCTAATTCATTCCATTTCTTAACAACTGAACCTTTTCAAGTGTGTGTATTGAGCAATGAGTTTATATTGGATTCCTTTAGATGCCAGAAAGTCCTGGGTAAATACAGGTTCGGTAACAGGGTTCTTGGTTTAAAGAATAAATTACCTGGTAACATGTAATCTACTGGATCCATGTATTGTTTCACCAGTAAGTCTGACATTATATTATATATATAAAATATAGCATATTATATATTTTTTTAGTGAATATAAATAAGAGCGGTTTCGTATGGGCCAACTGACCTCCTCCAGTTTCATTTATTCTTATTTCATAATATCTTGAGAAATTGTTAATAAACTTTGACTTAGAAATTCACCCTCTCGTTAGTGTAGTTTTAGACTCACGACTGTGGTAAGTAGGCGCACGAGGGCTTGTAGGTTTATGCAATTGGAAGCCTCGATTACATTTGTCGTAAATGCAGCAAAAACGTTCGACCTCCGATTCTACGAGTAGATGTTATTTTGACGTAGATATGTCTTGTCTCTTCGGCTCTATATTCATTCCCTCCATTCATTCCCTAAATGAATAATTACCGTAATAAAAGGTGAACAATATATTGTGTTGACAAGGCGCCATAACTCATGCAAATTCCAGGAAAACGCGTAAGGAATCACCCACTTACCATAATTTTACGGAGGAACGAGAACAAAGATGAAGTGGGTGTGTGTGTGGTTCATGGAATGGGGCTGAACGTGTCATGCAATGGGTGGAGGTCGTGCGGGTGAGAGGTGGTCATGGACGGCTGCTTGTATGAATACACATTGTTACAGGTTCGTGCCAATAAGCTTCAAGACCCTGGGGGCCCGGGGTAGGTGTGCACTTAAGTTCCTAAAGGAAATGGGCGAGAAACTCATTAAACAAACGAAAGACTCAAGAGCGTATAGTTTCTTGTTCCAGCGCCTCAGTGTTACCATCCAGAGAGGAAATGCTTGCTGTATGTGTTTTCTGTAATATATATATATATATATATATATATATATATATATATATATATATATATATATATATATATATATATATATTTATAGATATATATTATATATATATATATATATATATATATATATATATATATATATATATATATATATATAATGTTATTTTGATGAGCCTGTCGGTCGCCCAGAAGGAATCACGGTGAACCCCTGGAAGAATGGTAGACAGTTGGTGTGGGACTACACTTGCGTTTCAACTTTAGCCAATACCTGTGTGGACTTCAGTGCTACTCAAACAGGAGGAGCTGCCAATCACCGGGAAGCGGGCAAGTCACGTAAATACAGAGACCTTGAGCACCACTACAATTTTGTCCCATTGCCTCAGAGACACTTGGTGCCTGGGGTAAAAGTGCTGCTAGCTTTTTGAAGGAGTTGGGATCTAAGCTAATCGAAACAACTAGAGACCCTAGAGCTGCCAGTTTTCTTTTTCAGCGCCTTAGTGTGGCAATCCAGAGAGGAAATGCTCACTGCATCCATGGTTCCTGCCCGCCATCTGAGGAGCTGGAGGAGCTATTCAACTTGTGACAAGCAGCCTTGTACTTGCATGTAATCAATATTGTAACTTTTTTCTGTAATGACATTTTCAAATAAAGTTAGATAAATATACACACATACCAAAAGAATAGGGGTGGTAGGAGAAGAAAATATCAAAGTGTTCAGTGAGGATCCACAAGGTCTTCTCTGAGTACTCTTTATTTTCTTCTCCGAGGCTATGGGTCCCTTATATATATATATATATATATATATATATATATATATATATATATATATATATATATATATATATATATATATATATATATATATATATATAAACAATATTGTATTGAAGACAAAAAATTAAATGTTTGCCTTCTCCACCCATTTGAATGAAAGAGATATTATATCCGCTCCTTAAGTTTTTAGTATTTTGGGATAATCAGCTATTTTAAAATGAATCGCTAGTCATTAACGAGGTCAATTTCACGGTAATGTAGACGAGAAGGAACATAACTTTTTACTTCACTCGTAAACTCAAGTCCAACGGGAGTAAAAAGAAGAAGTCTTTATTTGTGTAGCATGTGGCGTCCTGAAGACACAACGAAAAGACAAAACACATGTCTAGAATTGTGATATATTTCATTATAATGGTTTCTAAAATATAATTACAGCGATCAATTAAGAAAAAAAACTCGGATAGAGAGGGTTACTATGCTCATTACAATATTATATTCATATATTGAGTGTACAATGAGACTTTTTTCTTTAATATTCTCTGACCGCTAAATTCTTTTGACTATTCTAAGCTAATCTATACCTGTGTTTGGGTAATTCTTTCCCTGGGAGATGGGTGGTCAGGTTCTGGTTGTTGGCCTGTACCCTCCCTTTGTTTCTTTTAGTCAGTCAGGTGTTGACAACGGCTTTGATCGGTCGAAACGTTCATCTTCCTTTCCCATTTCTCTGTGGATTTTTCGCATATTACATAATATTATATATATATATATATATATATATATATATATATATATATATATATATATATATATATATATTATAACAAAAGAGTACCACCTCTGGCTGGAAGAAAGGGGACCCATAGCGATATATATATACATATATATTATATATATATATATATATATATATATATATATATATATATATATATATATATGTCGTACCTAGTAGCCAGAACTCACTTTTTGGCCTACTATGCAAGCCCCGATTTGCCTAATAAGCCAAGTTTTCCTGAATTAATATATTTTCTCAAATTTTTTCTTATGAAAAGATAAAGCTACCATTTCATTATGTATGAGGTCAATTTTTTTTCATTGGAGTTAAAATTAACGTAGATATATGACCGAACCTAACCAACCCTACCTAACCTAACCTAACCTATCTTTATAGTTAGGTTAGGTTAGGTAGCCGAAAAAGTTAGGTTAGGTTAGGTTAGGTAGGTTAGGTAGTCGAAAAACAATTAATTCATGAAAACTTGGCCTATTAGGCAAATCGGGCCTTGCATAGTAGGCTGACAAGTGCGTTCTGGCTACTAGGTAGACATATATATATATATATATATATATATATATATATATATATATATATATATATATATATATATATATATATATATATATACCTCCTCAACGCAAAAACGTCGTGGAAGACCCAAGAGTTCCAATGATAATTTAAGCTTGGAACACAAGTGACCAAGAAAATTGAAGAGGGCAACACAGTAGGGGCATTAGGTTACTTACCAGTGAAGAAACAATCGCCCCTAGAGATACAGCAACTGCCGACTCACTGAGAGAGAAGCACCCTCCCAGAGTATCATGGGAACCCACTGCTCGGGACACAAATGCCCCAGACATGGGACCTCTATTCCTCCAAGCATCAGAGGTATACAAAGCCATCATGTCATTTCCACCAGGCTCAGCAGGGGGATACACTGGAGTAAGACCTCAGCACTTCAAGGAGATGACAAACCCAGTTCTCGGAAAAGTTGCCGAGACACTGCTGTCAGAGATCACGAAGTTTGTCAACGACTGTCTCTCCGGGTTGATCCCAGATACAATTAAACCGTTCTTCTTCGGAGCATCCCTTTGTGCCCTTAAGAAGAAGGATGGTGGAGTCAGACCCATTGCCGTGGGCAACACACTTCGGCGCCTTGTTGCTAGGGCAGCTGTCAGAAAAATCAGCATAGACGCTGCAACGATGCTTCGACCCCATCAACTAGGTTTTGGTGTCCCCCATGGCTGTGAAGCAGCAGCTCATGCAGCACGAGCCTATATCAAGGACCTCCCAGAAAATAAGGCATTAATTAAATTAGACTTTAAAAATGCCTTCAACCAGGTAAAAAGGGATGTGGTACTGGAAGCAGTTCGAACCAGCTTTCCTTGTCTACTTCCTTTCGTTTCAGCAGGGTACAGTAGGGAATCGACACTGTTGTTTGGGGAACATGAAGTTGTTTCCGCAGAAGGTGTCCAGCAGGGAGACCCACTTGCCCCTTTTCTTTTCTGCATGGCAGCTAAGGAGGTCACAAGTAGGTTGTCCAGCGAATTCAACATCTGGTTCCTGGACGATGGCACCCTGGCAGGGACACAGGAATCCCTGCTAGGAGATCTTCAGCTAGTGAAATCTAGGGGAGAGGAGTTAGGCCTTACACTAAATCCATCAAAGTGTGAAATCATCTCGTCCAACCAACCAATCATAAATGCAGTACAAATCTTATTGCCAGGAGCCCAAGTGATCGCTCCCACCGACAGTGTGCTGCTAGGGGCACCTCTGGGCTCGAACGAAATTGAGGTAGTCCTCGAAGAAAAGCTTAAAGACCTGAGGAGGATGGAGGCGCGAATAGGGGCTTTGGATGCTCATGATGCGTTGTACCTTCTTACAAGGTGCCTGGCCTTGCCCAGACTTACCTATTTCCTCAGGTGTGCCCCTTCTTTTGACAGCCCAAAATTAACGGAATACGATTCACTCCTAAAGACAATAACTATGAAAGTGTTAAACCTCTCCCTGCAAGATGACCAGTGGGACCAAGCAACGCTCCCAGTTAGACTCGGGGGTATAGGTATTCGCAAGGCGACACAGTTAGCATTGCCGGCATTCTTATCCTCGACCAGTGCTACAAGTGAATTAGTGAAGGAAATACTACCAGAATACCTAAGGAACTCCATTGGGATTCGTGATCCCAAATTTGTGGAAGGAGCTGGTCGGTGGGACACACTCGTCAATTCACACACCCGACCAACTTGTCCAAACGACGGTAAACAGGCCAAATGGGATAGCCCCATAGTGGAGAACATCGCCAAAGCATTGCTGGACGTAGCTTCTCAGAAGGACAGAGCGCGTCTCCTAGCTGTGCAAGCCCCCCATGCTGGGGACTTCCTGTTGGCAGTCCCTAATTCCGCCTTGGGCACCCGCCTGGATCATCGGGCCCTAAGTATTGGTGTTGCTCTGCGCCTTGCCGCCCTATCTCCACCGAGCACCGGTGTATTTGCGGCCAGGCACGGGCAGACCAATACGGCAGCCATGGTCTCATCTGTCGTAAGACACAGGGAAAGATTGCCAGACACGAGGCAGTCAATGACATCATCAAGAGAAGTTTGGCTACAGCTGGGTGTCCAGTACAAAGGGAACCCCAGTTGTGCAGACCTGACAACAGCCAAAAACGCCCAGATGGAGTCACCCTGCAGCCATGGAGGGAGGGTAAACAGGTCGTGTGGGATTACACCTGTGCATCTACATTGGCTGATACCTATTTACGTTACAGCTCAGCGGAGGGAGGTGGGCAGCCACCTTCAGGGAGACCAGAAAATCCACAAGTACAGAGACCTAGAACGTTGTTACAGGTTCGTGCCGATAGGCTCAGAGACTCTGGGCGCCTGGGGTAAATGTGCACTCAAGTTTTAAAGGAGGTTGGTGAGGAACTCATTGGGAAAACTAGAGACCCACGAGCAGCCAGTTCCTGTTCCAGCACCTCAGTGTCGCGGTGCAGAGGGGAAATGCGTGCTGTATCCTGGGTACGCACCCAACCTCCGAGGAGCTGGACGAGGTCTTCGAACGCTGATTGTTTAATTGTTATATATTGTGTGTGTGTGTGTGTGTTCTCTGTAAACTGTAGCATTGCAATAAAATAAAACAAAACATACAAAAAAAAAATAATAGGGGTGGTAGGAGAAGAAAAGAATTAAGTATTCGGTGAGAATCCACAAGATCTTCTCTGAATGCTCTATGTTTTCTTCTTCGAGGATGTGGGTCCCTGCAATTGCACCAGAGGTGGTACCCATATATATATATATATATTATATATATAGATATATATATATATATATATATATATAATATATATTATACTATATATATATTAATATATATATATAGATATTAGACATATACATATATATATTATATATATATATATAGA
>WNGS01165751.1:13708062-13723062 GCA_020271785.1 Procambarus virginalis
CCAGGGGAGCTCCTAGGAGTGTGCTGTCTTCAGGTTTAGTTTTATGGATGTTTGGCAGAAGACCCTCTATTCTCTCTACGATGCCCTGGTTGGAACATATTATTTCCCTTAGAAGGTTCAGGGTGAGGCCTAAAACTGCACCTTGCTCCTGGATTTTTCTGATGTCTCAGGAGGGAGTCTTGGGAACCAGCTAGGGTACCATCATCCAAGAACCAGATGTTAAGCTCGCTGGACAGGACCTCTGTGACTTGTTTGATGACTAAGCAGAAAAGGAGAGGAGCAATATATATATCTAATATATATATTATATATATATATATATAATATAATTATATATATATATATATCATATGCGAAATCCACAGAGAAAAATGAAAGGAGGTAACGTTTCGACTTTGTTAAAGCCTTTGTCAAACCAGACTGACAAGAGGAGAAGGGGATTGGGAGGATATATAGGGCCACACCTGACCAAACCCAACCCTAGGGAAAGAATTAACCAGAGACAGGTAAAGCTTAGCTTAGAATGGTCAAAGAGGATTAAGCGGTCAGAGAAAAAAGGATGAAGATTAAGAAAAGCCTCATGAACATGCAATAAATGAATATATAAATATAAAAATATTATAATGAGACCTGTAAGCCTCTTTAACAATTACAGTTTTTTCTTAAACTGTTGTGCAATATTATAACTTAAAATGGATCAAGTTTGTACATTCCAGTACTAACATTAAGAAGATTTGGACACTGACTGATTAGAGCAGACTCAATCAATTCCGTTCCACGAAATCCCCACAATGGTATGCTTTTGCACCATTCCAGTTAATATTGTGATCGCATAAATTCGTATGTAGATACAATGCATTAGACGTTGGGCAGTTCTAATACTATAAATACTATTCTAATATTAGTATTCTATATATACTATATATATAGTATATACTAATAATAGTATTCTATTCTAATACTATTTTGTCACAACATGCTTATAGTATTAGAACTGCCCAAACGTCTAATGCATTGTATCTACATACGAATTTATGCGATCACAATATTAACTGGAATGGTGCAAAAAGCATTACCAATTGTGGGGATTTCGTGGAACGGAATTTGATTGAGTCTGCTCTAATCAGTCAGTGTCCAAATCTTCTTAATGTTAGTACTGGAATGTACAAACTTGATCCATTTTTAAGTTATAATATTGCACAACAGTTTAAGAAAAAACTGTAATTGTTAAAGAGGCTTACAAGGTCTCATTATAATATTTTTATATTATATATTCATTTATTGCATGTTCATGAGGCTTTTCTTTAATCTTTCATCCTTTTTTCTCTGACCGCTTAATCCTCTTTGACCATTCTAAGCTAAGCTTTACCTGTCTCTGGTTAATTCTTTCCCTAGGGTTGGGTTGGTCAGGTGTCGGCCTATATATCCTCCCAATCCCTTCTCCTCTTGTCAGTCTGGTTTGACAAAGGCTTTAACAAAGTCGAAACGTTACCTCCTTTCATTTTTCTCTGTGGATTTTCCGCATAAAATGATCAGTGTTTTGTGATCGTCAATTGCATATATACATATATTTATACCATACACAAGCGAATAGCTATGTGTATGCTCCTGAATGGATATACGGGTATAGTTGTATATATACGCTACAAAGCACGTATAATGGTATTGTTGCGCGGATAGATAGCCAGACAACCAGAGATATAACAGAGACAGAGATAAAAGGCTCGATAAACAAGGAGAGATTAATGCTATTTTCTCATTACCAAACTTTCCTGTGAGCCACACAAGATGCAGTGATTGTGGGTGCTTGAGCAGGGATTGTGGGCTATTGGGTAGTAGTAATTATTGTTGCAATTGCATTGATTGTAGTTGAAACAGCATGATTTGAGCTGATAGAGCAGTGATTATAGCTGATGCAGTACTAGTTTTAGCTTCTATGGCAGCGAGTGTTACTTTTAAAACAATAATTGTGGGTGCTAGAGAAGTGGTTGAGGTATTTGTTTGGAGATTGTGGATACAGGAGAAGCGATTGGGGATACTTGAATAATGATTGTGGTTACTACTACAATAATTGTGAGTGCTAAAGCACTGATTTTGGGGGATGGAGCATGGATTGTGGGTTAATGATCAGTTATTGTATATAGTAGATCAATGATTGTTAGTGTCAAAACAGTGATTATAATTTCTAAAACACCGATTGTGGATGCTAGAACAGTGATTTGTCGCTGATTGAATAGTCATTGTTGTTTCTAAATCGGTGATTGTATCTGCTCGAGCAACTAGGACATAAAAAAACTTTTACTGCTTTAAAAAAAAGTTAATTCTTTCCTTTTGTTAATATAAAATAGAGCGTTTATATGCATTTAACCAAATACATTATTTGTAATCAAGTTTTCAGCTGCTCAATTTACTATTTTTTATTTAACATTTAACGCGATTCCTCATCACAAGTCTTCATCGTCACAAGCATTCCTCATCACACTCATGCTCGAACCGGGACGCTGGTCGCGTGTAGTGAGAATCACCATTGTTCATCATCACTGCAATGTTTCTCATTATACAGTGTAGATGTTCACTACTCTTTCCACGCTTTCTCTGGCTCCCAGAACGTCATCGACGTCTACGTTCTGTTCCTGGAAAGACTCTTTCATCATTCCAATTATCTTTCAATTTTGTGTCCCAACTCTGGATAAGCAGAACGAGACACAATTTCGGATTTATTAAAAAGAAAAAACAAGTTATGCGTATTTTGACTCGTGCAACCGGGGTAAAATAATTATTGGGAGGGAGAAATTTATGGAGATTTGTAGTCTAAGATTATCATGATTAGTTAGGTAGCTCCCTATTGCTGTTACCTCGAAGTTATTACCTTCATGATGGGGCAGTGTCATTACCTGCAGCTGGGTTAATTAGAACAGACAACACACTGCTTCACCTTAAATTTATAACATTGTGATCCCTTAATAAGAGTTTTACGTGTAAATTTAACACCAAGTACTATGGCCACTCAACCAAAAACCGTGTTAAAAGTGTTGGAGAGATGGTTAGTTATTTCATCGACTCTTTAAGCCTGCTGGGGTTGCATGGGTCATTAGTGTGTGTGTGTGTGTGTGTGTGTGTGTGTGTGTGTGTGTGTGTGTGTGTGTGTGTGTGTGTGTGTGTGTGTGTGTGTGTGTGTGATGTTGCTGCTAATAACTTGCATGTATTGGTGATCAGGCCTTCTGCAGTATTATCTTGTTTCAATGTAGATGAAATCAATATTACGAAGACACTGTTTTTCCCTAACTTTTTCCTTCCTCTTTAATGCCCATTTATCTCCCTTCCGTGAATTGTACTGTTTATTTTTCCGATGATGATGTGTTCATTAATATGAAAGTGCTTCAGCAATTTCCTGGTTCATTTTACCGTCGTGATTATGTGGTTTTTACATTTTTTTACATTTACATTTACATTATGTGGTTTTTACATTAGACATTATTCATCACGTGTTAATTTCTTCAAGACTTGCACAATATATATATGAGATATGGAGAAAAAAGTGTATCAAATCGGAATTATGTTTTTGGGGCCAGACAGCTGAGTGGACAGCGCTTCGGATAACGTAGCCCTGAGGTTCTGGGTTCGATCCCCGGTGGAGGCGGAAACAAATGGGCAAAGTTTCTTTCACCGTGATGCCTCTGTTACCTAGCAGTAAATAGGTACCTGGGAGTTAGACAGCTGCTACGGGCTGCTTCCTGGGGATGTGTAACAAAAAGGAGGCCTGGTCGAGGGCCGAGCCGCGGGGACGCTGAGCCCCGAAATCATCTCAAGATAACCTCAAAATAACATCATGATGGTAAACAGGCTCAGAGCAGCAAACTAGGAAGGAGGATCAAGTCGAACGGGGTGAACCTTCGGTGCTCAGCTGAACAACTTGTCTATAGCAGAACTTTCATTAAGTCCACAATTATATAAACACTCTTAGTATGTCTGCTATCTTTCAGCAAAATGGGTGATTTAGCATTCCACCTTCAACCACCCACTGACTCGTCAAACCAAACCTCTCTTCCTAACGACGAGGATAAACCAGCATTCTTAAGAATGAAAGTTTTAAACATGCGAATATTCCGTCTATTGTCATATGTGCAAAGCTGATAAAAACGTGCCAGACGCCAAATTTTTGTTTAACAAATTTAACAAATTTATGGTAAAATTAATAAAATACTGCATTTTGCTTAAGCGTAAAACAAAACATTGCCTCCTTGCAAGCACACATCGTAATCGACAAAAATATAAGAGACCACAAGATATTGATAGACATATGTTTACATGCCAACCAGCTGTCATGCCTTGACACTGTAAACAAAAAATCTTGTTTTGCTTCGACCAGAACATTCGAACTTAAGATCGACCGAACCAGCGGTGTCGACGCTCAGAAACGTCAATAATTCTTTGTATTATTTTTTTTACCAAGACTTTTTGAATAATTGGTCCATTTTAGTGAAAAAGCTCTATAATAGGGGGAGGACAGGCCGTAGCAAGCTTACAATATTGGTATATAAATGGCATATAAAACCAAGACTGAATGTAGTTGATGATAGGACTAAATAACAGACATAATAATGATGCAGACATGGTCGAATATACGATTGTATGAACACTACATACCAGACCATCTCCTATTTAAGGAGGCCTGGTCGAAGACCGGGCCGCGGGGACGCTAAGCCCCGAAATCATCTCATGATAACCAAATCATCAAGATAACCCACGAGACAAAACACGATGGAAAAAAAATATTAAAACGATTACAGAAATAGTGTACACAAATGAAAAACAAACCATCTTTGACCAGACAACACACTAGAAGGTGAAGAAACGACGACGTTTCGGTCCGTCCTGGACCATTCTCAAGTCGATGGTGAGACTTGAGAATGGTTCGGTACCATTCTCACAATCGACTTGAGAATGGTCCAGGACGGACCGAAACGTCGTCGTCCCTTCACCTTCTAGTGTGTGGTCTGGTCAACATACTTTAGCCACGTTATTGTGACTCATCGCCTGCAAACCATCTTTAATAAAATTATAGCAATCCTCCTCAGATCCAGCCATCCGCCTCAGTGATCCATTTCAACCTCGTACGTCAATCCACACTCCTCAACTTTCCAATAGATGCAGAAAGTCAAATGGGTCCAAGATATATACCCAGTTCAAGAGGCTACTGGAAGCGAAATTAGGTTCCACTCATAATATTCTCAATGGCGACGGACGAGTTATTTATGCAAGCCCTCAGAGAAAACATTGAATTATGGATCTGGGAAGGAGGTGGTGGTAAGTAGTGGTGATGGGGGGAGGGATTGAGTGAGAGGAGGTGGGGGGGGGGGTGATGGTGGAATAGTGGTTAGTGGTTGCGCTGGCGGTGAGGGTGTGGTGGTGGTGGTGGTTTGGAGGTGGTGCTTTGGATAGAGATGGTGGTGGTTAGTGGTCATGGAGGTAGTGATGGTACTGATGATGGAGATGGGGGAGGGAGTGATTGTGGTGAAGGGTTGCTTTGAAGGTTGTGGTAGCGGTGGTGGCTGGATAGGGTTGTGGTGATGGAAATAATGATGCGGGGGTTATAGTGTGGTTAGGGATGGTGATGGTGGTGATGGTAGTAGTGGAGGATGTGGTGGTGGTGGTGGTGGTGGTACGGGTGGTGTTGATGAGGACAGTGTTGGTGCCCAATATATCACAGAAAATCAGGATTAATGATCTACATAGTTCAAATCATGACAAAAATAAAACTTGAAAACTTGAAATTTTGGGATGTAGCCCCTCCCCCCCTCGAGGCCAGAGGGGAGAGGTGCTCTCCCATTTCATCTCCCACTTTCTTAACTCCCAGTTTTTCATCTCCCTCATCTCTCACTTCCTTCAATACCCAATTCCTTCGTGTCCCACTTCCTTCACCACCCACTGTGCGTGTGTGCGTGAGTGTGTGTGTGTGTGTATACTCACCAAGTTGTGTTTGCGGGGGTTGAGCTCAGGCTCTTTGGTCCCGCCTCTCAGCTGTCAATCAACTAGTGTACAGGTTCCTGAGCCTATTGGGCTCTATCATATCTACACATGAAACTGTGTATAGATTCAACCTCCACCACATCACTTCCTAAAGCATTTCGTTTGTCAACTACCCTGATACTAAAAAAGTTTTTTCTAATGTTTCTGTACCTCATTTGGATCTATGTGTGTGGGCGCACGCGCGTGCATGTGTATAAATAAATGTATGAGTAAGTAATATATAACATATATGTATAAACACACATATACATGTGTGAAAACATACGAATTAAACCTTACGAATACCTGTATCTCATGCAAATAATTGATGGAAAAAAATTCTTTGGTTATTTTTGCATCCCCCCCATTAAGAGAAGACTGACAAGTGGACACAAATCGAAAACATTAATGAGTATAAATTGTCATCCACACTTCCGTGTAAATAAACATTCCAATCACCTGGGCTGTAGGAGACTCGAACTGCGAAACCCCATAGAGTTAGGTCGATAGAGCTTCAGCCTCACATGCGTGAGGTTCGCGGTTAAAGTCTCCTAGAGCCCAGATGCAGTCTCCTAGAGCTCCTTGCACTCCAAGTGGTGTAGTGGTAAAACACTCGCTCGGCGCTTCGCAAGCATTTTGGACTGGGTTCGTATCTTGGTCGGGGAGGATTTACTTGGCGGCAATCCTTACCTGGCCGCCTCTGTTCACCCAACAGTAAAATGGGTACCTGGTTGTTAAACGATTTGGCGGGTCGCATTCCGGGGAAAATTAGGATTAAGGACTTGCCCGAAACGCTATGCGTGCTAGTGGCTGAACAAGACTGTGAGAACTCTTGTATATATAAATGGAACATAAACGAGTATATACAACTCACACAACCCAAGCTTAACGAAGCCGTTGAGAAGCAAACGACGACTATCGTAGAAACTAGAGCTGACATTCCGACCTCTGTTTTCACTGTGATAACTCTTTACAATCCCGGGATTATGCTATTAGCTCCAAAGGCTCAACTCCATAAGCTATGTTGCAAGCAGACTTTACGCGTGAATTATAGTATTGCATTGTTATTCCGGCATTGTTCTTTTATCCTTAAGCCTCTCGTGGTAATTAAGGGTTATGAGTAAGCTGCAACATACCATTCGTTATTTGGAATTTGCAACACTACGAAATCAGGTATTTGGATTCAGTGCAATTTAAGTCGAAAACTGTCTTTAACTAAAGTGTTGAAGAAACACGAACTCAAACTGAAATGTTATTTTGAATTATTTTTCATTTTGATGCTGTGAATTATTAATTAATATAATACAGTCAGTTTTAATGGTTTTGTTATTTTATTTGTTGTTTAATTTATGAATACTTTTTACTTAATTTAAATACGATTATATTGAATTTCAAAGAAAATAGCTAGTACTTTGTAGATACCGTTTAGCCAACATTACTTGTGATCCGCAAAAGTTTAAAGCTTCCGATCATTCCTTTAAGAGCCACAAATGCTTTATAGTTTCAAAAATTTATTAAAATACGTGAGAGTTTAATTATCATTCTTAGTCGGCTTCTTCCATACATAAACTATTTACAATAATTCTTATAAGCAACTTATTATGTCTTCTCACAGACATAATAACGTAGGATAAAAATCCCACACGTGTGTATATGTGAAATTTATTTAAAGAGTTATACCAAGTCTTTAGTACTCTCCTGAGTGCTTTGTCAAGGTCTGAGAACGTGGTTAGGAAGAGACTAACATTTCAACGACTAATGAGTCGTTGCGATGCTAAGGGTCGTTGAGATGTCTTAACACCACTTGGCACTCTTTGAATGAAATACTTGCTCATTACCAGAATGTAGGACTGCCAAGGAATATATAGTTCAAGGTATTATTTATCAATAAACTTATTGCGTTTGTTGTCAGTTTATATTAATTTTTAATTAATAATTTGTGTAAAATATAATAATGCCTAATATTGATTTGACATCAAGATCTATGTCTAAGATACAATATGGCGGAGCACACACACACACACACACACACACACACACACACACACACACACACACACACACACACACACACACACACACGAGGCTGTGTGTGTGTGTATGTGAGTGCGTGTCAATACCAGGTGAGTACACACGCGTTCGGATGACACACCAATTCATTCGTACACCATCACGTACACCAAGTCATACACCCCTCACACGTACACTCGTACTCATGTACACTCGTACTCATGTACACTTCCACGTACACTCACACCCACACACTTTGAGCAACGAGTTAACAGGAAAAAATTCTGTACACTAAGCTATTTACTAGTTTTTGTTAATGATATAATACGCATTTACAGTCAGAAACAAATTTTCGGCTCACTTCAGCATTACGTGAATTTTCACGCAAAAGAAAAAGTTCTGACAATTTCCACTGCAGTTGTACTCACTGAAGCTCCCAGTGGTTGCGAACATATATCAACACAAGTCATCATTGTTCAATGGCACTTCAGCTCAAAAGCTCTAACCTAAACAAGGATTAATGCATAAAATGGAAGGATTACTGTTGATAGTCACTTTCCTGCCCACACAAATTTACACTAAAGTTCAAATATCTGAATAATTACAGTTTATGACCACATGTGTTTGAGACACTATAAATGTCTAATAAATTTTACGTGTGGTTTACAAGAGTATGGTATGTGTTGCTTACCTGTCGTGCCTTTTGCTTTGCTCTTATCTTCCTCTAAGATTTCCATCTCCTAACCTCTCTCTCTCTTGCCTATTTATTGCTATTGCTTCCTTCCTCTCATTACGGGCTCACCATAGCCTGTGCTACATGGACACTTCGTTTTGAGTAGCTAAATCTAAAACAACAACAACAAACTTCCTCTCATTAAAAGTTATTGTCCCGCTCCGGTGCCAGGTAAGTCTACTACGGGCTCACCATAGCCTGTGCTGCATGGAACGTTTTGTTCCGAGTAGATAAATCTAAAACAACAACAAATTCCTAACACCACAATCGACTTGATAATGGTCCATGACGGACCGAAACGTCGTCGTCTCTTCACTTTCTTGTGTGTGGTTTGGTCAATATAATCTGTAATCATTTCAAAGTATCTCTCAATTACAGCAAATCAGGAAATTCTAATAACTAAAACGATAATAAAACGAAAAATTTTGGTTATAAAAACATAAAACAATCAATAACCGTGTGTATATTTTTTTTAGATATGCTTTACTTAAGATTTTATTACAGAATGGAATAAATAAATAGTAAATTAATTGAGTTATACTTATTTTTTCTTAGAAAAAATAATCGCTGCTATTTTACATACATATACAGCATGTTCAGTTAATTTATTTCACATCCCATATAACAGGTAACAATTCAACTGAAGATCATCACGGGAGACATCTCCCGTCACGCAGGGTGCAGTCGCACCTCTTTAGATCTCCAGTATCAACTCTTGATACTGATAATGGCTCAAAAGAGCCAGCACTTACGGGCTATTCATGCCCGTGCCACCATTTGGGTGGCTAAATTTTCATCAATCAATCAATCTGTAGACCATTAACCTCGAGGTTAATAATCTACATTTGTAATCAATTGTTGATCTTTATAGACTGTAATAGGGTCAAATTGTCTGGCTGTATCAGAAATAAACCGGGTTTGCGTCTTACAGAAATATCTAAAACAAAGGTTGAGGGGGAGCTGCTAGACAGTGAGTAGGGGCAGTGAATGGGTAGTGAGGGGCTAGAGAGGAAGGGGAAAAGGTTAGAGAGAAGGGGTGAAAGTTAGAAAAGGCTCGTGAGACGCTCAAGAGAAGGGTATAGTGACCACCTCTCGAAACCTACTAGTTTAGACCACATATACCTAAGAGGTGTTTTGTCTGCCACTGTCTTCAAATGGGAAGTGTATGTTGTTAGCTTGTGTGTGAGTAACGCGTGTTTGGCGAAGTTGGCACATGCTGGCAACTCAAATGCATGTGCAGCTGAAGTACATGTTTAAGTGAGGCACATGTGCAGTTAAAGGCACATGTGAAGCTCACAGGCGTGCAACACTGGACTATATCAAAGCGAAGTGCATGTTTAGAGTTCATTTGAACTGCTGAGGTGCATTTATGACTGAAAGTTGTATAGCTAAGGTGAGTTATGGGAGTGTTTGTGTGGTTTGTGTGTGTGTGACTCGAACCCATGCTGCCAGGAGCAACGCAACTGGTATGTAGAGGACACCTTAATCCGCTTGACCATCACGACCGTGTGTGTGTGTGTGTGTGTGTGTGTGTGTGTGTGTGTGTGTGTGTGTGTGTGTGTGTGTGTGTGTGTGTGTGTGTGTGTGTAGGCGCGCGCGTGGGGTTGATGTGTGCTTGCGCGTAGGTGTATGTGTGTGTGTGTGTGTGTGTGTGTG
This sequence comes from Procambarus virginalis, assembly GCA_020271785.1. Taxonomy (NCBI): domain Eukaryota; kingdom Metazoa; phylum Arthropoda; class Malacostraca; order Decapoda; family Cambaridae; genus Procambarus; species Procambarus virginalis. The sequence continues at coordinate 13,718,471 of WNGS01165751.1, forward strand.
TGTGTGTGTGTGTGTGTGTGTGTGTGTGTGTGTGTGTGTGTGTGTGTACGCGCGCGCGTGGGGTTGATGTGTGCTTGCGCGTACGTGTGTGTTTGAGTGTATGCCAACGAGCACTAAACAACGATGCGTTGTTGGGTAAACAGGCAGGTAATTTATGAAGGATTATGGAAGATAAGGACGCGGATCTCGCAGATAAATAACGGGACTACATAGACAAACAAGATATATAATATACGGAAAAAATATTAAGAAGAGATAATACTCATTTAATTGTGAGCAACAGAAAAAGTGCTGGAATCCATTCATAAAATTAAATATGTAATATATATGACAAAAGTACGTGAAAAGGCTATTTTTTAATTAAAGCTATTTAATTTTGCTATCCAAAGTGGAGACGTATAGTTAAGGCCAGCGAACAATGCAATTAAATCCCTTGTTTGAAAGAACAAGATGAAAAGGCACATGCAGCTTGATGTTTGATGTAAGGACCATCACTTTAACGACGGAGGAGAACAGCTGGTAAGTTAAGAGCGAAGAAAAATACATAAATTAAAACAGGTTTTAGAAGTAGTGTGAGATACCTCGTAGAATTAGGATGTAGAAGGAAAGGAAATGTTGTGAAGAGATGCGAACCTTGAGAAATCTGTGATTCGTTGTACTGAAGAAATTGTTACACGATAACTTGGTCTTACAGAACAAATGAATGATGAAAAGGGTAGTGAAAAACGTGAAAGGAGTATGGCAGTGAAGTGAAAATGTTTCATACTGGCGATAATTAAGTGTTAAATACACCAACACTAATTAGAGTGCAAAATAATCGATAAAAATTGGACAAGTTGAAATTCTGAAAAAAGACCTTAATAAATACCGATTACGAATTAGGATTCTTGATTCATGGAGCAGCTTACAAGATTAAATAATAAACGCAATATCGCTAAATTGTTCATGAGTTGCTTGCGTGAGTTTGATGTTGTGTAAATAGGACCTCCCTCACATAAACTCAATCGGCCCAAGTGAATGAAATGTCATTATCCACATTTATTGACGTTAGCAATTTATATTACTGAGGCGTGGATCACCTCATAACTCCAGGCTCAAGTGGTACTCCAGAGGAGGCTTCGAGTCTCAGTTGCACCCCCCCCCCCAGTTACATGTTTCTGAGACCCCCCTTCTCTATTATGGATGTTCAGTAGCTTGGTTGGTACGTCTGCAGTCTTCCGCTTTTGTGGTCCGTGGTTCGAGTCACCGATGGCCCAAGTTAATGAATATATATAAATATATATATATATATATATATATATATATATTATATATATATATATATATATATATATATATATATATATATATATATATGCGAACAAGCCTGAATGGTCCCCAGGACTATATGCGAATGAAAACTCACACCCCAGAAGTGACTCGAACCCATACTCCCAGGAGCAACGCAACTTGTTTTCATTCGCATATAGTCCTGGGGACCATTCAGGCTTGTTCGCATTTGTGTTCCTCACGTGTGCCCCAAAGAATGAGGTGATTTGGTAAAATGCTATGCCCAAGATAACCATCCGAGTGCCAGCGGTGAGGTGGTTCAAATAGCTTCGGCTATCATCTCATTATGTCCGGTCGTGATGGTCAAGTGGTTTAAGGCGTCTTGTACATACCAGTTGCGTTGCTCCTGGGAGTATGGGTTCGAGTCACTTCTGGGGTGTGAGTTTTCATTCGCATATAGTCCTGGGGACCATTCAGGCTTGTTCGCATTTGTGTTCCTCACGTGTGCCCCAAAGAATGAGGTGATTTGGTAAAATGCTATGCCCAAGATAACCATCCGAGTGCCAGCGGTGAGGTGGTTCAAATAGCTTCGGCTATCATCTCATTATGTCCGGTCGTGATGGTCAAGTGGTTTAAGGCGTCTTGTACATACCAGTTGCGTTGCTCCTGGGAGTATGGGTTCGAGTCACTTCTGGGGTGTGAGTTTTCATTCGCATATAGTCCTGGGGACCATTCAGGCTTGTTCGCATTTGTGTTCCTCACGTGTGCCCCAAAGAATGAGGTGATTTGGTAAAATGCTATGCCCAAGATAACCATCCGAGTGCCGGCGGTGAGGTGGTTCAAATAGCTTCGGCTATCATCTCATTATGTCTGGTCGTGATGGTCAAGTGGTTTAAGGCGTCTTGTACATACCAGTTGCGTTGCTCCTGGGAGTATGGGTTCGAGTCACTTCTGGGGTGTGAGTTTTCATTCGCATATAGTCCTGGGGACCATTCAGGCTTGTTCGCATTTGTGTTCCTCACGTGTGCCCCAAAGAATGAGGTGATTTGGTAAAATGCTATGCCCAAGATAACCATCCGAGTGCCGGCGGTGAGGTGGTTCAAATAGCTTCGGCTATCACCTCATTATGTCTGGTCGTGATGGTCAAGTGGTTTAAGGCGTCTTGTACATACCAGTTGCGTTGCTCCTGGGAGTATGGGTTCGAGTCACTTCTGGGGTGTGAGTTTATATTCATATATATATATATATATTCTGTGTTGAAAGGCATTATTGTGTGTGTATATTCATACATAACTCTGGATGGTTGTGGATGTCCACGTGTGTAAATACAATTACGTTCAAGTAGGAGCATCTGTCTCATTACCGTCCTCCTCCCAACCCTGCCGTCTCAGCCCAGACAGCGTGACTAACCCCCCCCCCCACCCCACACCCCAATGTAAACAACATCAACAAACAATTCTCTCTCGTTGGAATGCTAATAATTTCCACATTAATTTTCCCCCATTTTGGGGTAGCTAAATTATTTCCAGGAGAACTCAGAAGCCCATGTTTCCTGGAGTAGTTTGAATAGCATGTCGTAGAATGTCTTTGAAGAATTTTGGAGGAAAATGCAGTAAATCACGTCAGGGGCCCTCTGCCTAATAGTGTCAGAGGTTATCTTATCTTGAGGTTGTCTTGTGATGATTTCGGGGCTTAGCGTCCCCGCGGCCCGGTCCTCGACCTGGCCTCCTTTTTCTACACACTTCCAGGAAGCAGCCCGTAGCACCTGTGTAACTCCTAGGTACCTATTTCCTGCTAAGTGAACAGGCAGATCAGGGTGGAAGAAACTCTGCTCATTTGTTTCTGTCTCCACGAGGGATCGAACCCAGAACCTTAGGACTACGAATTCGAAGCGCTGTCCACTCAGCTGTCAGGCCCTTTAGAGGCAGAGGCAGTGAAGCCTGCCTCTGACACTGGCGCTCTCTGACATAATACAACATGTAGATTCCGAAGGTGGGAATTTTTGTGCCCAATTTTTCTAGGTCGCCGTTCGATCCTTGGGTGGTTCAAGCGGTTGTGGGCAGCGTTCCTCTAACCTATCCTCGCTATCCCACCTCCTATCCTGTTCTCGTATTTCAACGAGGTGCTGTGTAATCCTACTGGTTTAAAAGTTCATAGATTCAATTAACGACGGTGTTTAATAATAATGTTCCCCCCTTATTTTATTCAATAAATAGACATTTTCTGTGTTGTTGGTTAAGTATTGGTTATTCATTCTAATGTATTTTTCCTCAAAATTCACAAAAGGGGTTTGAAATTAAAGATTTTTTTTTAAATAAATAAATAATGGAAGTTTATAAACTGAATTGATGTTTTGAAATAAAGAAATGCGTGAAATTCCCAGATTCAAAATACTTTGATAGTATTTTGCATATATGCAGAATAGATGCAGAAGCCCAAAAAACGAATGTGGTAAAGCGTTATTTTCCTGCTATTGGGGAATGTGACGGAGGTGGTGAAAGTGATTAAGGTGAAAGTGAGGGAAGCTGTATAAAGGGTAGAGAAAATGAGAAGAGTAGGATAGACGGAGAAGGTGAAGGTGAGGATGATGGGGGAAGGTGAAGGTGAAGATGATGGGGGGAAGGTGGTGAAAGTGAGAGAAGATGAAGATGGGAAAGGAAGGTGCAGGGGGGGGGTTTGGATTTGCAAGCATCAATTCCTGGAAAAATATGGCTCGATCTCTTTATCTGCTTGTCTTCCCGCTGCGCTCGTGATGGCTGTGATTTCCTGATTTCCTGATCTCCTGATTTCCCTCGCCTTCCTTTTCCCCTTCGCTCACCCTCCTTCTTCCCTTCTCTCCCCTTCCCCTCATCTTACCTACCTTTAACGTCTCCCTTGCCTCCCTCGACCTCCGTCTCCCTAGCCCTATCTCGTTCCATCTTGTTATCCTTTTCTTGTTCATCTTTCTTTCCTCCTTTTCTGTCTTCCTTACACATCCTCTTCACTGTTTCTCTTTCACGCTCTAAATCTCCCTTATCTTGTCTTCATCTCCCTTTATCTTGCTCTCAGATTTCTTCCTTCATTCATCTCAGTATCAGCATCTCTCTCGTCTCTTTTCCTTGATCTCCCAGTCCTTTGCTGCCTGTACGCCTCTTACGCTGGTGGAGTCTTCTCCCGCCAAACACACACCGAAACTACGACGTTGGTACAACGTTCTAACAAGTTTTAACACTTCCTAACCAGTTATAACAACCAATATAGCAGGTTATAACAGCGTTCTAATACGTCATAAACACGTTAAGCCAAGATGTAACAACTTTATTACAAGTTGTAACAAGCGGAAA
>WNGS01165751.1:13733877-13748434 GCA_020271785.1 Procambarus virginalis
CCATAAAAGAAAAATGACCTCATACATAATGAAATGGGTAGCTTTTATCAGTTCATAAGAAAAAAATTAGAGAAAATATATTAATTCATGAAAACTTGGCTTATTAGGCAAATCGGGCCTTGCATAGTAGGCTGAGAAGTGCGTTCTGGCTACTAGGTACGATATATATATATATATATATATATATATATATATATATATATATATATATATATATATATATATATATATATAACAGAACAGGTGATGAACAATGTAACAGTGTCAGACCACGAGAGAAGGATTACGATTGGAATTTCTTACAGGAAAAGCCAGACAGGAAAAATTCTTTCTAATGTCTCTGTGGCTCATCCACCTGAGTCCCCTTGTTCGTGTTCCAACCGGGCTGAAGAGTTTGTCTTTGTCCACCCTGTCAATTCCCATGAGAACTTTGTAGGTGGTTATCATGTCTCCCCTTACTCTTCTGTCTTCCAGGGACGTGAGGCTTAGCTCTCGTAGCCTATCTTCTCCAACTTTGTCTTATGTTTAACTACGTATGGATTCCAGGCTACAACTGCATTCTCCAGGTTTGGTCTGGCAAACGTGGTATACATGGTTCGGAACGATTCCTTAAGTTTTTAAAGGCAGCTCTTATGTTGGCCAATCTAGCATATGCCGCTGACGATATCCTTTTGATGTGGGCCTCTGGGGACAGATTAGGTGTGACATCAACCCCGAAAGCTTTCTCCCTATTTGACTCTTGCAGGATTTCACCCATCAAATGGTACCTTGCGTTCAGCCTTCTGCTCCCTTCACCTGATGTCATTACTTTATACTTTTCTGAATATATGTGTGTGTGGGGGGGGGGGGTTGAGCTTCGGCTCTTTATTCCAGCCTCTCAACTGTCAGTCAACAGATGTATAGATTCCTGAGCCTACTGGGCTCTATCAAATCTACATTTGAAACTGTGAATGGAGTCGGCCTCCATCACATCACTTCCTAATGCTTTCCATCTGTTAACTACTCCGCATCCAGAGTTAGTATCCATTAACTACTCGGTGAGTGTGTGTGCGCGCGAGCGTGCATGTGTGCACATGCTCGCCCAAGTCCAGTGTATCGTTATGTTTTCATTCTCATTAGAAAAGATGGAACTTACAACATAACAGCTTATTTAAATGCAAAAGTCAAATTTTTCTGTATCTCAAAATTACATATCGACAAAATCTCGTCAAAGTCAGGTGTAATATAACTTCCTATGTTTACTTCACGATCATGCTTCAGAAAGTAGTGAATGGAGCTGCAGTGTAGATTTCCAAATTTATTAATTGACAATTTGCATGCGAGTATGATCACAGCATTGATGCAATTTATCAAGCAAGTAATTTTCTATTAAACAAGTGTCATGCAATTCTCTCACGAACTTCTGCAATGTGCTGTTTGGGCTCATGCAACAAATCAAGCATATTCGTCACAGACAGCACGACAACATCATGTTGCTACTCTTGCAAGGTCTCTTCAAAGTCACTGATTTATTGTACAGGAACAAATAAACTGTTTTCTTTGCCTACCTCACTTTTCACCTGGACGTTTGCCTGATATGTAATGTAAATTATCAGGATAAATTATTATCCAATTATCCTGGAGTTCAAACTAATAAACGTCGATTAGTTGATTACTTATTATGTTCTATATTCTAATATTCTAAATATTTAGATGCAGATGCAATTCTAAATATTTAGAATTGCATCCACGTCACTTAGTGGTTCTAATTTTATTGAGGATTTAATTGAGTAACCAATATTACCAATTAATTAAGTTTGAGAGTTATTATTAATTTTCATCGTGCAATGACATGAGATTAGTAATAAATCAAAATGAATAAGACAAAAATACGAAACGTACATTAAAAAAACTGAACTAATAAAATCATTCATTGTGCAACTCCATATTTGTTGGAAAAATAGTATTAATTAGATGACATTGCCAGAAACATTGCGCCAACAAATAATTATTCCTTAATAATAGGGTTTGTAATACATGTAAAGATAAATAACTATATATTTTTATTGATACCAATTCATTCACATTCATGCTATTGTAATGTTTGAAATGTTTAACAGTGTTGTTTGTTCAGAATAATGAACAGAGGGTCTTATCTTAAATAAACAAATATTGTTATCCAACCCCTTAGTATATCCCTTCCACCCACACACACACACACACACGCACACACACACACACACACACACACACACACACACACACACACACACACACACACACAATAAAGGATAATAATTATCCTGATAATTTACATTACATATCAGGCAAACGTCCAGGTGAAAAGTGAAGTAGGCAAAGAAAACAGTTATATTTGTTTGAAGATAGGTGTAGGGAGCAGGAGGCCAGATACAAGGTATCATCTGGGAGATGAAATACTTCAAGAGCCAGAGAAAGAAAAAGACTTGGGGGTTGATATCACGCCAGACCTGTCTCCTGCAGCCCATATCAAGAGGATAACATCAGCGGCATATGCCAGGCAGGCCAACATAAGAACGGCATTCAGAAACTTGTGTGAGGAATCATTCAGAACTTTGTATATCACATATGTCAGGCCAATCCTGGAGTATACAGCCCCAGCATGGAGTCCATATCTAGTCAAGGGTAAGACAAAACTGGAAAAGGTTCAAATGTTTGCCACCAGACTAGTACCCGAGCTGAGAGGTATGAGCTACGAGGAGAGACTACGAGAATTAAACCTCACTTCGCTAAAAGACAGAAGAGTTAGGGGGGACATGATCACCACATTCAAGATTCTCAAGGGAATTGATAGGGTAGATAAAGACAGTCTATTTAGCACAAGGGGCACACGCACTAGGGTACACAGGTGGTAACTGAGTGTCCAAATGAGCCACAGAGATATTAGAAAGAACTCTTTTAGTGTCAGAGTGGTTGACAAATGAAATGCATTAGGAAGCGATGTGGTGGAGGCTGACTCCATACACAGTTACAAGTGTGGATATGATAGAGCCCAATTGGCTCAGGAACCTGTACACCTGTTGATTGACGGTTGAGAGGCGGGACCAAAGAGCTAAAGCTCAACCCCCGCAAGCACAACTAGGTGAGTACAACTAGGTGAGTACACACACACACGCACAACCACAAACATAAACATAAACACACACACACACACACACTGGGGGGACGCGAACAAGGGGACACAGGTGGAAACTGAGTACCCACATGAGCCACAGAGACGTTAGAAGGAACTTTTTCAGTGTCAGAGTAGTTAACGGATGGAATGCATTAGGCAGTGATGTGGTGAAGGCTGACTCCATACACAGTTTCAAGGGTAGATATGATAGAGCCCAGTAGGCTCGGGAATCTGTACACCAGTTGATTGACAGTTGAGAGGCGGGACCAAAGAGCCAAAGCTCAACCCCCGCAAGCACAAATAGGTGAGTACAAATAGGTGAGTACACACACAATTAGGTGAGTACAATTAGGTGAGTACACACACACACACACACACACACACATAATAGAGGAAAAATCAATTGGTCAGAACGGCGGGTTCCAAGAGCTAATAGCTCGATTATGCAGATAAAAATAGTATACACACACACACACACACACACACACCACACACACACACACACCACACACACACACACACACACACACACACACACACACACAAGATCACGCGGCTGAGTGGACAGCGTTCGTGGGTCACAGTCTTAAGGGTTCTGGTTCTATTCTCGGCCGAGGCAGACAGAAATGGGCATTTCCTTTTACTCCTGATGCACCTGTTCCCCTTGCAGTAAATAGGTACCTGAGAGTTAAACAACTGCTATGGGCTGCATCCTGGGGAAGTATGTGTTGATGTGCATAAGAGAGAAATATATGAATTAGAAATGATAGAGGGAAAATAGGTTCGGTGTCAGAACATTAGACAGCAGACAGTTAGAAAGCTGGAAACCAAGAGCTACCAGCTCCATCCTACATGCACAAATAGTAAATACACACAATCAGACACACACAAATTGTACACACACTACAATTTTAATATCAAGAATACCTTCAGAATTTCGATGCTGAAGTAAATTTTTAACCACGACAATATTTCAACAATTATAGTACTTACAGCGACTATGGAGATATTGTTCACAATATAGACATGCCTTCCCTAAGAAGTCCACGTTTTGTACCATTTATTTTATTGAGGCCTCGAGAATGAAGTCATTAATTATACCTAACTTAGCCTCGGCCTACTTGGTAAATATGTGTGTTACGAAATGTGCAATTTCCCAAGATTGCATCTTTTAGGCTTAGGATCGCCTATGAAGGCTTAGGATTGCTTATGTAGGCCTATGGCAGGTTAGGTGAGGTTGAGGGTTAGTCAGAGGTTTTGTTATTAGGCCATTCAGAATTGCAATAGTACAAAAAACGGACTTTTTTGGATAAAAGATTTCATATTTTGTACATTCTATCCACAGTACCTATATGTACTATCACGGACGAGTGGTTGCAATATTTACCATTCTACGGACAAATAAACATCGGCCATGATTGAAGTAGGTTACATTAATTATTTTCCTTCTAATTAAACAAACCCGCATTTAATTCGTCGATTGTTAAACTGTTAGAACGAGACTTCAGACGTGGAGATGTACTTGGAAGCCTCGTGAGTGTAGGGATGGTGAAGAATAGGCAATATGGGATTAATTTCAGCTTCCCTGTTTCCGTTCAGGTAAATCCAGCTTGGATGTCAATCATGCGAAAGACGAGGAAGTGTTCTATCAACTTTCAACTTCAAAACACATTGGTTGGAATTATTTAAAATATTATATATCTCAACTTTTTTCACATTAAGTTTTTAGCCTTCACAAACTTTGCAGTGGTATAACTAAATAATCATATTTATTAGAGATAATAATCATAATGCCATTAGCAATACATTAAACAACTAAATAAGCAATCTTCAATAACGATTTGAAGCCAATGGAGTTGTTTTTAAAAATTCAACAAACACTTAATCGGAAAGTAAAACACAAGGGCAATGACGATTTGTTTTTGTTATTGTTGTGAAATGTTGAAGAGTTTCTTCTTCAGTGCTAAAAATAGTTTTTACAAATTATTAAGTAAATAAGTTAAACAAAACTGTTTTACCTTTTTTTCTTTGGGTGCTTTAATGCCAACATTTTTTTTTAGGTGAATGGTAACTCTAAATAAGCCTACAATCACGTTTTAAATCATTTTCGCAGAAGGGGGCAACATTACTAAAAGAAATGGTAATGGGTCATGGAAAAGCCATTGAGCATATCTAAAATTAAATTCGATAGTTCTTTTTAATTTTGAGATTCCTCGGTTTTTATTCACTAATATGGGTTTGTAAATAAGATTTCAATGCTAAGGCGTCGAAAATATGCTAGATGTAGTTAAACATCTTCACAGAGAGGTTCTCTTGGTTGTAATTCTCATATGACAAATATAAAATTAAAACCTCGCTCAGTGAAATCGGTCAACAGAACATGGGAAATGTGCAGGTATGATTGTAATTCTTAGGGAGTTATTCACCTGCTGCAGGATTGAATACTTGAGAGAGTCAGTGGTTCGACCCCCGCTACAAGTATATATACACACAGCCTTCCTGTCCCTGACAACAAGAATTATGTACCCTGAGAGTATATTTAATTTCGATTATGTTTAAGGGTTAAATTATTCCTGTTGTTTGGTTAGTAGGTTCATGTTGAAGTCTGATTAATGTTTAGAGGCTGTCATGCCCTGTGATAGGTCAAACAAGCACCAAACAAAATTTCTCCATGAAAGAAAATAGAATGGAAAGCTCATTTTAATTCCTTAGCTGCAATAAATTATATATTAAATTTTCAACCTAGTATTGAGGGTGGATTGACTTCCAATATACTTCGATACTCCATTCTTAAAATGCAATTACAGTGGAGGAACTACGAACCCTACTGAGCGGTTCGCTCTTGATCAAACAAGGAGAACGTGAATTATTTAAGTGTATTTCAGTTCGCGAAAAGGAACGTTTGTGGCTGTATATTTTATTCCGTCTGAAATCCAATAGTTGTAATATATTAAACATTCAATATTCCTTGCTATGTATAGCCAGGGAAGAGACTTAAAATGCGCGTCGCCGTTATGTTCATTGTGTTACCATGGGTCAAATGTTGACCACCTGTTTCGCTATAAATAAAGGTAAGTCCGTTCACTGTGATTAGCACACACACGCACACACGCACACACACACACACATTCACACACTTTGTAACCGTGAGAACGTCGGCTCAGACGTGGGAAGGATTAAAAAGTTGATAGCTGTTTCTTTACTCCAAATGACCCTGCTCACCCGGAAGTAATTTAGAGCCAAAAAGAAGATGACTGCTCAGTGGGATCTGGATCTATATACCACTTAATGACCTGGTTCCAGTGCCCATGTTTAGGCCTGAATACCAAACAATGGTTCGTAATTGAGATCGCGTTCTTTTGATAACTCGCGCGAATGTTTAATTATTATTACTGGAACTCTCAAACAAATATTTCACTCCGGTTTGTCGTAGCTAATTGTTTACGTGACGTTTCTGGACATATTTCAGAGTGTATAATTTGCGCTATTTTAAAATAATTAATAATTAATTTGGAGTTTGGTTGAAACCTTGATATTCAGCGTCTTCTTCGACAGTATTGGGACAAATGATGATGGCTCGTCTAGATCAAGCACTTACCATATTAGGTCGCGTACTTAAAAGCACTTAATACGTCACGCCAAGATTCCTTTCAAAGGCTTGCTTGGAAGATGGTTGGCGTTGTTGACCATGCTATGCCGCAAACATCCAGGTCTGTAAATGCCTGCAGTGCGGCGCTTCACTGGCTGGCTTGCAGTGGTCAAGGGTGACAAATTCTCCGCCGCGGTCAATGTTCAGGACACCATTAGAATCCGGGAGATCTTTTTACTTTTGGCTTTCCAGGTGAAGCCCTGGAAAAAAAAGTGGTGTAATAAGAGAGCACTTCAAGCTTTATACCTCTTACTCTGCAACTCTCGCCCATATCCACTTACCCATTCCTCCCCTCCTACTGTCCTCTCACCACGTACTATTGTCCTATCTCCAACCCCCACTCCCTCTCTTACCACACCCTTTTCAATTGCCTTTAAACGATAAATTTCAGAAAATGTTCTTTCTGAACTCGTAAATTACATACACGGTACATACGCCCATGATGGGCGCTCGAACGCCGTCTTGGTAATTTGGCGTTGTGTGCGTGTACAGGGGTTCGTTAGTGCTTGTACAGCGGTTCAGTTAGTGCTTGTACAGCGGTTCAGTTAGTGCTTGTACAGCGGTTCAGTTAGTGCTTGTACAGCGGTTCAGTTAGTGCTTGTACAGCGGTTCAGTTAGTGCTTGTACAGCGGTTTAGTTAGTGCTTGTACAGCGGTTCAGTTAGTGCTTGTACAGCGGTTCAGTCAGTGTGCGTACATGGGATTGGTTTTATGTGAGTGCAAAGGTATGTGTCTGTGTACATAGGATTGATTAGTTTACTTAAATGGGCAAATGCGTTTTCAAGCATTTGGTTAATGTGCGTTATAAGTACAGTGTGTGTGTTTACAGGGTTGGTAAGTATAGTTCATGGGTTTTGAGGTGTGTGTGTACATGGGCTACGTTACAACACACCACACAACACACACACACACCACACACACACACACACACCACACACACACACACACACACACACAGCACTTCAAGATATGATAAAGCCCGAGAAGCTCAGGAATCTGTTCACCAGTAGATTGACGGTTGAGAGACGGGACCAAAGAACCAAAGCTCAACCCCGGTAAGCAAAACTAGGTGAGTTCAACTAGTTTTGACAACACACACACACACACACACACACACACACACACACAAAACACACACACACACACACACGAGGCTCAACTAGGTGAATACAAGCAATACATATATGTATTGTGTGCACATGTGTTTGTTTAGTATACAGCGTGTACAGAAGTTTTTCTTCTGTGTGTACATGGATAAAGTGCTGTACAATGGTCTGTTTTTTTGCGTACATGTACACAATGAGCATAGTGATTAGAAATGTACGTGAATTGATAGTTAAGCGTGTACGTGTGTGTGCCACTTATCCACTTAAATATAAATTGGATTAACTACAAGTTAAATGATCCTTAATACAATAGGAAGCCATCAATTAAAAAAAAATTATCAATGTCTAAATTTCAAACAAAAGATCAACATTTTTGCTAAGGAAAAAATACAATTTAGCTTTACGCGAAAAATGTAAACATTTTTGACATAAGACTTTACATTCAGCGCCAACTAATTAGTGAATTGTTTGCTCGGGAATGTTGTATATAAATAGTTATTGTATCTGTACAGGAATGTTAGAAGCGTTTGTACAGGAAGGTTTGTACATATCTTCTACATAATTAGTTGTACAGTGTTTGTTTATGGTTATGTAAAATGTTTAGAAATCTTAACACAGTGTTTGTACAAAAATTAGCACAGTAAAATTGGTACAAGCAAGTTCAATACAAGAAAGTTAGTGCATGAACATTAGTTCAGGAAGTTAGTACATTACAGTAAGTACAGAAAGGTCAACACGGGAGTATTAACAAAGGAATGTTTGTGCATTAAAAAAAAAAAAAAAAACATTTTATACATGTTTACCTTCATCACCTTCACTTTGTGTTCCCTTTTAAGGATCAAAGCAACGCAAGTGTTATATTATTCTATCAATTTCACGGGAACACAAGCCGTGTTGCAAAACATTCTGCAAATATTGCAGGATTTCATGTTTCTCGTAGTGTACAGCAAGTGGTGGGCAGCGGTGGTGATGGGAAGGACGAGCGGAGGGCAGCAGTGGTATTATAGACAGTGAGGGAGAACGAGAGCAGTGGTGATAGACAGGGACGTTGGAGAGCAACAGAGGTGATAGACAGGGAGGGAGAACGAGAGCAGTGGTAATAGACAGGGAGGTCGGAGAGCAACAGGGGTGATAGACAGGGAAGGAGGAAGAGCAGTCGCCATAGACAGAGAGACCGGAAAGCAACAGTGGTGATAGACAGAGATGATTTGCAAGTGTCCTTGAAAATACATCAACCAAAATACAAGTGTGAACGTATTTGATCTGGAGTGTGAAATATTATATATATATATATATATTATATATATATATATATTTATAATTATATATATATATATATATATATTATATATATATATATATATATACATATATTTATACCATACACAAGCGAATAGCTATGTGTATGCTCCTGAATGGATATACGGGTATAGTTGTATATATACGCTACAAGCACGTATAATGGTATTGTTGCGCGGATAGATAGCCAGACAACCAGAGATATAACAGAGACAGAGATAAAAGGCTCGATAAACAAGGAGAGATTAATGCTATTTTCTCATTACCAAACTTTCCTGTGAGCCACACAAGATGCAGTGATTGTGGGTGCTTGAGCAGGGATTGTGGGTATTGGGTAGTAGTAATTATTGTTGCAATTGCATTGATTGTAGTTGAAACAGCATGATTTGAGCTGATAGAGCAGTGATTATAGCGATGCAGTACTAGTTTTAGCTTCTATGGCAGCGAGTGTACTTTTAAAACATAATTGTGGGTGCTAGAGAAAGGGTGAGGTATTTGTTTACAAATTGTGGATACAGGAGAAGCGATTGGGGCTACTTGAATAATGATTGTGGTTACTACTACAATAATCGTGAGTGCTAAAGCAGATTTTGGGGGATGGAGCATGGATTGTGGGTTAATGATCAGTTATTGTATATAGTAGATCAATGATTGTTAGTGTCAAAACAGTGATTATAATTTCTAAAACAATGATTGTGGATGCGAATAGTAGAATAGTGTTTGTCGCTGATTGAATAGTCATTGTTGTTTCTAAATCGGTGATTGTATCTGCTCGAGCAAACTAGGACGTAAAAAAAAACTTAGTGTTTAAAAAAAAGTAATTATTTCCTTTTGTTAATATAAAGTAGAGCGTTTATATGCATTTAACCAAATACATATTTGTAATCAAGTTTTCAGTTGCTGAATTTACTATTTTGTATTTTAAACATTTAACGCGATTCCTCATCACAAGTCTTCATCGTCACAAGCATTACTCATCACACTCAAGCTCGAAACGGGACGCTGGTCGCGTGTAGTGAGAATCACCATTGTTCATCATCACTGCAATGTTTCTCATTATACAGTGTAGATGTTCACTACTCTTTCCACGCTTTCTCTGGCTCCCAGAACGTCATCGACGTCTACGTCTGTTCCTGGGAAAGACTCTTTCATCATTCCAATTATCTTTCAATTTGTGTCCCAACTCTGGATAAGCAGAACGAGACACAATTTCGGATTCATTAAAAAGAAAAAACAAGTTATGCGTATTTTGACTCGTGCAACCGGGGTAAAAAATTATGGGAGGGAGAATTAGGAGATTTGTAGTCTAAGATTATCATGATTAGTTAGGTAGCTCCCTATTGCTGTTACTCGAAGTTATTACCTTATGATGGGGCAGTGTCATACCTGCAGCTGGGTTAATTAGAACAGACAACCACTGCTTCATCTTAAATTTATAACATTGTGATCCCTTAATAAGAGTTTACGTGTAAATTAACACCAAGTACTATGGCCACTCAACAAACCGTGTTAAAAGTGTTGGAGAGATGGTTAGTTATTTTCATCGACTCTTTAAGCCTGCTGGGGTTGCATGGGTCATTATGATTTGTCGTTTAAAAATAAAGGACACTTCTGACGACGAGGAGGAGAGAGAAGAAGGGGGAGGAGAGCGATAGAGAGGAGAGAAGAGAGAGAGAGGAGGCGAGAGGAGGTGAGAAGAGAGAGAAAATTTACAAAGTTACGCAATGCCCTGGCCTCACTTGTCGGCTTTGCTTTGGTCGAGTAATGATCGCTATTATTTAGTTTTATTTCAATCTGCTATGCAATGACGCGCAACGGCCGCCAAGCCTTTTATGGCTTGAAAAAAATTACTTTACCTTCTTTTTGGCGGAAAAACGACCATTTTATTACATTTGCCAGTTTTTTGTGAAAAAAATTATTCCCTGTCTCTTCTTGTATTCCTTCGCGGGGAATACAGGAGGCTTCAATTTTAGAGGCTTCAAATAACTGATTTTGAAATACAACTAAAAGTTGCCTTGCGGAATATTTTTTTGAACTTTTGCTATTTAATTTCTTATATAGAAGTGCTGCTTGCGTCGGAATTTGGTCTTCAAAGTATATTAATGATTGTTTTTCACTTGCTTGGAGTGTCCTTGCACTGTTTAGAGTTATTGGATTTTCTTAGTAAAATTAGCATTAATAAATATATCAAAATATATTCATAATTATTTGTATAGCTATTATGCCTAACAGTTTCAAAAGAACCCAATAACTGTAAATCAAGATCATTCCGACATCAACGAGAATTTCACAAGTGATTTCTTTATTGGCAGATTCCTTCCAATAGATTTTACCAAGACGTTTTCGTTACAGCTGGAGTGGCAATCGTTGATGACAAAAATTGGCAGGAGTTTAGTTAAGTTATATCCGACCTAAATTCCTACATAAAATCATGCACATGTAAGTCGAGGAATGCACTACTAATGTTGGTTGGCATGAAAGTGTTTGTGTGAGTGCAAAATGGTTGACACTCACACAAAAACATACTTCTGTATATCCACACTGACTCAACACATACACATGTATAATCGATTACACAATCACATGCTCATGTATTTCCGAACAGCGAAATACTCGCATGTATATACCTGCAACACTCTCTCAAATACACTTGTGTGTATTTAAGAGCACACTCTCTCAAATACACGTGTGTGTATTTAAGAGCACACTCTCTCAATACACTTGTGTGTATTTAAGAGCACACTCTCTCTAATACATAGACGGTATACTCGCACAAACTGTTTTGTTAATTCATGCTCATCGATCATACATTATCTATGCGAAGCCTAATCAAACTGACCAAACACCTGGTCTGGCCACACACCTGGTCTGGCCACACACCTGGCCTGCACACACCTGGCCTGCACACACCTGGCCTGCACACACCTGGCCTGGCCACACACCACCCGGCTTCCCTCACCGACGAGGCAAAGGGAGTAATCAAGTGAAAACGCATCGCCATCATGCCTATATAGCACTTAGAATGGAAATGAGGATAGAATAAGCGCTCCTGGGAAATGAGAACGGAGTAAAGGGAACAGTGCCCAACCGCTTTGGCCCCACAGCGAATGCATCGAACGCCGACTCTGCAAGAAGCGAAGCCGGGGGTGTAGTATGAATACCCCGGGGCCAGTACCTGCGAAATGTTTACGCAGCTTGAGTTGCAAGCAGATTATGCATCTCAAGTTCAAGGTTATGCAAGCAGGTTGATGAGGAGCACAGAAGCGTTATGTTGGGGTCGAGTGACGACGAAGGATATACTGATAGTTGTTTGGACGAGGTCATTAAAAGGTTATAACTACCTTGCAACGACTGAAGAGAATCACCAATACAGAAACTTACTTATTAAACTCTATTTGCAGGAAATTCTTCTCAAAATCTCTTCCCCCTCCCCTGATCCCCTTCCCTTCCTTCCCTTCCTGGCCTGTGTGCATATTGCAACTGCACAAAAATGTACAGCTTACACAATGTACTACTGAACAAGAAGACTGCCAACTTGTAATGAATAACTCTCCCTGACACCATGACAGAGACGAATGTTGGCTCTCTTGCAACATGCCCACGTGGGGGAGACTGTCAGCCCCCAACAGTCGATTAGAGACAATGTCTGTCTCTCTGTCCAGGTTGGAAGCGCATGGAGCTAGCTTCACCCAACTTTGCAGGGGGAATGGTCTGGGGTATGGGACGGATATAGGCTGGTCGGCGTCGACAGACTTCCAGTGGGAACAGCGAGCCATGGTCATATTTTGATTTACCCCACGATGATTTTGATCACATCAAAATCAAAATTTGAAACGACATTTTGTTCACATTTCCCCATACACCAATTCTTTATCTTGTGAAGTAAAATAATTGTTTTTAGCTAAAGAATGATGAGAGAGAGAGAGAGAGAGAGAGAGAGAGAGAGAGCGAGGAGAGAGAGAGAGAGAGAGAGAGAGAGATGCCTACTAGTGTAAAAATCACACAATAATCTCAGCTCCCTGTGACCAGCAGGGACGATAACGTTACAATAGGTGACATAAGAGGATCTGGCGTCATGTCTGGAGGGAGAGTGAAAGGTGAACATTAAACAAAAACAAAATACACTACGAGAGAGAGGCGGAGTTGCAGAGGAACAGGAAGACCTGAAGGTATTGGGTCATTAGCAAAAAGGAATTGAAAGTTAAGAAAGTGAGAAGAAGTAGAGAGGGTGGAAAGTGTTTGATGAGAGAAAGCTAAGCTTGTAAAGAATGGAGTGGTGTGTGTGAGTGTTGTGTGTGTTGTGTGTGTGTGTGTGTGTTGTGTGTGGTGTGTGTGTGTGTGTGTGTGTTGTGTGTTGTGTTTGTGTTGTGTGTGATGGCTACCTGGGAACATGGGAGTGGGTGGTGGGAGGGGACCTTTAAGTGGGGGGAGCGAGGATGACAGTACAAACTATCACCTTTGAACCTTCTTATCATATGTCCGTTCTATCTATTAAATAAAAGAAAACACATGTTTACATTACTCGTAAATACATGTTTACATTACTCGTAAACACATGTTTACATCTGTCATTCCACTGGTAAATCGCCCCATTACTCTCCATCCCATTGCTGCACCATCCCATTCCGCTCCCCCCCCATACGAATTCATACTAATTGTGTATTGCTCTTGTGGTATGAGATACCACTTGCTACTCCTTTCCGTCTAACATTCCCCCCACCCTTATTCTGTTCCACCCCACCCCCCTCCATTTCCCATCCCCAAGCCAACCAGCACACCATCACTCTTCACCCATGCCGACCTCTCCCAGCAACGCGTATCACCATCATTGTTATCTAGAGATCAATCAGGCAGGAAGCATCCACGCCTCGGTACATCAGGGGAAGGCTCGGTCTGGATGAGTTGACAGTCGATAGGTGTGAGTGTTGGTGTGTGTGTGTATGATTGTACTATAGTGTGTGTTGTGTGGTGTGTTATGTTGTTTGTGTATGTGTAGGTCTGGTGTGTGTACTCACCTAGTTGTACTCACCTAGTTGTGCTGGCTTCGTGGGGTTGAGCTTGAGCTCTTTGAGTCCCGCCTCTCAACCGTCAATCAACAGATGTAACAGTGTTCCTGAGCCTAATTAGGGCTCTATCATATCTCAACATCTTGAACTGTGTATGGGAGTCAGCCACTCCACCACAGTCATCCATTAACTGCTATTCCTTGTCTAACCCCTCACTCCTGACACTAAAAAGAGTGCTTTCTATATCTTCTGATGTGTGTGTGTGTGTGTATGTGTGTGTGTGTGGGTGTGTGGTGGGTGATTGTGGGTGTGTTGTGGTGGTGGGTGGTGGGGTGTGTGTGGTGTGTGTCGTGTGTGTTAGTAGT
>WNGS01165751.1:13788685-13799125 GCA_020271785.1 Procambarus virginalis
TGGGTGGTGGGAGGGGGACCTTTAAGTGGGGGGAGCGAGGATGACAGTACAAACTATCACCTTTGAACCTTCTTATCATATGTCCGTTCTATCTATTAAATAAAAGAAAACACATGTTTACATTACTCGTAAAACATGTTTGGTGTTTAAATGTTTTAAGGTGTTAACTTATCTCACTTTGTACACCGTCTTACCTAACTTTGTAAACCCAAACTTACCTTATTCTATAACCCTAACTTACCTAATTCTGTAAACTATAATTCACCTAACTCTGCAAACCCTAAATTACTTTATGTTGTAAACTGTTTTATGTTTTCCTTTCGATTAGAGACAAATAATTTTGATTTGAACATCAAAATAGTTAATAATAACTCTTAAATTATTGCAAAGTAATTTGCTTAAGTGGCTATATTTATTTTTCTGAATGAAGACGGTCGAGCTCTTCGATAACTTTAAACATGTTTATAGAGTCAGTTTTTCTCAATAAAATTCAAATAATTTATATATTTTTTATACTTTCAGTAGCTCAGCATTGAATAACTCCAACTATAAAAATACTTGCTAAAATTTCCTCAAAATTATTTAAATTCCTCCTGAAATACATCCATTATATGAAAATACTTCCTGAAATACATCTTTATATGAAAATACTTCCTGAAATACATCCACTATAGGAAAATACTTTCTGAAATACATCCATTATATGAAAATACTTTCTGAAATACATCCATTATATGAAAATACTTTCTGAAATACATCCATTATAGGAAAATACTATGAGATACATCCATTATATGAAAATATTTCCTGAAATACACTCCAATCAATCAAAATACTTCATGAAATATGGTGGCGACAACTTCTCTCTTCATTTTAGCAACTGACTCACCATCGAATTGTATTAACAGACTATTAACAGAAGCGAAGGTAGCGCAGTGGTCGGCGCTGGTCGCTCACAACCGCACGACCGACAAAACCCCCCAAAAAAACCTTGAAAACAGGCAAGAATTGTGAGTTGCAGTGGTAAGGTAGTAGCTGGCCAAAGGGGACCTCAGTATCTCCAGCAGGCTTCCTGTCCCCGTCAATAGGAACCTGTACAACGAGCGGGAAGACCCTCAATTTAAAATGTACTAATGTTTGTATAAGTAAATTGTACTGATGTGTATCCACGATTCACTTATACAAAAGTCACTTATTCATATCAATGATTCACGTAATGTATTACTTATGCTTGAGATACATTTACGCACGTCACTCATACACTTTCTCATTTCACAGACTCACTGGTTCATATCTGCCATTAGTTACTCATCTCATAAATAAACTTGCTAATTTACCGACATATATATATATACTTATACCACATGTATACTTACTCATATATCAGAGACACTTTCTCAAATCACCGACACGTTTGTTCTTTTCGTCTGTTTAAACAGACGTAGAGAACATCTACATCTACTACTCTGCGGAGTAGTAGATCTAGAGAGTCAGCCTCTCTACCCTACTCCCCTCTCACTATTCCTCCTCTCACCATTCCTCCTCTCTCACTATTTCCTCGTCTCTTAATATCTTGCCCACAAAACAATGATATGTTGTCGCATATAAGTTTTCTTAATGCGACCTCTCGCCAAATTCGTAGTATTTTTTTAACCGAATCGACCACTTCGTGTTAAAGGCGACGAAATATTAACAATTAAAGCGCTGAAATGATGGAGTTTTTTGTGTATCAGCTGCGATAGCTTAAGTACGCTATTTTAGTTCGTACGTTCCTGGTTCGACAAAACAGTTGTTTTTATTATGGAGTGGCAAAACCTAGCTCCCAGCTCTAGATGGTTAAGGCTGTGATTGGTCAATAATTGCATCGGGAAGTATTTTCCACTCTGCCATTCGTTAAGGGCGTAACTGCTCGGGAACTCTGCAATTTGCCCAGGACTCAATTAGTAATTACTAAACACACAGGTAAATTGTCCAGGACGTTGTGCCTGCAAAAACTGCCGTTTGAAGCATGCTGTTAGACTCGAAAATTTTCCTTCCGGAATTAATTCTCTTTCGCTTTTACTGCACTCTGCCAATTCTATGGTTCCCTTTAACTGAACTCTGCCAATTCTATGTTTGGGTTTTCCTGCTCGCTGCCAATTCTGCGGTTCTCTTTTCTAGACTCTGCTAAAGTAAGCTTCTTATTTGCCAAAATAGAGAGCTTTAGGGGGGGGTGTATGAGGTCTGTACACAAGGAGCGACAGCAACACTAATCTGATATATGGTGGGCCATGTTGTCTGTGGCAAGTGGGCTGCACTTGTGAGGCAAGGTGACCTCACTGTCTACGTCACTGTAGATTGCACTGAGTCACAGTGGGCCACACTGGATCACGGTAGGCTACAGTGTGTCACGGTGGACCATCTGCGTTTTGGCCCCCGCACTGGGAGCCAAACTGTGTCACTGTGATCTGCCTTTAGAAAACGCAAATACCGAAAATTAATGTCATGATATTTCATCCTAAGTCCAATGTTATTTGATTAATGGTATGGTATTGGTTATTTGAGCCATCAATGCGTGATTGATGAGGCATCAACACGGGCAATACGTTTCAGGCCCTGTGTTACCAAGACGTTCATAAATGATCTATGATACGAATCGCTCAATTGCAGATACAAAGTATCAGTACTGATAATTATTGATTTCACGTCTATAATTGGGACCTCACAGGATAAAATTAAAGAAAAAATGGTGAAAATTTAAGCAAAGTGATATGCAATTTAGCTGACCGCAAATATGATGTTAAAACAATTATTTGTAAATCTTCGCATGCTGGGTCTAAGTTCTACGCAGAAAGAGCCTATGTTTTGCTCTGAATTCTTAGGTATTACCTGTGAATATTGCGTGAATTATCAATTACAATTACCTGAAATTATTTAAAGCTAGAATTACCAGCAAGTATTACTAACAAATATTACCAGCGAGATTTACCAACTAAAATATATGTGATTATTCCGGTGAGTATTAAAGCTAGAATTATCTACGAGGGTTATAAACAAGAATTACTCAATAATTGTACCGTCGAGAATTTTAATCGAAAATTACCGGCAATAATTAACTACGATAATTAACCAGGATTATTATCAGATAGAATTTCCTGCTAGAATTATCTTTGAGTCTTCAGAAATACTTTAATCAATATTTAATAAACTCTCAGTGTATTCAATAGAAAGCTCTCAATTTATACTACACTAAACTCAACGTATACACGAGTAAATTTTCTATATTTATTCAAATAAATTCTCAGTGAATATTCCGAATAACCAGTTAATGTATACTAGAAATAAACGCAGTGTAAACAAGGAGTAAGCAATTTACATTATATTAAATGATTGTTTATTAGAACCACCACTTAGTATATTCACTGGAAAAAGTTCCATTCAATGTATACAGACTTCCTAGGAACTCTTTCGAATGATAGCCACTAAAACCCCTTAAATAAGCCTTATGAATGATAGTCACTAAGATTCCTTAAACAGGCCTTATGAATGATAGCCACTAACCACCCTAAATAAGCCTTATGAATGATAGTCACTAAGACTCCTTAAACAGGCCTTATGAATGAATAGCCATTAAGACTCCTTAAACAGGCCTTATGAATGATAGCCATTAAGACTCCTTAAACAACCTTATGATGATAGCCACTAAGACTAAGACTCTTTAAACAAGCCTTATGAATGATAGCCACTAATATCGCTATTTCTAATATCATATTCTAATTCAAGTTGATATTCATATTCTAATTCAAATATGATATCACTCCTCTATTTCTATTCAAGCTATGAATGATAGCCACTAAGACTCCATAAATAAGCCTTATGAATGATAATCACTAACACCCCTTAAATTTACCTTATGAATGATAGTCACTAAGACTTCTTAAACAAGTCTTATGAATGATAGCCACTAAGACTCCTTAAATAAGCCTTATGAAATAGGAAGGAGAAGCAAGACATGACTTAAGGAGAAATTGCAACGTCGATGGTGAATAAAACAGTCATTTCATTCATTTCATTCATTTCACTGATAACGTGAACAGCGTGTTTTGACTCATTCGATAAATAGAGCTCTCGTTTCAGCTGTTAATGTGCCAATGCACTTTATTATGTTTGCACATCAAGAGGCAGTAAAGTACAGGCTGGGCTTGGAATTAACATCACGGGGCAGTAAAGAGAAGTTCTATTTGACATGAACATCACAGGCGGGTTTTAAACCAGAGCTATTTTGTTTGCAGCTTTTCAGACCAATACCGGGAAAAAAAAAACTTTTTATATCCCTCAGTAACAAAAAAAGCATGAGTGGTGGATATTCAATTCAAATGAGGTTTTTCTGTTTCATATTTCTTTCAAACGTCACCTGATAAAAAAGGTATGATTTTTACAAGAAGTGAACAAAGCTTCCTGAGTCAGACAGTCTAGTTTTCACATGTTTTGTCTAATATTGTTATTTTAAATGTCAACTCGCGTGAATAGCTTTCATGAAAAATTGGAACTAATTCCGTAAATTGCCTATTTATTCACATGTTGCAATAAGCACATAAGAATGAAGGTAACTGCAGAAGGCTTATTGACTCATTTGAAGCAGCTTCTGTTAATATCCACCCAATTTCATTCTCCAAACTAGCCTGAAGAAAGCTCCAATTATCCTATTTGTGTGTCGGAGACATGTTAAGGGAATAAAACATGCTTTCTGATCTTCAAAGGCGAGNTATATATATAATATGTATATATATTAATACTTTAAAACATTGATTTTCCAACAAAACTATTAACATACTAAAACTCATTGTGCTAATAGTTGAAATTTAAAGTTTATTTTGCATTTGGCAAAGACGAGAAAGAAACAGAGATTATTTAACAGGTGTAAAAGTGTGTAATAATTAAAGAGGTATTCACGTTTGGATCTGGTATAATCTATGAACCCACACTGTCCAAAATGACATGCCACATGTAATATAAATGATCAAATACTGAGCACCTTATACAACAGACTTTAGGTCGTTCGCTGAAAATTACCAGGTGTGTGTGTGTGTGTGTGTGTGTGTGTGTGTATGTGTGTGTGTGTGTGTGTGTGTGTGTGTGTGTGTGTGTGTGTGTGTGTGTGTGTGGGGCAATCATACGATCAATGAAGCGTGTCTATCACAGTCAGGTATGTAGCTCATTGTTACCATGAAGTATTACTATATAAATTCCGCTGTCGCTGGCGCCGTCAATTTTAACAGATCATGCGTGAAGCTCTGAATGGCAGTATTCTTTTATTTTTCTCCACTAGGATGTAAAATCTTCTTTATCGTCTAAATACTATACAATGTTAAGTGAGGCATTGTTGGTTTCCCCGAGAGAATCCTGGAACACCAGCAGGCCGTAGGCGGCATCAATATTCAGTGGAAATTAATACTATATCCAGTAGGGAGAGGGGAATAGGGAGAGGTCTGCTTCCCTATTATATTTCTCTGGATACTCTGGTAGTACCATTTCCATACAGGTGCTTGACCGGTACTTCCCTAGCACATGGGTTTTGTTCAGGTACTTCCACAAAGAGATGTTTTCCTGGCACTTTCCTCTCACCGACCTCTTCCTGGTACTTTCCTCACTTTAGTGATTCTTTTGATACAACTGTTTGCTATATTGTTTGATGTAGGCCTAGTATCCCACTACGTAATGGAAGACAGGATAGAGTACTTAAAATAACAACAAACCATTGATAAAAAAGTAGACTGTTTTGTAATAGAAAGCTTATGAAGGCTAGATTAATTAAGACTGGATTTAGAGCATTAGTCCAAACTGGTGTTTAAATGTTTTTAAGGTGTTAACTTATCTCACTTGTACACCGTCTTACCTAACTTTGTAAACCCAAACTTACCTTATTCTATAAACCCTAACTTACCTAATTCTGTAAACTATAATTCACCTAACTCTGCAAACCCTAAATTACTTTATGTTGTAAACTGTTTTATGTTTTCCTTTCGATTAGAGACAAATAATTTTGATTTGAACGATCAAAATAGTTTAATAATAACTCTTAAATTATTGCAAAGTAATTTGCTTAAGTTGGCTATATTTATTTTTCTGAATGAAGACGGTCGAGCTCTTCGATAACTTTAAACATGTTTATAGAGTCAGTTTTTCTCAATAAAATTCAAATAATTTATATATTTTTATGATACTTTCAGTAGCTCAGCATTGAATAACTCCAACTTATAAAATACTTGCTAAAATTTCCTCAAAATTATTTAAATTCCTCCTGAAATACATCCATTATATGAAAATACTTCCTGAAATACATCTATTATATGAAAATACTTCCTGAAATACATCCACTATAGGAAAATACTTTCTGAAATACATCCATTATATGAAAATACTTTCTGAAATACATCCATTATATGAAAATACTTTCTGAAATACATCCATTATAGGAAAATACTATGAGATACATCCATTATATGAAAATATTTCCTGAAATACACTCCAATCAATCAAAATACTTCATGAAATATGGTGGCGACAACTTCTCTCTTCATTTTAGCAACTGACTCACCATCGAATTGTATTAACAGACTATTAACAGAAGCGAAGGTAGCGCAGTGGTCGGCGCTGGTCGCTCACAACCGCACGACCGACAAAACCCCCCAAAAACACCTTGAAAACAGGCAAGAATTGTGAGTTGCAGTGGTAAGGTTAGTAGCTGGCCAAAGGGGACCTCAGTATCTCCAGCAGGCTTCCTGTCCCCGTCAATAGGAACCTGTACAACGAGCGGGAAGACCCTCAATTTATAAATTGTACTAATGTTTGTATAAGTAAATTGTACTGATGTGTATCCACGATTCACTTATACAAAAGTCACTTATTCATATCAATGATTCACGTAATGTATTACTTATGCTTGAGATACATTTACGCACGTCACTCATACACTTTCTCATTTCACAGACTCACTGGTTCATATCTGCCATTAGTTACTCATCTCATAAATAAACTTGCTAATTTTACCGACATATATATATATACTTATACCACATGTATACTTACTCATATATCAGAGACACTTTCTCAAATCACCGACACGTTTGTTCTTTTCGTCTGTTTAAACAGACGTAGAGAACATCTACATCTACTACTCTGCGGAGTAGTAGATCTAGAGAGTCAGCCTCTCTACCCCTACTCCCCTCTCACTATCTCCTCCTCTCTCACCATCTCCTCCTCTCTCACTATTTCCTCGTCTCTTAATATCTTGCCCACAAAACAATGATATGTTGTCGCATATAAGTTTTCTTAATGCGACCTCTCGCCAAATTCGTAGTATTTTTTTAACCGAATCGACCACTTCGTGTTAAAGGCGACGAAATATTAACAATTAAAGCGCTGAAATGATGGAGTTTTTTGTGTATCAGCTGCGATAGCTTAAGTACGCTATTTTAGTTCGTACGTTCCTGGTTCGACAAAACAGTTGTTTTTATTATGGAGTGGCAAAACCTAGCTCCCAGCTCTAGATGGTTAAGGCTGTGATTGGTCAATAATTGCATCGGGAAGTATTTTCCACTCTGCCATTCGTTAAGGGCGTAACTGCTCGGGAACTCTGCAATTTGCCCAGGACTCAATTTAGTAATTACTAAACACACAGGTAAATTGTCCAGGACGTTGTGCCTGCAAAAACTGCCGTTTGAAGCAATGCTGTTAGACTCGAAAATTTTCCTTCCGGAATTAATTCTCTTTCGCTTTTACTGCACTCTGCCAATTCTATGGTTCCCTTTAACTGAACTCTGCCAATTCTATGTTTGGGTTTTTCCTGCTCGCTGCCAATTCTGCGGTTCTCTTTTCCTAGACTCTGCTAAAGTAAGCTTCTTATTTGCCAAATATGAGAGAGCTTTAGGGGGCGGGTGTATGAGGTCTGTACATAAGGAGCGACAGCAACACTAATCTGATATATGGTGGGCCATGTTGTCTGTGGCAAGTGGGCTGCACTTGTGAGGCAAGGTGGACCGCACTGTCTACGTCACTGTAGATTGCACTGAGTCACAGTGGGCCACACTGAATCACGGTAGGCTACAGTGTGTCACGGTGGACCATCTGCGTCACGGTGGCCCACACTGGGGGCCAAACTGTGTCACTGTGATCTGCCTTTAGAAAACGCAAATACCGAAAATTAATGTCATGATATTTCATCCTAAGTCCAATGTTATTTGATTAATGGTATGGTATTGGTTATTTGAGCCATCAATGCGTGATTGATGAGGCATCAACACGGGCAATACGTTTCAGGCCCTGTGTTACCAAGACGTTCATAAATGATCTATGATACGAATCGCTCAATTGCAGATACAAAGTATCAGTACTGATAATTATTGATTTCACGCCTATAATTGGGACCTCACAGGATAAAATTAAAGAAAAAATGGTGAAAATTTAAGCAAAGTGATATGCAATTTAGCTGACCGCAAATATGATGTTAAAACAATTATTTGTAAATCTTTCGCATGCTGGGTCTAAGTTCTACGCAGAAAGAGCCTATGTTTTGCTCTGAATTCTTAGGTATTACCTGTGAATATTGCGTGAATTATCAATTACAATTACCTGAAATTATTTAAAGCTAGAATTACCAGCAAGTATTACTAACAAATATTACCAGCGAGATTTACCAACTAAAATATATGTGATTATTTCCGGTGAGTATTAAAGCTAGAATTATCTACGAGGGTTATAAACAAGAATTACTCAATAATTGTACCGTCGAGAATTTTAATCGAAAATTACCGGCAATAATTAACTACGATAATTAACCAGGATTATTATCAGATAGAATTTCCTGCTAGAATTATCTTTGAGTCTTCAGAAATACTTTAATCAATATTTTAATAAACTCTCAGTGTATTCAATAGAAAGCTCTCAATTTATACTACACTAAACTCAACGTATACACGAGTAAATTTCTATATTTATTCAAATAAATTCTCAGTGAATATTCCGAATAACCAGTTAATGTATACTAGAAATAAACGCAGTGTAAACAGGAGTAAGCAATTTACATTATATTAAATGATTGTTTATTAGAACCACCACTTAGTATATTCACTGGAAAAAGTTCCATTCAATGTATACAGACTTCCTAGGAACTCTTTCGAATGATAGCCACTAAAACCCCTTAAATAAGCCTTATGAATGATAGTCACTAAGATTCCTTAAACAGGCCTTATGAATGATAGCCACTAACACCCCTTAAATAAGCCTTATGAATGATAGTCACTAAGACTCCTTAAACAGGCCTTATGAATGATAGCCATTAAGACTCCTTAAACAGGCCTTATGAATGATAGCCATTAAGACTCCTTAAACAAACCTTATGAATGATAGCCACTAAGACTCTTTAAACAAGCCTTATGAATGATAGCCACTAATATCGCTATTTCTAATATCATATTTCTAATTCAAGTATGATATTTCATATTCTAATTCAAATATGATATCACTAATATCATATTCTTATTCAAGCCTTATGAATGATAGCCACTAAGACTCCATAAATAAGCCTTATGAATGATAATCACTAACACCCCTTAAATTTGCCTTATGAATGATAGTCACTAAGACTTCTTAAACAAGTCTTATGAATGATAGCCACTAAGACTCCTTAAATAAGCCTTATGAAATAGGAAGGAGAAGCAAGACATGACTTAAGGAGAAATTGCAACGTCGATGGTGAATAAAACAGTCATTTCATTCATTTCATTCATTTCACTGATAAAGTGAACAGCGTGTTTGACTCATTCGATAAATAGAGCTCTCGTTTCAGCTGTTAATGTGCCAATGCACTTTATTATGTTTGCACATCAAGAGGCAGTAAAGTACAGGCTGGGCTTGGAATTAACATCACGGGGCAGTAAAGAGAAGTTCTATTTGACATGAACATCACAGGCGGGTTTTAAACCAGAGCTATTTTGTTTGCAGCTTTTCAGACCAATACCGGGAAAAAAAAACTTTTTATATCCCTCAGTAACAAAAAAGCATGAGTGGTGGATATTCAATTCAAATGAGGTTTTTCTGTTTCATATTTCTTTCAAACGTCACCTGATAAAAAGGTAAGATTTTTACAAGAAGTGAACAAAGCTTCTGAGTCAGACAGTCTAGTTTTCACATGTTTTGTCTAATATTGTTATTTAAATGTCAACTCGCGTGAATAGCTTTCATAAAAAATTGGTCAACTAATTCCGTAAATTGCCTATTTATTCACATGTTGCAATAAGCACATAAGAATGAAGGTAACTGCAGAAGGCTTATTGAATCATTTGAAGCAGCTTCTGTTAATATCCACCCAATTTCATTCTCCAAACTAGCCTGAGAAAAGCTCCAATGTATCCATATTGTGTTCGGAGACATTTAAGGGAATAAAACATGCTTTCTGATCTT
>WNGS01165751.1:13829068-13844068 GCA_020271785.1 Procambarus virginalis
CGTGCATGCCGAGTTCTTTCTTGCTTAAAAAATGATGTAGGAGTAGCCGTCGCTACCACATGATACTCTTGTCAGCATCTTGTTTGTAGCTTTAAGAAGGTTGGTCTAGAGGCTGTCACACACACGCAGGGCGGGGATGAGGTGAGTAGTTGTGGGCGGAGTGATGCCTTGAGAGTCTCTTGGCCTCCCTGAACGCTTCCACCTGAGATATTGAGCACTTCGCCCTGGGCAATACTTGGGGGTGGTCATGGTGGGGGAAGGAGGAGGAGGCGAGATGGAGGGGAAGGAGAAGGTGAGATGGAGGGGAAATATGTTAGGGGATGCTGGGAGAGGATGGATGGAAGGGGGAGGTGAGAGTGGGGATGTATAGATGGAAGGATATAGGCTGATAGCTAAAGGTACCTCACAAACCAATGCAGATATATTGGTTGAGAAGGAAGCGTTTGATGTATAGAAGCTGCCATTAAGGAGAAAAAAAGGCTATTTTCCAATTGAATTCGGAACACAAATTAGGATAAATAGGGAATCCTGAGATTCCCTTTCTCTATAGTATGTGTAAATAGGGAATTCTGTTTAACATTGAAGTCACTTAGATCATGACTTTGTTTAGGCACCCTTAAAAATATTGCTAATGAGATGTACACTAACCTCATCCATTTGTTTAACCTTATGAACACCCCTAAGTTTGGATGCCATTATCTAGGCTAAGGAGTTTAGATCAATGGATTTGATTACCCACAGGACGATAACGATGCTATTTAAGCATTTACAAAGCTTACTGCAAACGTTCCAATTTGAGACCTAATGATCCTTCTCTGTGAGGAGGATCCAATGAATCCAACATCCTCATCTCATAAGTACTCATCATACTCATCCTGCAACATCATCCTGCATGGCTGGGTCCCTCAGTTGGAACTCATTGAAATTTCTTCTTGGGTCTCAGGGCCACGATTCATCAACCACTTTGGCATCCACTCTACGAAATCTGTGCATCATTCCTAAACCATGGCGGCTTTGTTGACATTTATTAAACAGTTCAACAGCTTGAAAACTTCACAACCAAATGTTGTCATTGACATAAACAACCTCGTAGTGCTTTGGAGTTCATCAACCTTAATGTAACAAACGTAAACAAAGCCCCTATGATTGAAGAAAGATGCGCAGGTTTCGTAAATGATTTAGTAAATACTTGATGAACCCAAGACCTGGTCTCCCTCACACGTGCTAGCCAGGATACACTATACATGTCCTCAGACACTGTGTTGCATACAAAAAAACAACAAGCAAATATGAGACCTTGATGGATTTTTCACCAGAAATCTTTGTCAACCAAACGACTATACTTTGTAACAGTGGTAGAGTTAATGACCGTACACAGAGTTATTTCCTCGGCAAGCGCCTCAAGGCACCATCCTAAGCTCCAATTGACGCCTCAAGTTTGAAATGCTGCCTCTCCTAGTCTTCTGTAGGTTGCCCTTGTCAGGCTATATAGTGCTTCGTGCTGTCCATCTTGCGAATGCCAACGTCAGTTGCAGCATCACTGCTCTGCAGCATTACCCTTGTAAACAACCGTCCGTGCTCAGCATCCGTCGTGCTCAGCATCCCTCGTGCTCAACACCTCTTTAAGCTCAGCAGCGTTTGTGCACAACACCTCTTGTGTTCAAGACTGAGCGTGACATCACAGCGTTGACGTTAATTAATTGCTTCAACGCTGCGTTTATAGGGACGTGTCAGCTCATCCCAGTCCCTCACCTGTTGTTCACACCTGTTGTTCGCACCTGTTGTTCGCACCTGTTGTTCGCACCTGTTGTACGCATCTGTTGTACGATTTAAGTCCATTAGGCAAATGCTGTCTGATGGACACTAAAACGCTCGTTCTGTAACCGGATTGTTATTAATATGTACTTAAATTAATTAATATGTAAATTAATATGTAAATTAATATGTAAATTAAATTAATATGTCCTTAAATAAATATGCATCTAACCTAACCGTACTGTTCACAATGAACGCTCGTATAGTGAACGTATAGTGAATCTTTATAAGGGAACTGCTATATTATACCTATCATCCCGCCTGTCCGAGTAACGGAATTCATCCCTATAACTCATCCTAAAAGTCGCATCGTCTGTGAATTTGACTCACAGTGACTCACCACTTCTGTTTACTCACAAGCATCCCATACGGGGAACCTGTGATTTATTCATTCTGCTCGAGACTCAACATGGATGAGTACGTATGCTCAAAGCTCAGTCAAGAACCAATGTCCAAGTCTCATGCAGGAATGGGTTCGATTCCCGGCGGAGGCCGAAACAAATGAGCAGAGTTTCTTTCACCATGATGCGTCTGTTCACCTAGCAGTAAAATAGGTACCTGGGAGTTAGACAGCTGCTACAGGCTGCTTCCTGGGAATATGTATGTATCTGTGAGGTGAGTGTGTGTGTGTTAGAAACATATGTAGTGGACATAATAAGAGGAAAAAATAGATTGGTTAGGAAGGCGGGGTCCCAAGAGCTAATAGCTCGATTCTGCAGAATCAAATTGTAAATACCCACACAATAATAATAATCACAAGTCATTATAACTTCTCCTGCAGGTGTCGTGGATTAGGAGATGGGACTGGCATATCCTCACTACGGGGATCTACACCTACACCAGCGACATGAGATTCAATGTCCTCCACACTGAGGGATCCGATGACTGGACGCTGCAGCTCAAGTACGTTAACACCCGCGATAATGGGACCTACGAGTGTCAGGTGAGTTGAGTCAATAAGCCGTATTTTTTGAGTCAATAAGTCTTATTTGATGAGTTGAGTCAGTAAGCCCTATTTGGTGAGTTGAGTCAGTAAACCCTATCTGGTGAGTCAATCAGCCCAATTAGTGAGTTGAGTCAATAAGCCCTACTTAGTGAGTTTAGTCAATAAGCCCTATTTGGTGAGTTGAGTCAATATGACCTATTTGGTGAGTTGAGTCAATAAGCCCTATCTGGTGAGTTGAGGCAAAGTATGTTGCTATCAGTTGTGTCAACGTGTTCCTGTTAGCTGAGTCAAGGTTCCCTGTTGAGTTAATCAAAGTGCACTCTCATAGAATTTGAAGCAAAGTGTGCTGTCGAGTTGTGTGATCACCTGTGCGTGGTCAGTGTCCGGTTACAAAAAAAATAAAAGTAGTGTTATACTGATATATAAAACACTATAGGACTGACAACTGATACACGTTCACCTGGAATAACCACATCAAAAAATTGTCAACTATTTAATTAGTTAATGCCACAGTATATTTTCTAGTGATATGGTTAAAGAATTCTCACAATATTCACTCAATGAAATAATTTTGCATGAACATTATTAATGATTAATTAGTGTGTGTTATCAGGTGTTTGTAATGAGTTCAGAAGGTAATACATATTAATTAACAATATATCACCTGGTACCAGTTAGCTAATGATATTAATAAAGTTAAATGTATCATACTGCTGTAGTAGGTGGTTGAGAGCCAGGGGCGTCTATATCTAATAATGTGTATATATATATATATATATATATATATATATATATATATATATATATATATATATATATATATATGTATATTATATATGTCCTTAAACTGTTCATAACTTCCCTGAGGGAACTCTTTCTTTTGAACACATCAACAGAACAGACTCTGTGGCCAAAATAAGTGACCTCTCCTGCACCTCTCCCACCCTCTCAAACTTTCTTCATCCGCCATTTTCTCCTTCCCTCTCTTTTACAAACCATTCTCCTTTCCCATTTTCATTCCCTCTCCCCCTCCTCCATTATCCCTCTCAGAAAATTTAATAACGGAGCTCTGTTGCTGCTAAAGAGTCTATGGAAAGCTCAACCAATATTTCAGACTTGACCTCATGAAATCCCAGAGAGGGGTCGCTACATTGGCCAATTTATTTTAAAGTGTGGCATTCGGGTCACCCCCGGCTGAACTATGACACTCTCATCATGCCTTTTCCCTGAAACTCATGAGTCGACTTGAAAAGTTGAATGAGACTAACTCCAATCGTCTAACCTCCAATCCTGGATAAAGAAAGTGACATTTTATGGAGTTAGATGTTAAAAGTGCTTATTTGCTTCACGTTCAATGAGCATGTGCTAATGGGCGGGGCAAAGGGCTCATTTGGGTGATTTGAATCAAGGTACGCTATTGGTTGAGTGAATTAAGTGAGTTAAGCCAAAATGCGCAATTATGATAGTTGATTCAAGGTGCAATCTCAGGCAAGTTAAGTCAAAGAGAGCTGTCAGCTGAGTTTAATCAAAGGGAATTATCAATTGACATGAATAAGTGCTCTATCGGTGAGTTAAGCAGATGTACGTTGCATAGTCGAGTCACGTCTTGCACGTTACACACAGCTCACTACAGGTTAAAGCCGAAAAAAAATTGTTAAGTCCAACGACGAGAAATTTTCCAGTGATTGTAGCAGTGTGATGATGAATTTTAAAACTTTTTAAGCTGGACGTTGCCTGATTTTCAACTTTGCTGAGTATGCACAGTAACTGTTTATGGTACTGTACCTTTACAGTACCTTTATGGTACTGTATCGTACGGTGTGCTGAGATATTAAGGGATATGTTGTGGTACAGTACGGATGAGGTGGTATAGTGTTGTGGTACAGAGTATTGTGGTACAAAATATTGTGGTACAGAGTGTTGTGGTACTGAGCTTTGTGGTACAGAATATTGTGGTACAGGTGGTGCTTACAAAACACAAATTCACAGGAATATTGCAACATTTAATGACCATCGTTTAATTACAATGAATGCTGCTATTAGCAATCAAATTACCTGTTGTTTGCGTTACATAAATTTTGTTAGTAGCGTATAGATGAAAATGCTGCCATTAATTGGTTTTCTGAAGCTATGTGTCACCCTACATAGTTGGGGACGACAGCTAACAGTCACCATTATATTGTTGCAGGGGTGATATATAACTTCATAGCATACTAGAACCAGCAATTATACTAATACAGTTTGCACAATATTCTTAATTGACATGTAATGTGTTGATTGCCTCAACAGCTTGATGACAGTATAACTGGCTTAGTGTAGAGGGCAGCACAATGTAGAAATGTAGGATGGCTCCATAGTTTTACCAGATCATCACAATTATTCGTTAGGGATCTTGTAATAGTTATTTTCAACTGTTTTATCCATCGTCTAAACTGATCAATTGGCGCATTTGAGAACGGTTTTTATATTTTGGTCCATCAGAAGGCCATGGGAATCCTATTACGTTTCAATCTGCATTTATTCATCACGGTACATAAAAAAATCAATACTTCTCATAAATGTCTTGGGAATGTGTAGTTGGTAAGGTAAGGTAAGGTAAGGTGAGGTGAGGTGAAGTGAGGTGAGGAAGGGTGAGGTGAGGGTGAGGTGAGGTGAGGTGAGGTTAGGTTAGGTTAGAAATGTGTAGTTTGTAAACATTCATCTTCAGTGTTACGAATGAGGGAGATCCTCGCCTGACTGCACGTTTGGATGGAACTTGTTCCTGCGTGCTAGCTTCAGTGAACATGTGTACTACCTCTGTTGATCTTATGAGTCCTTACCCACGCGTAACGTTTTTTCTAGCAGCTGCAGCGAGTTTATGGGCGTGTGATACTTGTCTTTTGCAGCTGTACCGAGTCTATGTGCGTGTGTAAAGCCAATGATGCAGTTCTCACGTTAACAGCGGAACTCTGCGTGAATATAACCGAGTAATAGCCTGTGACTCGCCTCCAGTTTAGACATGTTTTCAGGAACTCGTCCAGGATTATACTAACAATTCCAACAGCTTATACAGGATTCGTTGACAAGTTAAGTAGCCATATGGATTTTCTGGCAATTGGACAGAAAATTGAATTGAAAAAAATTGAATTTCAGCTTTTCAGAATGAGTTTTTTTATATATATTTTGGATTATTGAGAGATCAAACACAATTGAAACTGTGCTTTTCGATGGAGATTTATTTTTAGAATATTTAGAATGGAAGGGAAGTATCAGGGGAAAGCGCCAAGCCATTACGACTATATAGCAAGAATGCATGTATAAAATGTTATATGATTGATTTCACGGCTAGCCGGTCATCCTAGGATTGCGAGCTCTGTCCGCCGGGAGTATTGTTATAAGGAGAACTACTTATAATTTACTTACGATACAGTTACTTAAGGAGCCGCCAGTTTCGTCTATCTAATTTAACCTAATGTATTATAATGTTACCAAAAGGTATCCAACCATATCAAATCTAACATAGTGTAACCTAACCTTACCTAACCAAACCTTACCAAAGCTAACCTAAGCTAACCTAAGCCAACGTAAGCTAACCTAACCTTACCTAACCTAACCTAACATAATGTAACAAAACCTAACCGAACCAAACCATTTACAATCTAACCTAAACAACATTTATCCAAACTTATCTAACCCAAGCCTAAAAACACACGATTTAGCCCCCTGCAAAACAATAAAAAAAAATATGCTGCCCCCCAAAAAAAAATTGAACGCCAAGATATGTCAACAGATCGATTTATATATAACATATAACACTTGGAATTCTTGTATTTCTTGGTCATGAGTCAGGAATATAAGGAATAATTTTAGAGTTACGAAACTGTCCATGTCAAATATTGGCTTTTAGTATCAGCTTGTAATAAAAAAATAACTGTGATTAGTTGATTGGGAATATTGTTCATCGTTCTTTCAACGTTCGTCCCTGTGCATCCAACAGTAATTGGAGGACGGGGTTGTTAACAAAAAAAAAAAAAGAATGATGAACAATCTACCAGTTTCGTTTTCTACAAAGATTTATTTATATTTAAAACCAACTCATGGATTCTTTTTGGTCACAAATTTATGTCACCAATGGTTTATATTAAGAAGTTGAGCTTGTTTATTCTTTCTAACGTCAATATAAACAACTTATTTGTTTCAGATGAGGGATTGGGGGGGGGGGAGAGGAGGTTCACACTCCTTACAGGTTATTAACCTTCTTACAGGTAATTAAAGCCTTGTTAAAGCTGAAAATTGTAAAGTCTGCCTTATGAATTCATTGAAAAGTCCGAATTCAGCCTCCATTTGTTCTACTGTAACATCACAAACTATCCAGCTGTGTCTTCAGTGACTGTATCGGACACTGTCTCCAGCGCCTGTGTCAGAGTAGAGACGTAAGTGACTGTGTAAAAAAAAACGCCAGTGACTGTGAAAGTAACTGTGTAAAGGTTGGAAAAGAAGAGAAATATTTGGGGGGTGGTCGCAGAAGACTGTATACAGGACAACATACACATAAAAGGCTCCCTTGAGAGCCTTTTATTCTCTCCTCTGAGACTAGATGACCCTTAATCCGAATTGACGCGGCGTGCCCGTCTCTCCGACAGATGTACACGGGGACGGGCGTGTTGTCTCAGTTCGTCAACCTTCACGTACACACGCCACGTGCTGCCATTCTCGGGCCTCAGGAGCTGCACGTGCAGGAGGGTGACACCATCACCCTCATCTGTGTCATCCAGCAGGTGGGTGGAAGCTTGTGTGTCATCCAGCAGGTGGGTGGAAGCGTGTGTATATCATCCAGCAGCAGGCTTATGATATTTCATAAGAGATAGATAGAGGTAAAGGAAGAAAGATGGAAGAATGGTGTATTTGAGAGAGAGAGAGAGAGAGAGAGAGAGAGAGAGAGAGAGAGAGAGAGAGAGAGAGAGAGAGAGAGAGAGAGAGAGAGAGAGAGAGAGAGAGAGACAGAGATCGGAGGTTGGAACGGAATGGCAGAGAAACATGAATCAACACACGCTGCAAAGCAAAATAAACATGCACAGGGACATTGACTTTAGAGTGATATTGGAGGGGATACAAATTGTCCGCTTCAGCTATCTAAATCTTGTTAAAACACTGGAAATCCTTTGCTAACTAAATCGATTAATTCAATTTTTTTTGTGTTGGTAAATAATCATAGTAGTGAGCAGGTTTAATTCTATTATAACCCTTCAAAAGGTCTCATATTTTTTAACCACATACATATGTGAATTTTATATTTAAAAATACTGACTTACCACATTAATAGGCATAATCAATTTCCCCAATTTAATGGTTTTCGATATATCATGATGAAGTCAGTAATGAGAGTGACTTGCCTATATCAATGACTTCCTTGCCGATGTTTTTACCGTGACAAGGTTCTTGATGTTAAGAGATATATAAGCAAAATTGTTTTTTCCTCAAGATGCCTTTCCTGTCATAATTCTTCCCTGTTGGACGCCTTTTCTGAAAGATTTCTTCCCTGCCGGTTAAACACAACTGGTTATGCGAGTTCTTCCGATAGTGACGTTTCTACTATATGGCCATCTTCAGATCAAAGAGTAAGCCTGTAGGAGTAAATCATCTTGCGCTTGACTTCGGTCAAGCTACAAAGTGATTTCTTGATGGATAGGACAATGTGGTTCTCTATGGCGCCAAACCTCCCAGATGATGATAAAGATACAAACCAACTTTCCAAATGAATGATATGTCACAGATGGCACCAACCTCCCAACAACCAACCAGAAGATGTGGGTATAAGTACCCAGCAGCCTCCCAGAACCAGATGCCACAGATACCCATCAACCATCCAGAACATGATGACACAATTATGCACCAGTTATCCAATACACAATGTCACAAATACCCACCAGTAACTAGTGGGTATACAAACACAAATGCTCACTATTAACTAGTGGGTATACGAACACAAATATCCACCAGTAACTAGTGGGTATACAAACACAAATACCCACCAGTAACTAATGGGTATACAAACACAAATACCCACCAGTAACTAATGGGTATACAAACACAAATACCCACTAGTATCAAGCATTTAGAAACTTGTAACAACTTTCTAACACGTCATATAAAATTTGTATTACAATATTTAACAGCTTTGTAACAAGTTGTAATAACATAACAATAGGGACTGTTACGTGGTGTGTGTTTACAAAACATCCAGAAGACAAGGCAACAAATACCCACCAAACTTCCTATAACCATCCAAATGCCCGAGGTCTCGGATACCCCACCAAGCACCCAGAGATGATGGGACATATACTCAACAAGCTTCTTCTCCCCGCAGCTGGAATAAACCACACATACACTACCCTGAAGCAGCGTCACGTCTCATTCTACTGAATCTTCTTCCCTCTCTCTCTCTCTCTCTCTCTCCCAGAGTAAGCCGCCATTCGTCTTCTGGTATCACGGAGAGAATATGGTGAATTATGACGGGAGTCGGCACCATCTGAATGTGATCACCAAGGTGGAGGGCACAAGGACTCACTCTCGTCTCACCATCACTGATGCCAGGTGAGAATGCTGTAAGTCGTACTGTAGGTACTGTAAGTGGTAGTGTAGGTACTGTAAGTGGTTCTGTAAGTTTACCTCAGTCATACCAGGGCCAATGGTTATCAGTTGTGGTTCGATCGAGTGAGGTTTTTCCCTGTCTTCTATGCTGGTATAATTTAAAATAACAACAATGTTTTATTCATCTGGGCACTAGGAGACTCAAGCTGCCGACTCCTCGAGTAAGAGACATAAGCTCTATCAACCATAATAATTCGTAATAGGGGAAGATTCCTGAAACAACTAACCGCTACCCAGCTGAAACTGGACACTTTCCCTGCCTGCTTCTGAAGCACTGAAGTAATCCTCGTCCACGTCATGTAATTTGTCAACCACACTATAATGTGGTTGATAATTCACATCATTATTTGATTTACAACAAAAATAACAAATCTCGCCGTTAAATACAACTGAAATGTTGCAACTAAATGTTGCATTGCAACTCCATATAACCATAGGATAATCCTTAACTATTTTGATGGTTCTAGTATCTTATCAATGATTTAACAATGATTTACTTATGTTCATAACAGTAGATATACTCGAATATTTTGGTGTTAAATAGTCTTCAAAAGACACGATGAATTTCTCCTGTTACAGATAATGATTCCAAAGGTTTCAGGGTTTACTGAAACTGCACGAACCACAGAATGAGCTCGTTAAAGTAAAAGAATCTCTGGCTCTTGGGATACCTGGGAAACCTAAAATAGTCCATCGAGGTAGTGAGGACGATACATTGTTCATCGTTTCAAATTATGATTTCCACGGAAAGAAACCGGTTTTTGTTTTTTCGTGCAGAAATACACCGAAAGAAACTGTTTTCAGTGCAGATGTGCAATGGAAAAAAACGCGTTTGTACCTAAAATCTGCACTGACAGAACATGTCTTCTCAAATAAGACATCGTGATTTGTGCCTATTGTCCCCAGAGAGAGAGAGAGAGAGAGAGAGAGAGAGAGAGAGAGAGAGAGAGAGAGAGAGAGAGAGAGAGAGAGAGAGAGAGAGAGAGAGAGAGAGAGAGAGAGAGAGAGAGAGATAAGTTGATTCTCAAAAGGCCCTCCGGAAATTTTTCCAAAATGCTATTTACATCTTCTCACAGTGTATATTTGCCAGTAACTGCGGCCCGCATGCCGTTCAGTGCCGGATGTCTGTGTTCTCTGCTCGACAATTATCATATTAGCCTTTTTCTAGCTCTCAGGCAGTTAACTCTTTCCTAACGACTCATTGTAGGTCATCGCGTATATGTGTGTTCTGCAAAGAACTTACGTAGCCTCAATTAGAAATCCGTATTTACTTACAGATATATCATAGGAGTGTAATGAGTATATTAATACTATTTGTGGCTATACAATGGGATCGAACTCATATTTATGGATTCCCCAGGGCTCATCGCTGATCATTTTAACAAAAGTCTGCAGGTGCAAACTGAGAACGGTAAGTCTGCACTTCAGGTTACAAAATATAATCTAACTTTTTCTTCCATATCACTTTGATTTTCTCAATGCTTCCCGGCAATGGCATTGGCAGCTCGCAAGCACAACTACATATTGTGTTTGCGGAATCTCCGCCTGGTCTCTTAGGATCAGGATTAACAAATTCTCTGATATTCATAATAAGGAAAAGCATCTTCTTCTCCTTTGTTTCATCTCCTAGTTCATTTCTCCTTTGGTCGCTTTTAAAGGATTTCGGATCTTTACGCATTCTGTTGTTGATACGCCTGTCTCCAGATCTCTAAGTCTGTGTCCTGGTTGCCCAGGTCAACAATTATGTTCTAGTTTTTCTGTGTTACGTTGGTGAGTATCAGGATGCAGCACCAGCTGGTTCATTGTTGAAAAACATTGTGTTATGTGGCATATCCGTTCTTGGTGGAGATTAGATCTAGTTTTGGGATGAAGGTTCGGTTCCCTCCCTCTCTGCTTCTCATCT
The DNA here is from genome assembly GCA_020271785.1 of Procambarus virginalis. Classification (NCBI taxonomy): domain Eukaryota; kingdom Metazoa; phylum Arthropoda; class Malacostraca; order Decapoda; family Cambaridae; genus Procambarus; species Procambarus virginalis. The sequence goes on from WNGS01165751.1 coordinate 13,840,363, forward strand.
TGCCGGCTTTAACCACTTCTTCCCCTTCCTTCCATCTTGTTTCCCTTGTTCACTAATGGTTCCATCGCTCTTTAATCTCTTACTTACCTGCCTCCATGCTAGCTTGCTTCCGTTATTTCTTCTTATTTCCTTCTTTACTTCTCTCCCTTTCTTTTCCCCCCTCTCTTCTTCCTTCCCTTTCCCCGTCCTATTTTCCGTTCTTCCCTACCTCCCTTCTTTCACCTCGACTTCAATCTCCTGCTCTCCTTTTCTTATTCCTTCCCTCCCTTCCACTTGCCCTCCCCGTCACCCCCCCCCCTCCCTCTATCCCTCATCCCCTTCCCTCCCTCTTTCCTCCTTCATCTCCCTCCTTTCCTCTTGCCTTTCTCCCCCATTCCATTTGTCTGTATTTCATGACTCGCGTCTAGCTTAAAACAGCCGAGAACATTCAGCATTTTTTCAACAGTGTTGCGAAGAAAAGGACACTTTCTTTCCAACGTTGGCCAGTGTGGCATGAAAATGGCACTTTCTCCAATCCTGGCGACTGGCCAAGCAGGGACAGTACCAAGAAAAATTCCCAAGAACTAGAAGCTTGACCGCTTGGCGAAAAACTGAAAATTGCTTCCCAAAAAATGTATGAATAAAAGCTGAATGAATACGTGAAGACAAATGTTCAGTCTGAGGCCAATAAATTGTGTACAAAAATATGTAAAAAACAAAAGAAAACACTGGGATTATGAAAATATATGTATTTTTTTCGTAGGCCTATGTTGAACTCTGGGATGATACATGGACAGGACTTGTGTTAGGAGCGCAGCAGTTGTTAGTACTTGTCATTACCTGTGCACACATGTCCCCTCCTGTCTTCAACTGTCCTTCCCTGTCACTGTCTTGTTTCATCCCATCACTGTCTCTCCATCTGCCTTTGTCTACCTTGTCCTACCCTCTTTAAACTAGTCTTCACCTGTCAAGCTCTGTCCCACCCGGCCTCTACCTGTCCCATCCTCTCTCCACCTGGCTAACCCTTCCGTCATCTGTCCTACTTTGCACCTTTGCACAGCTACTTTGAAAGGGGTAGACTACCTGTCTACCCCCTTCACTCACCCGGATCTACCTGTCGCTCCCGGTGTCCACCTGTCTAAACTCTTCCTTCATCTGTCCAACACCTGTTCCAATCGCGTTGAGCGTCCCCGTCTCTCTCACTAAAAAAAAAAAACTCGCGTCATCTCTGACATTTAAGGGCGAAATTCGTTGTTTAATTCAAGCCTCAGACACCCAAGTTGACGTGAGAGTTATGTCGCTCGTCTATCACTGGATGAATATAACGTGCCAGCTTTTTACGCATCCTCGTCACCATGACGGGTGTGGGGGATGGGGCTGTCATCACACAAACCAACTGCTGAATATATGTTATATAACCCCCATATGTGAAATGTTTCGAGATGTAGATGTTTCGTAAAACGAGCTATATATTATTTTCAGGACTCGTAGTTGCTCCTTCAGTTAGTTCTCTCGTATCTGATTCGTTAATTTTTACGAACTCGAAATCGTTCTTTTATTATAACCTTGAAACTATTGTATAATGAACTTAAGAAAATTTGATGGCATAATGGATAAAATATTCCCATACCTCCACTACAATAGCTACAATAGTTTCATTACAATAGCTTTCCGACCAATCAGTAAGTCAGTAGTGGCGCAGTGGTAACACTCTCGCCCAACGCTTCCCGAGCGATTTCGCCTAGGTTCGTATTCTGGGTGGGGAGGAATGACTAGGCGCTAGTCCTTAATTAAACGCCATGGTGGACCAATCAGATCAACGATTGGATACCTAGTTGTTAAGTGATCGGCGCGTCGTATTCCAGGAAAACTATTGGGTAAGTTTTTCACGAACTATGGTAAGGGAAAGCTCTCAGCCTCTCACTACACAACAGGAGTCATCAGTCGTTTGTTCCTGAGCCCACTTCTCTCTCTCAAAAAAAAACTTTAGTTCTAAACATAGCAACTCTGGGAGGGATGAGTACTGAACTATGTCAAAGCCCAACACTGAAGAAGCCTTACCCTGCTGATGGGCTTGAAACATATCAACCGCGGTAGTGTTATTATGGTTGCCACAATGACTTACTGAACCTTACCAACAGGCAAACTTCAGTCCTGAACCTAATCCACTATTAAAGTGAACGCCCAGCGTAAATATATACACACACACAGGAGAGGAGCGGCATTCCTCTTCGTGTATGACTCCTGAGACTGGTCTAATATGTTACGTTCCTTTACACTAGACACGCACACACACACACACACACACACACACACACACACACACACACACACACACACACACACACACACACACACACACACACACGTTGTCGCTAGTCAGTTGTGCCAACACCCACAATCTCGGCATCTCCATATGAATAATCTCTTTCCCGAGCACCTCAGTGTAAAAATTATCTCTAAAACACAGCAATTCATGAAATCATTATTATGTCTCAATTTTTTTCGAAACTTTCTCCCTTCGTTAAAAAGCAAAAAATAGCTTGTGGTATGTGTAGACATTCTGGCCTCTGGCTGCAGGAAATGATACTTAAAATGCAATACGAGCACTGAAAAAAAGACATTTCACAGGGAAATGTTCGTGTTTCCCTCGTGCTCAAACAGTTAAAAGTTAGTTGGGGGGGATATATTTATGTTTGCAAACATCATGCGTATTTTGTGTTATGTTTTCAAGCAAGTCCAGTTCCAAAAATCGATTTGGAAGATAGAATTCCGTACGTACAAATCGAGACTTGGAAAAGTGTGCATTTAACAGATTTAATATATATGTCTTAATACAGAAGACTTAATACATATATATATAAGGTCTCATTTATTAAGACTTAACATTAATATAAGGACCTTCCATTCACAGTAAAAGTTGTTTCCCATACCAAAACTCTTCTGGCTAGATTGTCACAGTCAAGCCATGGAGAATCTGAGTTTTTATAGACAAGTTCAGAAACCCTAGACTATAGAACCATGTGCTTAAGTGACAGGTGCGTTGATTAAAAAGTGGTCAGGGGTACAGGTGAGAGGCTTCCACAACCTTCTATGACTTCTTAATTTTCGAAATTTGTACAATTTTGCCTAATGAGAGTAATTCAGGTAGGCTTTATTGCAGTGAGGATGCTGCTCATGTTTTACCATTTATAAAACAAATTTATACAAACCTGGGCGTGTATTGTATTATCCAATTCACGTTTTTTATATAAATAAAGATTAAATAATATATTTTTTCACTAAATGATTTACACTCAACAATTTTGTATGAATTAGTAAAGTCAATTGAATGATTGATTGTATGTATTCCTATGCTTCCTCCACAGCTGAGGAATATATCGGCCGGGACCTGAGCACTGAGGCCAGTCTCACCTCACCTGTATCTCACCTGTATCTCACCTGTACCTCACCTGTATCTCACCTGTACCTCACCTGTTCTTGAGCATATATCCTCTCACCACACGTGCTGCTCACGTATGCTCATCATATCTCCCCCGAAGCTGTTCCAGGCAGGAACAAAACGTTATGCATTATATATCATATAGTTATGCATATATAATATGTAATGCATAACAAAACGTTATGCATTATATATCATATTGTTGCATTTTATTCTTCTAAACACTGACCGACCATGAATTTCCCTAACCTAATCGGCCAGCTCGGCCCTGATGCAAAGCGGATT
>WNGS01165751.1:13865027-13877371 GCA_020271785.1 Procambarus virginalis
GCACACATCAGACTTTAGACATGTTGTCAATGTAATTTATTACACACCGTACGTTGTAATGTGATTTTTGAAGTCATTCAAATTGAGTGATGTTTATATCCTATTTCGCGAGTTTTATTTTGAGTAAAATCGGTCTTTAGCTTCTGGTTGTATTTCGTATAACATTTTTTTATTTTGTATTCTGGTTGTATTTCGTATAAAACCTTTTTAGCGAGCTGGTAAAACTGAATATTGTGTTTATATTTAACTCTAGTGTTTGCACTTTGATTTCTTTGTTTTAAATTGAGAGCTTCTATGAGGATATATATATATATATATATATATATATATATATATATATATATATATATATATATATATATTATATATATATATATATGCATATGATATATATATATATATATATATATATATATATTATAATATATATATATATATATATATATTATATATATATATATATATATATATATATATATATATATATATAATATATATATAGTATATATATATATTATATATTTTGGTAGCAGTTTTTCCTGTAGACATATGTTAAATATGACCGAAAAAGTAAGATTAATAATTCTAACACGAATTTTCTCGATTTTCCTTATGTTTCTTCTTTTTACTGGTGACGGTAAATGAAAAATCAATTCTCCAAATTAATTTTTTTTTTATTTCTAGTCTGACGCGACACTTGAGCGCGTTTCGTAAAACTTATTACATTTTCAAAGACTTCAGTTTATCCACACACAACTTTATGACTAAAACAGCATTTTAATGCTGTTTTTTTTAAATATTAAAACAATATTTATTTTTATCCTAATTCGAATTATCCTGTTTCATGGAGCTCACCTGTTCAACATTTCAGTAATCAGTGATGTTTTTTACAATCGTTTGCTCCGATGAATCAACAATAGTTATACACATTTTAAATTAATTATCTCCACTCTCATTTAAGACAACTCTTTATCCGTAATGTCTGATTATTTTTGCTTGCTTTTGTCTATTGCTTTTAATCTCAACTCTTTATCCGTAATGTCTGATTATTTTTGCTTGTTTTTGTCTATTGCTTTTAATCTCAACTCTTTATCCGTAATGTCTGATTATTTTTGCTTGTTTTTGTCTATTGCTTTTAATCTCAACTCTTTATCCGTAATGTCTGATTATTTTTGCTTGTTTTTTTGTCTATTGCTTTTAATCTCGTCTGCTGTATCTTACTCTTGGATGTCTTCAGTTATCTTTGATCTTTTTGCTCTGTAAAGTATATCAAGTTTTCATCTTTAGGTAAATCCAATTTTTTCATTATATATCTACATAACTATATCTATCATAACTGTTTCTTGAATAGTTATCACCAATCTATTGTTTATATAACATATTTCTATTTAATATGTCTAATTATAGCTATCGTCTATATTTTCTCTTCTACTGTAAATCAGTTTGTTTTTTAAATCTATTGTTTTTTCCAGTAATATGTCATTAAAAATGTATATCTATCTCCATTTATAATTATCTTCAGCCTTTTCTCTCAGACGTGCTCCAGTAATTTCAGTTTACATGTTGTAATCAGTGTTGGAAACTGTAGTTCAGTGGGGGACAAAGAACTTAAAGTTTTGTTTTCCGTATACGTTCTGAGCTCGTGTTTAAGCCTTATAATGAGTGCAAGAGACTTAACCAAAGTTTCCTGTTTAGAAAGTGTGTGTTTTTGCGTATATAAAATTATATTTTGAGTTTTTACAAAAATTGAAAATATAAACAATTAGGAAATTTTAGTTTTGAAATTAGATAATAATGGTAATTTAGATTTTTTTATTAAACCTTTGCCAAAAAATGAAGGACTTGAGGCAATTAGGACTTATGGTTATAACTTATGGTTATGGTTGTAATTATGGTTACAACTATCTTCATTTTCGGTAGTTCTGGGCCTCACTAATATTATGGGTGAGACCTCTGGTTGGTTAAGATATGATGACTTTTTGATAGTTTCATGGCGTATCATCATATAAGTGATGACGTATAATTATTCTATTTTTCTGGACTAAAGAAATTTCACCAAATAATATTATAGATGAAAAACTAAATAATTTGGCCAATGAAATTGACTTTTTCCTCTATTCATCAATATCATCAATGCAGCACAAAATATGTTTCATATGATCAATACATCATAAAATATGATCAATAAAGCACAAAATATGATCAATAAAGCACAAAATATGATCAATATGATTATTGCATCACGAAAATCTAATATAGTAAATGATTCACATTATTATTAATAAAACACTATATATACGAACAATATGATCAATGCATCGAAAAATATGATTAGCACCTCACAAAATATGATGAAATTAATCACAAAATCTGATCAGTATGAACAGTACATCACTCAGTATGATCAATATAATGAATGCATTACAAAATTTGATCAGTATTTTCAGTGCATTGCAAAATATGATTAATGTGATATTCTCCACCTTGTAAAACTCCACCTTGCTACTCTCCACATTGCTACTCGTTTCCAAATGATTTAGTAAGTTGTTCAATTTCTTTATTTCTCAATTAAAGGAAAGCTATTTTACCTTGATGTTGGGAAATCGTTTGCCAATAATCAGATAACAATTGTTTTCCGTTCTGTTTGATATTGTGCAATATTGCAGGATTTTTCTAAGTGAAGATTGGCATGCACTTTGAAAACCTCGAATTCTTGTATTAGATCACCTCATCTTCTAATTTCATGGCAGAATATATCCAATTCTTTGAAATTGGTATTGTAGAATGTATTTTGATCATATATGATGCTCGAAGCTGATCTCATTCCAATTTTTCAATATGTTATTTCAAATAGGAAAATCTGCATTGTTTTGAAATTTCATTAACTAATTAACTGTACAAAATTGTGGATTCACTTGGATTGACGCTTAAAGGTATTGAAATGTTTGCCTTTCTTTTTCCGTCTTACGTACTAGCTTCTTCCCAGAAATTTATGTAACCAATTGCCTCAATGATCTAATAAATCATTAACTGTCATTGTTAATTCATTTTTCTTATCTCTGATGAATGTGGAACAACGCTTACGGATTTGACGTTGAGTTTCTTTATGCTCACATTTCCTATATTAATTTTTCATTTCTTTACCTCATTTGAAAAAAAGAAAGTTTTGTTATCCATTAAAAGCTCATGTTTTAGAAAAAAAATCGAATCTTATTTTATACTTTTACATATTAGTTGTATTTCTGTTGATCGTTTTATTATTGAATTCAGCAAGATAGGGTTAAAAGTTAGGGTTTTATTGCCTTCCTCTCATCACAGTCGACTTGAGAATGGTCCAGGACGGACCGAAACGTCGTCGTCCCTTCACTTTCTAGTGTATGGTTTGATCAACACATTTCAAAAACGCTATTGTGACTATATATATATATATATATATATATAATATATATATATATATATATATATATATATATATATATATAATGTCGTACCTAGTAGCCAGAACGCACTTCTCAGCCTACTATGCAAGGCCCGATTTGCCTAATAAGCCAAGTTTTCATGAATTAATTGTTTTTCGACTACCTAACCTACCTAACCTAACCTAATCTAACTTTTTCGGCTACCTAACCTAACCTAACCTATAAAGATAGGTTAGGTTAGGTTAGGTAGGGTTGGTTAGGTTCGGTCATATAACTACGTAAATTTTAACTCCAATAAAAAAAATGACCTCATACATAATGAAATGGGTAGCTTTATCATTTCATAAGAAAAAAATTAGAGAAAATATATTATTTCATGAAAACTCGGCTTATTAGGCAAATCGGGCCTTGCATAGTAGGCTGAGAAGTGCGTTCTGGCTACTAGGTACGACATATATATATATATATATATATATATATATTATATATATATATATATATATATAACTGAAAACTCACACCCCAGAAGTGACTCGAACCCATACTCCCAGGAGCAACGCAACTGGTATGTACAGGGACGCCTTAAACCACTTGACCATCACGACCGGACATAAGGAAGTGATAGCCGAGGCTATATGAACCACTTCCCCGCCGGCACTCGGATGGTAATCTTGGGCATAGCATTTTATCAAATCACCTCATTTTTTGGGGCAACACGTGAGGAACACAAATGCAAACAAGCCTGAATGGTCCCCAGGACTAGATACAACTGAAAACTCACACCCCAGAAGTGACTCGAACCCATACTCCCAGGAGCAACGCAACTGGTATGTACAGGGACGTCTTAAACCACTTGACCATCACGACCGGACATAAGGAAGTGATAGCCGAGGCTATATGAACCACTTCCCCGCCGGCACTCGGATGGTAATCTTGGGCATAGCATTTTATCAAATCACCTCATTTTTTGGGGCAACACGTGAGGAACACAAATGCAAACAAGCCTGAATGGTCCCCAGGACTAGATACAACTGAAAACTCACACCCCAGAAGTTTTCAGTATATATATATATATATATATATATATATATATATATATATATATATATATAACATGGAAGGGAGTACCACCTCTGGCTGGAAGAAGGGGGACCCATAGCCTCGGAGGAAATCACACATAACACATTGGAGGGAATGTAGGTCCCCTCCAATACAGTTTCTGTGTGCTTTTCTCCTACCACCCCCTTCCTTTTTTTCCTTATGCTTTATTGTGTATTTAAAGGTTACAAAACATACAAGACAAATGCCTAAAGGTTATGGATCTCTTGAAGCTCCTCCGCTTCCGGACAGGAACCGAGGACGCAGCAAGCATTTCCCCTCTGGATCGCCACACTGAGGCGCTGAAACAAAAAACTGCAAGCCCTTGGGTCTCTGGTGACGTCAATGAGCTTGGAACCCAATTCCTTGAGAAATCCCAAGGCACTCTTGCCCCAGGGCCATGCGTCTCAGACGCTATGGGAACAAAGAGGTATTGGCCTGCCAGTCGCCTGTATTTGAGAGATTTTGCTGTTTCCCTGTGGTTGGCTGCCCCACCTGCTTGATCAGCTCCGAAGTGTACATAGGTGTCAGCCAGGGTGGATACACATGTGTAGTCCCACACCAACTGTCTACCCTCCTTCCATGAGTATATGGTGATGCCATCAGGGCGAAGTGCGGGGAAATCCGGTTTTGGACCCCTAGGATGCGAGGTTCTCTCTCCGCTGGGCACTTAGCTGAGACGAGGCTTCTCTTGATGATGTCATTGACCTCGTTGTGTCTTACATGCCAGCCCTTTGTGCTTCCGCAATGCAACCCATGCAGTCCGTATTGGTCTGCTTCCACCCTGTTGCAAATACACTTGTATTCAGTGTGAATTTGGGCACCAAGGCGGAGGGCCACTGCTACACGAAGGGATTCTGGATCTAGGCGCGTGCCCATTGTTGACATGGGTACTGCCAGGAGGAAGTCTCCTGCATGGGAGGCACGCACTGCTCTGAGGCGGGCTTTCTCCTTGTCTGATGTTGCGGCGCTGAGCATAGCATCAGCTACTTTTTCCCACTAGAGGGTGGTCCCAGCCGGACTGTTTGTGTTGTTTTGTTGGCTCTATAATGGTTGCTGGGGCTGCCAGAACATCCCACTGATTTGAACATTCAGTGAAAGCAGGATCGTGTATTCCTGCTGAATCTCTCAGGGTTGCAGGTAAGATATCTCTGACGAGGTCGTGCGATGCGTGGGAGGAGGAAAGGAAGGCTGGTAGAGCAATTTGGGAGGCTGTGCGGACACCAAAGCCAATATATATATATATATATATATATATATATATATATATATATATATATATATATATAATATATATATATATATTATATATATATATATATTAGTATTTTTGGGAAGCAGTCTTTTTCTAATACACATGTCATTAAACACAAAGTCATTGTAACTATTATTAATTTTCTTTTGGATATACTCCATTCTACGCAAATATCTGAGATCACTTAAACTTTCCATTTTATTTTGTACTTTCCAGGAAAGTACTTTCTTTCTTTGTACTTTCCAGGAATACACTATGTTTCACCAATACAGCTATTCTGAACTTACAAGAAGAAATCTAGACATTTATGAGAGTGGGGACACCTCACTCTACGAAAACTTAACTAGAGAGGATTTAAGGAGAAAAACTAAACTAGAGAATATTTTACCAGATAGGATTTTACGAGAGGTTATAACAAGAGAAGATTTTACGAAAAAGGACTTAACGATATTGGCTTTTTTCGAGAATGGATTTAACAAGAAGGAGAATTCCTTAGTTAAAGTCACACTCATTTACTCACCTATTCATAAAATTTTATGCATAATTTGCATATAAACCGCTTCTCTGAGTTTACTCATTCCCTTGCAGATAGCCACTATGTGTTCATGTCTTAACTCGCCCTTCATACGAATAAAGAAATGCAAATTAAACTTGCCAACGTAGAAATCTTTTCCTGAAAACAAGGAAAAACCCGACATAAAGTTTGTAACTTTCATTATAAAAGCTGTGGGGGTGAGGTGAAGGAAGAGGTCTTCCATATTACGTGAATTTCATGCATACTTTAAAGCTTTTTATCAAGAGAGTACGTAAAAAAGAATTTTGTTTACAGAGTATCACAGCCATTAAAAGTTCTTTTGTTTAAACAGTATCACAGCCTTAAAAAAAACTTTTGTTTAAACAGTATCACAGCGTTAAAAAACTTTTTATTGCTGTGATGTTGTTTAAAAAAAGTCTTTTTAAGGCTGTGATATTGTTTAAATAAAAGTTTTTTATATGTATAATACTGTTTAAAAAAGTCTTTTTAAGGCTGTGATTCTGTTTATACAAGTCTTTTTAAGGCTGTGATACTATTTAAACAAAAGTCTTTTATGGCTATGATACTATTTAAACAAAGGCCTTTTAATGGCTGTGATACTATTCAAACAAAAATCTTTTTATAGCTGTGATGCTGTTTAAACAAATGACATTTCTTTAAACAGTAGCACAGCCCTAAAAAGTACCTTAAATACTCTTTCACTGGCACTTAACACTCAATTATAATTATTATTTTAACAAATGAATTATTTCTACATATATTCTTTATTGGTTTCTTATTTTATTATTATTCATATTTAGGCCAATGACTGATAAACTTTTTAAAGAATTTAACAGAAATGCCATGTTCATCAATTTCAGTAACATCAGCTTAACAAAATACTCGCTTCAAACTATAGGAACTTAAATATATATCTATATATATATCTATCTATCTATCTATCTATCTATATATATATATATATATATATATATATATATATATATATATATATATATATATATATATATATATATATAAAGGTTTTTTATTTGCCTATTTTTATGATGATAATATTTGGCGAATATTGCTAAGGTAATTTTATGGAGAAAGTGCAGAGCCAGGAAAATTCTAAAGCACTTGGGAAGGGTTATGAGGACACACTATAAGAGCTGAGATATGAGCACCTTGTGAAGGATGTGCCCAACCACTTGAGTCCCTGCTATTTTCTTCTTAGTCATTTATTAATCACACCCTTATCCCCTTCCCAAGCCCATCCCGTGAGCGGTGGTGTAGAGGGTTGCAGGATGTGGAGAGTTACAGGGTGTAGAGGGTTACAGGGTGTAGAGGGTTACAGGGTGTAGAGGGTATAGAGGGGTTACAGAGGACGTCTCTGCAAGAAGCTACAGCCTCACTGTACCAACTAATCTAAAAGAGTATAATGTGCATTTATTATAGTTAATGATTCTGCTTTGCGATTACAGCTATTTAAAACCAGTGTAACCATAGATTAAAATTAAAGTAAGGAAAAAGAACTTTGATAATCCGCTAGTTGAGTTAACATAATTCTTTTAACCTAACCTTCAAGTGTATATATATATAATATATATATATATATATATATATATATATAATATATATATTATATATATATATGTGTGAGAAAGCTGCATGAACGCGCAAGCCATATATCACTAAGAACTCTTTGACCCGGCCAGGATTCGAACCCATGCCGTCTAGGATCACCCCTAAACGTACACAGTACCGTGACCACCGCACCAATGATCGCACCAATGATTTTGTTTAGACGATCATTGGTGCGGTGGTCACGGTACTGTGTACGTTTAGGGGTGATCCTAGAGGGCATGGGTTCGAATCCTGGCCGGGTCAAAGAGTTCTTAGTGATATATATATATATATATATATATATATATATATATATATATATATATATATATATATATATATATATATATATATATATATATATATTATATATATATATTATATATATATATTCATATACCATTCAGGCTTGTTCGCATATATATATATATATATATATATATATATATAAATAAAAGAAAAAAATAATTAAAGCACAGTCAAAAAGAGTAAGATTATTGGCCAGCGTTGTTCATCCTGTTATTGAACATCCCGGAATAACAGCATGTATAACAGCTTTATAGGGACTTATTTATATACGTTATAATTTTTATATCAGTTAAAATAATAATAATTATAATTATTTCTTATTATTATCATGTTTGTCAATACTTTTTAATGATTCATATATATATGGAACAATTTTTTTAATCAGGAATAGTTGCAACATGAGACAATATTTGTAATAATGAAATAACTCGCCAGAACAAAACAGAAAAGAAAGGTAAACAGAAAAAAACCACAATGGCCATGTCAAGTCGCGTGTGGAGTGGGCCGGGGGCCGGAACTGGGGAAGAAAAACACAAGAGTTCCCCCTTGTGTAATGTGGCGAGAAGTGGAACCCGGGGGAGAGGAGAGGAGAGTTGTGCTGGACCGCCTTCCTGCTGACCTCAGTTCGCATCTTTGTGCCTCGTTCTTCTTTCTCCCCCAACTCCCCATTTTATCCTCTCCCCACCATCTCAGTCCTCCCCACCACCCCCTCCTCTCATACACGCCACACACACTTCTCCCTCCTACAATACTGTGGTCGAAGTTTGTATTATAAAGTCTGCTTTCTGTAAAACCCTTTCTATTTTGGTTTTAACTGACGGTGAAAGGTATTTGTAGCGTTAACGTAACAAGCAGGTGCTGCTTCCTGTGATACAACTCCCGTGGAACGTTACTCACCTAGTTGTGGTTGCGGGGGTGAGCTTTGTCTCTTTGGTCCCGCCTCTCAACCCCCAATCAACATGTAACATTCTGCCATTGTCACGTTCTGGAGCATACTGTGTTCATTGGCTGAGAATTATTTCGTTTCATTTGTAGCTTCAGTATTATTGTTTTTTGTTTAGTTATTCGTTTTGATTAAAATCAATTGATAACCAAAACAATAATATGGTATTTCATATGTTTTACACCTGAAAGTTACATTCGATTGTCTCAAGATACAATTGCACTTTTTTTTACAGTTTTCACTAAACAAAAAATCGGTTCTTGTCATTGTCATAAGTGAAATGTAATGATTTTTTTTTACTTCTTGGCATGGTTATGTATTGATGGCCAGCCTGTTTGCTAACATGAGTTCCATAAGAACAAATCCACAAACGCAGTGATGAGGGTTCGAACCTCATCACAGCCCTTGTGGATTTGTTCATTTAATGCATCACGCTATTGTGATATCTGTGTTTATTGAGTTCCATAATTTGGGCATTTCGGGGCATAAGAACATAAGAACAAAGGTAACTGCAGAAGGCCTATTGGCCCATACGAGGCAGCTCTTATTTATGACCACCCAATCCCACTCATATACATGTCCAATCCACGTTTGAAACAGTCGAGAGACCCCGCCTCCACCACGCTACGCGGTAATGGTTCCACAGGAGCGATGATTCTACTCTTCGTGCAGAAGGGACATTATATTAGACATTTAAAGCGCCACCTGTTTACTAATTTATTGAAGGAGGTGGAAGAACATAAGAAAATAGTAATGAAGATAACTGCAGAAGACCTATGGACCCATACGAGGCAGCTTTATTTATATTCACCCAATCTCATTCATACATACCTACGCTTGAAACAATCTTGGGATCCTACTTATATTATATAACGCGGTATTAGTAGGGGTGAGCTAAGTTTGGGCTGTGGTTATTTTGAACTTGGGGCACTACAAGCAGACCAGTGAAATGTTTTCTGTGTTGACAGTATGAATGTTCGACATACATTCAGCACATTAAGTGTGTTTGAAGTTAAATGTGTTACACTGTTAGGGATAATATTGAATAATAATGGATTAAACCAAGAAAAACCCTATATTAGTGCTGAAAATTCCACCACATATACTATTATATTTGCGAGTTATATAGTGATATATATTCCAATGCATCTTGGCAATGAGTAACCTTTCGAAAACATGCAAATTTCCCCAGCATATGTTATGGAAAAATCTTTCACGCGTCTGTTAAAAGAAAAATTATCCTTAAACTCGACACTGAATTTATGGATAAAGGGATAAACTATTATAGCATGGGATGGCTACCTTGCGCAGATTTCGGTGAAACGATATGTATCTTCATTAACTAAATTGAATTTGAGATTCATCTAGGGATCAGTAGCTTGCTATGATCGTCACCACGATAGCATATTGTTATTTTAATAAGGTTATTTGCGATATCTTTTATTGCTCTTATAGCGCTCAGTGTGCCTCAGGTTTAGGATATGAACAAATCCACAAGGGCCGTGATGAGGGTTCGAACTTACGTCTGAGAAGTAGGCCAAGACGCGCCTTAATCGACTGTGCTACGGCATGGTTAAAAGAATTGCAACCGGGAGTTCGATTAAGGTAGCGTCGGGATCCTCTCGGACGTAGGTTCGAACCCTCATCACGGCAATGTGGATTTGTTCATTTGATACATCACGTTATTGTGATTTATGTGTGTAATTAAGGATATGTTCGCGCTAGGTCTTCCATAGGCAAGGTACAGTCATATTAAGTATAGTTTCTTATGTTACATAGAATACTAACGGCACACTAACGTGGCTGAAAACATGAAATATAATCCAAACATAATCCCCATCATAATCACATCATAATTATATAATCACATCTCACTTTCTAATCACTTTCCTTGTGATGTGCAAGGAAACTGAATACATTTTGGTTCGTCCTTGATCCTTTTTAAATCGAAACTTATCAAGTCGAAACTGTTTCGACTTGATAAAATTTGTGGAAAAATTATTGATGACAGCCTCTAAGGTTGGGTTAATCAAGTCCTTATTAAGAAACTGATAATTTCCATTTGTATAAAACTCCGAGAAATGCACCAGCTCTGAGCTGGTGACGTGGTGACTTTTTCAGGCTTTGATCACAGACTGGCCTTGGATAACACTAATACTTTTATCATTGACGTTCTGTTTTAAGATTATCGTTAGCAGCCGAACTGACACTCTTCAGTTGTCTCTAAGACGAAATTGATCTAGAATGAGTCAATAAACTCATTCTAAAACGAAATTTAGATCTCAAATAATTTTCGATCCAGACTCTTCCCTATTCTCTCAACAAAAAACTTACAAAATGTATTCACAAAACTGTGAATGCCGAATGTTCTCATATTTCATTTTATTTTGTGCGAAACTACGTGTTTTGTTGTTAAAGATTCGCTGCCTGAAACAAAGTTCCAAGTAGCACGGGTTATGGTGAGCCCGCAGTGCCTTAAGCGAAACTACGGCCCAGTGTCTTTTCTTCTTTCTTTTAAGTGTAAGTACCAAAGTTTCTGTACCCAGCAAGCACAGCTGTTTGAGAAGATGTAAGTGGGAGGTAATGTATAGTACTTCAAGGAGGAAGATAAACAGATTCTGGTACAGGGGATTTAGTAACATCCCGGAGTTTCTTAATATTTTTCCCACAATGTTACGGAAGTGCTGAAAATTGTCGATGTAATCAAACTGTCATTCTCATTAAGATTACTTTGTTATCAATTTCATTAACATTTTTAATACAACTGGAACTGAATACTCACATATACCACAGCTTTTGTTTCTTATTTCTCTCTGTTTCTTCTTGCTATCCCTGATAAATCATTTCATTATTCCCCCTCTACCCTTTATCATGCTTCTACTATTTGCTCCAATCAGACTTTGTCTATTTTGAGCAAGCCCCTCTCCCTCTCTGTATTTTTCCTAACATTTCTACGCCAGTTTCGTTCAATTTTGTAAATTCCTTTTCCTAATTAACAATTCTTATGAATGTTAAATGGAGTTGAAATACTTGCACTTTATGTAACATGTGCGATGTATAGCACATGTTTGCTACACGTAGTAATCAAAGCAAGCAACAGGGGTATTGAAGCGAGAGAGAGGAGAGATTATGAGAGCACTAAAGTAGGCTCTCATAGATGTGAGGAAGGTAGCAGGTAGA
>WNGS01165751.1:13884449-13894570 GCA_020271785.1 Procambarus virginalis
CAAGTGCTTTTGACACGTACCTTTGACAACTATATTTGAAAAGTAGCTTGCCTGAACATTTGACAACAGTGAGAAGACGATTAGCATTCATACATGCCATTCTATATGGTCATAGATTCTATCTGGTCATTCAATATGAGCAAATGTAACGTCAAATGTATGTACTCACCTAATTGTGTCTGCAGGAACGAGCATTGACTCTTGGATCCGCCTTTCGAGCATCAGTTGTTTACAGCAATGACTATGGTCCTATTTCTCTATCATACCTGGTTTTAAAATTTGAATAATATTTGCTCCACAACCTGTCCTAATGCATTCCATTTTCCCATTACTCTCACTTAAAAGAAAATTCCTAACATTCCTGTGACTCATCTGAGTTTCCAGCTTCTACCCATGTCCCCTCGTTTGTTACTATACCGGTCATGTAAATATTCCCCCCCCCCCTCGTTCTGTACTATTCCGGTTCGGTAAATGTATGTGGTGTGTGTGTGTGTGTGTGTGTGTGTGTGTTGTGTGTGTGTGTGTGTGTGTGTGTGTGTGGTGTGTGTGTGTGTGTGTGTGTACTCACCTATTTGTACTCACCTATTTGTGCTTGCGGGGGTTGAGCTTTGGCTCTTTGGTCCCGCCTCTCAACTGTCAATCAACTGGTGTACAGATTCCTGAGCCTACTGGGCTCTATCATATCTACATTTAAAACTGTGTATGGAGTCAGCCTCCACCACATCACTGCCTAATGCATTCCATCCGTTAACTACTCTGACACTGAAAAAGTTCCTTCTAACGTCTCTGTGGCTCATGTGGGTACTCAGTTTCCACCTGTGTCCCCTTGTTCGCGTCCCACCAGTGTTGAATAGTTTATCCTTGTTTACCCGGTCGATTCCTCTGAGGATTTTGTAGGTTGTGATCATGTCTCCCCTTACTCTTCTGTCTTCCAGTGTCGTAAGGTGCATTTCCCGCAGCCTTTCCTCGTAACTCATGCCTCTTAGTTCTGGGACTAGTCTAGTGGCATACCTTTGGACTTTTTCCAGCTTCGTCTTGTGCTTGATAAGGTACGGGTTCCATGCTGGGGCCGCATACTCCAGGATTGGTCTTACATATGTGGTGTACAAGATTCTGAATGATTCCTTACACAGGCTCCTGAACGCTGTTCTGATGTTAGCCAGCCTCGCATATGCCGCAGACGTTATTCTTTTTATGTGGGCTTCAGGAGACAGGTTTGGTGTGATATCAACTCCTAGATCTTTCTCTCTGTTCGTTTCATTAAGTACTTCACCTCCTATTCTGTATCCTGTGTCTGGCCTCCTATTTCCACTGCCTAGTTTCATTACTTTGCATTTGCTCGGGTTGAACTTCAACAGCCATTTGTTGGACCAATCACTCAGTCTGTCTAGGTCATCCTGTAGCCTCCTACTATCGTCCTCCGTTTCAATCCTCCTCATAATTTTTGCGTCAACGGCAAACATTGAGAGAAACGATTCTATACCCTCTGGGAGATCATTTACATATATCAGAAACAGTATAGGTCCAAGGACTGACCCCTGCGGGACTCCACTCGTAACGTCTCGCCAATCTGAGACCTCACCCCTCACACTGACTCGTTGTCTCCTGTTGCGTAGGTACTCCTGTATCCAACGGAGTACCTTCCATTTCACTCCAGCCTGCATCTCCAGCTTTTTCACTAGCCTCTTGTGTGGCACTGTATCAAAGGCTTTCTGACAATCCAAAAATATGCAGTCTGCCCACCTTCTCTCTCTTGCCTTATTTTTGTTGCCTGGTCGTAGAATTCAAGTAACCCTGTGAGGCAGGACCTGCCATCCCTGAATCCATGTTGATGCTGTGTTACAAAGTTCTTTCGCTCCAGGTGCTCCACTAGCTTTCTTCGCACAATCTTCTCCATCAGCTTGCATGGTATGCAGGTTAGGGACACTGGCCTGTAGTTCAGTGCCTCCTGTCTATCCCCTTTCTTGTATATCGGGACTACGTTAGCTGCTTTCCAAATTTCTGGCAGTTCCCCTGTTGCCAGTGATTTGTTATACACTATGGAGAGTGGGAGGCACAGTGCTTCTGCTCCTTCCTTTAGTATCCAAGGGGAGATTCCATCTGGGCCTTTGTCACATCCAACTCTAGTAAACACTTCCTTACTTCCCCGCTGGTAATCTCAAACTCTTCCAGTGGTTCCTGGTTAGCTATTTCCTCTCTTATCTCTGGGATTTCTCCTTGCTCTAAGGAGAAGACCTCTTGGAATTTCTTATTCAGTTCCTCACACACTTCCTTGTCGTTTGTAGTGAATCCTCCTGCCCCTATCCTTATTTTCATAACCTGCTCCTTTACTGTTGTTTTTCTCCTGATGTGGCTATGCAGCAATTTAGGCTGAGTCTCTGCCTTGCTTGCGATGTCATTTTCGTATTGTCTTTCTGCCTCTCTTCTCATTCTGACATATTCGTTCCTGGCATTCTGGTATCTTTCTCTGCTCTCCAGTGTCCTGTTATTTCTATGGTTTCTCCATGCCCTTTTACTTTGCTGCTTAGCTAGCCTACATCTCTGATTAAACCATGGGTTTCTCATCTTCATTTCGCTGTTTTCCTTTTGGGCTGGGACAAACTTGTTTGCTGCGCCCTTACATTTTTTCGTGATGTAGTCCATCATATCTTGGGCCGTCTTTTCCCTGAGCTCTGTTTCCCATGCTATATCTGTTAGGAATTTCCTTATCTCCTCATAGTTTCCCTTTCGGTATGCTAACCTTTTGGTTTCGGTATCCCTGTGTGTGTGTGTGTGTGTGTGTGTGTGTGTGTGTGTGTGTGTGTGTGTGTGTGTGTGTGTGTGTGTGTGTGTGGTGTGTAAACATGAAAACCATGGATATATACACCTAGAGGACTACCCTGCTTCTCGGTGTATATATAGAGTATATTTTAGAGCTGGACTATGTTCAGGACTAAAGTATTGTTGCTGGTTGATCATTAAAGCTGTTGTTGTTGCCGTATTTCTATATATATATATATATATATATATATATATATATATATATATATATATATATATATATATATATATATATATGTATATATATGTATATATATATTATATATATATATATATGTATATATATATGTATATATATATATATATATATATATATATATATATATATATATATATATATATATATATTCATCTTGTATACTCTTGGGATATATGGCTTAAATATTCACCCCAGGATAAATGCTTGATATATATGCCTGCGATTATGCCTGTGATAAGTGCCCGAGACATATATACCTATGATATACGCTTCAAAATTATGTCCAAGATATAGGTCTGTGCTATACTCTTGTGATATATACCTGCTATACATGTAGTCGATATATACCATGGATAATACAAGCTCGTAAAACACCAGTGAATTAACACACTTTTATGAATC
Organism: Procambarus virginalis; assembly: GCA_020271785.1. Lineage (NCBI taxonomy): Eukaryota > Metazoa > Arthropoda > Malacostraca > Decapoda > Cambaridae > Procambarus > Procambarus virginalis. Next base: position 13,887,871 of record WNGS01165751.1, read on the forward strand.
GATCAAACAGCATAAATCCACGAGGAGTCATAAATCACAGTTCCCAGCATTTTAATTCGCTGTTGAGATCATGTAAAGAAACCGAGAGACGAAGCACAGTGTTGGTTTGTCGGCTTAGCAAACATCATCAAGTGACCCTCGTTCACCCGGGTCCATGAGGTTGGCACGGAGTTTGCAAATCTGCACGTACCGCAGTTTGCACGTATTGCAGTTGGCCCTCTGCAGTTCGTATCAACATCTTGATCCAAAAGTATAAAAAATGTGAGACTCAAAAGAGATTGAATATTTAATATACATATATATATATATATATATATATATATATATATATATATATATATATATATATATATACGTATGTTTACATATATTTTTGTGTATTTTAGTGACTATGGGGTGCTCGAGTTTGTTGCGTGTTTGAGAGAGGGAATTGCAAGCAATGGCCTCGATAACAAGGTTAATGATGATATCTGATGTTGACTTGTTGCTGGAAGACATTGATTGATATCAAAATCAACAAGTCAGATCGGAGCTTCAAGTTGCACTCACTTTTTTATTTACATCTTTTACCATCGTTGGTGTTGTTTTCTTGACCTTGCCAGTTGCTCGATGATTTACCAATGGGTGGACGAATATTGTTGTGTTGCATTCAACTGGGCTGTAGGAGACTCGAACTGTGGACCCGACGTGTGTGACCGCCGTACTCCAATGACTGGGCTATAAGTAGTCTAAATAAGGAAGGTTTAGCCTAGGTAAATGGAATATTTATTTCTTCGTAAGTGTGAATGACAATTTATATTATTGTGTTTTCTCTGGGACGAAGGATCGAAGTTTGTTCTTTAGATCCTCGATATGAAATATTGTTACTTCTATTGCAAATTTGTTGAATATATATGAAAAGTTAATGTTCCGAAGTTTAAAGAAAATTACTCCATATTTTTCGAATAGTTGTGCTACATATATCATTGAGTGTAACAAACAATTTCGTAAAAATATTTCCAGTATATTCTTAGAATTTCTTCCTTTGTATTTTGTCCTTTAATTAACATGAAGTATGAATATTCCTCTCTGAGAGAAATAACAATTCTCTGCAAGAAATCAAATATCGGCATTTGATAAGTAACACACGAATTCGCAAACTTTTGAGCATTTCTCCAAAAACTGGCAAATAAGATCGACACGTTTGTTTCTTACAAATCATTGGTCAGTAGAGCGACAGGATTGTTTCTTACAGGCCGGCGTTCGATCCTCGATGGTCCAATTAGTTGGTAACTGCTCCTTCACTCCTTCCTCATATCTCAGAGCCTCTTCCTCATATCCTCCAAGCGCTACAGATAGTGGTCATTAGTGCTTTCTCCTCATAGTTACCTCATAGTACTTTCTCCTCATAGTTATCTCATCATGACGTAAGTTCATACATCAGTTTTTGAGGTAAAAAAGAACAAATTTATTGTGACTTTAAATCATAAATGTATGTATAAAAGTTGCAGGTTCCTACTGCAAGTATTTGTGAAATTAAAATTGCAGGTTTTAAATCAAAATGCAACAAACAGATGACAATATAGCAGAAATATACGATGGAATATGAGGTGTGTTTGGTCTGCAAATTTATGGGAAACTATACAGTATTAAGTTATAAAACACTCTCCTCATGGTTCAAGCGGTATGGTGCCTGTTCTCAGGTATTCCAAGAATACCAAAAATGGTGTCCAACCACTTGGACGGTCGGGGATTGAACCGTCCAAGGTGGTTGGGCACCATTGCTTTGCCCTCGTCCCATTCCAAATCCTTATCCTGACCCTTTCAAAGTGATATATATTCGTAAAGGCTTGACGCTTTCCCCCTGATAATTCCCTCTTTTCCTGATCGCTTGTTTGTCAACAGACGCTCTATGTGTGCGTGTGTGTGGGGGGGGGTGTAGTGTGTGTGGGGGGGGGTCGTGTGTGTGTGTGGGGGGGTGTAGTGTGTATGTGGGGGGGTGTCGTGTGTATGTGGGGGGGGGTGTCGTGTGTGTGTGTGTGTGTGTGTGTGTGTGTGTGTGTGTGTGTGTGTTGTGTGTGTGTGTGGTGTGTGTGTGTGTTGTGTGTGTGTGTGTGTGTGTGTGTTGTGTGTGTGTGTGTGTGTGTGTTGTGTGTGTGTGTGTGTTGTGTGTGTGTGTGTGTGTGTGTGTGTGTTGTGTGTGTGTGTGTGTGTGTGTGGCTTAAAAAATTTAAACAGTTCCTTGGCATCCGTTGCAGTCTTTCAAAAGTCTTCAGCGTTGATACACAACAGTCTACTGAAACAAAAGTTTAGTTATGAATGAGTAAACATCAAACGAAAGGTCAACACACATCTTCAATGATGACTCAAAAATCACCAGAAAATACGGGAAATGAACAAAGGAATGAAGAATGCTTCCCCAAGTTGGACTATTTTGGCCAAAATATCTAGAATTTAGTATATAATGACTTCGAAAGGTTGTCATTATTGGCATGTGTGTGCTACTGAATTTGACTGAAAAAGTTTAGTCTACGATTCAATCACGAATAGTCTATATATCTTATTCATCACTTGAGATGATTATAAATTAATTCTCCCAAAGTTATCGGGACATTTTCGTTGTTGCAAGCACGTTTCTGCTAAAGTGCGCTGCAAATGTCAATTTTGTTACACAGTGTAACACGATTTTTTTTGGTTTATGTGTAAGCTGTATACAGTGTCTTGGAATAACCTGAGAGTTTATGATATAACGATTCAGTCTTGTGTTCAATCATCTTTTACTTGGCCGATTTGAGAAGCTACTTTGCTAGAGCAAAAACCTGTTCCGGAAGTCCCTTTTCTCTTAATACACTCCTGTTCCACCAGTCTCTTCCGCTCTGCAAAAAATCTATATCCGAGAAGATCCTCCATTACCCAATTAGACCGATCCTGCCTCAAGAATTCCTCCTCCTTGCAAGCAACATCTCACTCAATATTCTCCTTTTCCTCTGCAAGTAACCTTTCTCCCAGTAGTTTTTCATCCATGCAAGAAACACCTCAGCTGATAATCTTCCTTTCTTGCAAGAAAACTCTCTCCCAACAATCTTCTTCCATGTAAAACTCCCCTCCTTCAGCACAAGGCCCTTAGAACTTCTTCTCTCATATGAATTCCTCAATTTTGTATCCTTTCTCATTACCTCCCTGATGAGTGCCTCATTTTCTGCATACGCCTCACCTCCCAGGAATTACATCGAACACAGGTACAATAAACCGCAGACAGTCTCCTCACTTAAACGAAACCTCTGAGCATAATCTTGACTGCAAGATCTAACGAGGGCCACATCTTAGCAGGCGTAATTAAAGGAATGAAGAAATCACTGACTATGGGGAGTCCTAAGGGAAGCTAGATCCTTTGGCTTCTTTCTTAGTGATGTCCCTGAGTAGCCATTTCTTTTAATGTGCTGTTATTCACGAGCTGTGACGTAATAGGAACGATAACGAGTACCTCTGGGATTCGTTTCTCCGTCCTCTGTGTCAGTATTAGGTTAGGAATCATGACGCGACTCTGCGTATCATACAAAAAATCTAAATATTCGTAAATCTGTATAATCATAAACACAATTGGAATATAATCATGTCTGCACAATAATAACAGAGCAAATATACGCATGCCTGCATATCATAACTATCGTAATATGCACGTTTGCGTTATCATAATAAATTGTAATATACGCAATTCGGAGATATCGTAATAAATCGTAATATAAGAAAGTCTGCGTTATCATAATATTTCTTAATAAACGCATCTTAGTGCAATTTAAACAAAATCGTAATACATGTATTAAGCCTTTCAAGAAAATCCACACATCTCTTGAGAGGTATTCACACATCTCTAGTAAATACATTAAATACACAAGAAAACCCAGTGGAAGGTTATCTTGAGGTTATCTTGAGATGATTTCGGGGCTTTAGTGTCCCCGCGGCCCGGTCCTTGACCAGGCCTCCACCCCCCAGGAAGCAGCCCGTGACAGCTGACTAACTCCCAGGTACCTATTTACTGCTAGGTAGCAGGAGCATCAGGGTGAAAAAAACTCTGCCCATCGTTTCTCTCCGGCGCCCGGGATCGAACCCGGGACCACAGGATCACGCGTCCAGCGTTCTGTCCGCTCAGCCACCGGCTCCCTACCCGTACCTGTTTAAGGTATCCGTTTTCCCATCTTAAAACTCATCAAAACATACAGAAATAATCGAAGAAAACATTTCACGGGTCATTGATAACGAGGTTTAGAAAAAGTTCCCAAAATGTTAATAATGTTAACCTCCTCTTTTAACAAACACCTGGAGGAGACATGATCACAACCTACAAAATCCTCAGGGGAATCGACCGGGTAAACAAGGATAAATTATTCATCATTGGTGGTACGCGAACAACTACAAGGGGACACAGGTGGAAACTGAGTACCCACATAAGCCACAGGGACGTTAGAAAAAACTCTTCAGTGTTAGAGTAGTTAACAGATGGAATGCATTAGGCAGTGATGTGGTGGAGGCTGACTCCATACACAGTTTTGAATGTAGTTATGATAGAGCCCAGTAGGCTCAACAATCTGTACACCAGTTGATTGACAGTTGAGAGGCGGGACCAAAGAGCCAAAGCTCAACCCCCGCAAGCACAAATAGGTGAGTACACACACACACACACACACACACACACACACACACACACACACACACACACACACACACACAGGCGAGAGTTGAGAGGCGGGACCAAAGAGCCAGAGCTCAACCCCCGCAAGCACAACTAGGTGAGTAACTAGGTGAGTACACACACACACACACACACACACCAGTCACACCTCATTATCACCAGCTGGCTGGCCGCCAGCTGGTGGAACGACACGGATAAAGCATGCTAACAAGGGCAACCTTAACAGCAGAACTGCCTTGTAAAAGTCATCATAAACTACAGGTGCATAGCATGCCATTTCCCACGCCGGGAAACTGGCGGGGTGTATTGGGGAAACTCGACGATTGTAAACTCGGGTATATTCAAAATCTCCCCCCCCCCCCCCCAAGAAAAAAAATGCGATTACCACTCGATTATATTTTTTTAATATTCATTTTTTGGCATGTTTAATTGTGAGTTTAATTACATTTAAAGTATCTACAGTGAGGGTTTACTTAACAAATATTGATATTGGTATTGATGTTAGTTTCAACAATCCGCTCAAGTGATCCCAATATTCCATATGAGATCCATCATAGACCAAAATTATAATATAAAAAGGGAGTGTATATATATATATATATATATATATATATATATATATATATATATATATATATATATATATATATATATATATATCCATATATATATATATATATATATATATATCCATAAGAAAGACCTACGGGTGTAGAGACCCAGACCACAGAGCTAGAGAAGGGGAAGAGGAGCCCGTACATCACTGGTAATTTCAGTGGTCACAATAACAGAAGAAGGCGAGCGGATAGTTTATGAAGGCGAGCAAGATCAGACCAGGAGTTTCTATACAAGTGGTGGAAATTTACTGAGGGAAGCTGTGAGAAGCTCGGAGCCCTTTAAAGGTCTATACAGACTATACATTCTTCTCTTGGTTCAGAGGCTGTGTCTTGTGTAGCTTAGTCTGGCCGCTTGCCAAGGGAAATTCTGCCTTCACGACGCTCGTGAGTGACGCTAATATGGTTATTATTTCGTTACTCTGTAAGGGTCAATACGGTGCGTTTCATGGGAATAGTGAGAAGTGGAATTACTGTTTCTGCGGTTGTTCGCAGGTGCTTGCATTAGAGATAAATATCAGTTGTTCCGTTCGACTATTTACCAGCTGTTAATTTAAGCGTGTTTGTATATACTTACTTGGTTGAGTCTCCACATTTTTGAGTTTATGCATGGTTGCTTCAAATTTCTTTGCTCATGAATAGGATTTTGTTTTATCTTTAGTTAATGCCTTCAAAGACCTTGGGTCTGTCCAGTGGTTTGTTATAAAATATTTTTCTATTGCACACACACACACACACACACTAATATATATATACATGTATATATATATATATATTTATATATATTAGGGGTACCACCTCTGGTGCAATTGCAGGGACCCACATCCTCGAAGAAGAAAACAAAGAGTTTTCAGAGAAGATCTTGTGGATTCTCACTGAATACTTAATTCTTTTCTTCTCCTACCACCCCTATTATTTTTTGTATGTTTGTATATATATATATATATATATATATATATATATATATAATATATATATATATTTATATATATATATATATATATATATATATAATATATATATATATATATTATATATATATATATATATATATACATATATATATATTATATATAATATATAATAATATATGACACCCACACATGGACAGAAATAAGTGATCACTGTCTCACTACAGAGGATGATATGTTCAATACTCATTTAAATATTTATATTTTTTTATTTTTGGTTCCCTCAGTGGATTCGCTTGCGGTGCCGCTCAGCGGATTTTGCTCCCAGATGACTGTTAATCTCTTACATTTGTTTTGCTCTTGTTGAAGAGCTTATCCGGCGAGCACTGTATCCTAGAACAAAGTTAATTCGACGTTGAATTCGCGTTACGTTTGGGCATCATGCCCATTGGGTATATATGTCCTGTCACGGGTGTTAAGAGCTCTGGGTAACATTGTTCAAACGT
>WNGS01165751.1:13931898-13942269 GCA_020271785.1 Procambarus virginalis
TAGAAACAATCAATTAAAATAATGGAAAATTCACATTTGATATACAATATTGTATTTTTTTACCGACTCACAGATTGTCAGACTCATTGACTCACAATCATTAAATCACAGATTCATAGACCCATATAACGATTGGCTGACAAACTCATAAACACAAAGATTCATAGACTCAAAAACTCATACACTCAAATTCACAGCTTCAAAGGCTTATAGACACAGACTAAAAGACTCACACTCACAGACTGGCAAACTCAGTCTCGTGCACTAATAGACGTGTTACACTGAAATGCTGCCTAGACTCATAGACTCATAGACTCATAGACTCATAGTATTCTTCACCTCCTAGCGGTACAAACACATTCTTCACCACGCCAAAGATATTCATTCTACACCTCGCCCCAGCAGCATACATACAACCCGCCAGAGTTATTCATTCTACACCATCCCCGGCTATTCAAGAACATGCCAGCTTAAAAAAAAAAAACGGTTATAAATGACAAAATGAAGAACAATGTTCTGTCGCACTCCATCACAATCTCCATCTCCATATTGTGACGCAGTCTACACAACAACCGGATCAAACAACGACAGCAAAAAGCTAGCAAACAATTAATACAACAAAGTGAAGTATACTACACGATTATGTGGAAACAAGTAAACTATTTCTAATATCTCATCCAAATCCATGTCTTTTTCTATAAGTTTAGATTTACCCAATTTTTCTGAATTCTAGATATAATGTTAATGTTTATCACATAAGGGAGAATCAGATGAGGGAGAGATTTGCTGTAAAGTAATAAGCAGAGACGACAGTATGATCCGCCTACGTGATTTCAGTCACTATTCTATACATCAGGGGAGAGATGTATCGCTATGCCTTAGTATAGCGATGTATTAAGCTGTATTACCAAGTTTATTCTCACAACGTGAGTTTATTTAGCTTTCCTGACAGCTAAAATGTTTTCGTTCGCGTATTCTTGTGTATGATAAATTTGTGCAGCGTTTTTGTTGTATATGTGATAAAGAATTTCTTTGTCATGGTTAACATACGCTTAACAATTATGGATTTCACATTTCGTAGGGGAAAAGCAATTTTGTATTCGCACAAAGAAATCACATAACGGTTTGTATCATATACATCAATATGCATCAATATTATAATGGAAATCAGTAAGGCCATGAGGAGTCTTTGCCTTCACACCCCACACACACACACACGCGCACACACACACACACACACACACACACCACACACACACACACACACACAACACACACACACACACACACCCAACACCACACACAGGGGACATCACGCAATAATCTGTGGGGTCACCGCCAGAAAACAAATGGAATCTAGATGTGTACTGCTAATATACCTGTGATAGTCAGTGTCAGGTCTTGGGTGTGGTGGGAGGAAAATTAGACTTGATGACCGTGATAGCGGGCGAAAGAGCAAAGTAACCCCCGCAACAACACAACTAGGTAATACAACTAGGTAACACAACACACACACACACAACACACACACACACACACACACACACACTACACCACAACACACACACACACACCACACACACACCACACAAAATTCAGTGTCAGAGCAGTAGCAAATGGAATGCATTAGGAAGTTGGGCTGACTTATAAAGCTTCAAGGTAGATATGATAGACCCAGTGAGTCAGGAACTGTACATTAGTTGATGACGTTGAGAGGCGGGACCAAAGAGCCAAGCTCAACCTCCCGCAGCACAACTAGGAAGTCAACTGGTAGTAACACACCACACACACCAACTATTACAACATAGAGTCAATCAATGATTGCTATGATCTCAATTTGCCCAACTTCCTGAACACCCAGAATTGCTGCCCACAACTCAAGACGCTCAGCCACCATGGCCTAATTCTCACCGTTCAAAACGCATCCCTCCTCCACCAACACTGATTCCACGAATAACGTCTAATTTCATTGACAAATGTATATCTGGTTTTGGACAGCTTCCACGACATTTGAAAGACTAGAAAGTGTGTCTGATGTAGTTTGTATACTAAAATCCTCATCTCGTAGGAGGGATACAAGGGTCACGTGGTCAGGATTCAACACTGCAACCTTTGGATGTATTATGAGGATATCCTCATTAACCCGGGAGTGGATAAAGTAAAAGCAAGTTACCACCTCCAGATACTCACTAGCGGCAGGACTGAAGGGATCTTCAGTCAGGACTGAATCAGTACAGTCTCAAGTCAGAACTGTACTGACTTGAGACATGGTAAGGGGTAATATATGAAGCTGACCAACCACACACACTAGAAAGTGAAGGGACGACGACCGTTTCGGTCCGTCCTGGACCAAATCTCAAGTCGATTGTGAAATCAATTAACATATTTCAGCCACGTTATTGTGACTTCCTCGTCTAATATAAGAAGCCATAAGCCACGTTCCTGCTCAGAGAGTTTACACACGCGGGCTACTTCACAATTGGTAGATCAGGTCTTGAAACTACCTGTCACAGGCATAATCATAATCACACTTCTCGCCGGTTTCGATGTCTCGCATTTCGAACAGGTATTCAGACATCATTTCAAGCAACATGTAGATGTGCGTGAAATGAAGTCAGCAAGCCAGATGAAGGCGCAGAGCTGGCTCCTGGTTCTTGCTGTGCTTCACGGGATGTGGCTTAATATTATTTAAAGTTTATTCTTAAGGGTTGAGTAATGATAGGTTCATGAACTAGATCAAGATTTAAGATGATGCACGATATATCGTTTCTTAGACTGCAGTTTCATCAAGAATATTCACACCATTCCTAATCAACCAAGGGACGAAGAGAGAAAGAGAGAGAGAGCGAGAGAGGAGAAGAGAGATGAGGAAGAGAGAGAGAAGGAAGAGACTCGTCTCTCTTTGTGTGAGTCTTGTATTCACCTAGTTGTATTCACCTAGTTGTGCTTGCGGGGTTTAGCTCTGTTTCTGCCCGCCTCTCAACTGTCAATCAATCAACTGTTACTAACTAATAACTAATTCCCCCCCCCACACCACACACACACAAACCCCAGGAAGCAGCTCCGTAACAGCTGTCTAACTCCCAGGTACCTATTTATACTATGTAACAGGGGCATCAAGGTGAAAGAAATTTTGCCCATTGTTTCTGCCTGGTCCGGGAATCGAACCCGGGCCACAGAATTACGAGTCCGCGCGCTGTCCGCTCAGCTACACACGACCCCATCGTGTGTGATGTGTGTGGTGTGTGTGTGTGTGTGTTTGTGTTGTGTGTGTGTGTGTGTGTGTGTGTGTGTGTGGTGTGTGGGTGTGGTGTGGGTGGTTGTGTTGTGGGGTGTGTCGTGCGGTGCTTGACACTCGCTGTGTGCCTGCAGCGCGTGAGTATGCACGCGCGTATTCAAGCCTATGCACGCAAAGCTTAACTTTTCCTAACAAACCTCTCTCGAGACCCCTCTCATTTCTCATCACCTTCACTGCATATATATTACAGGCGAACTAAGAAAGAGGCTTTGTAGTATATTGATCTTAGCTTCTACACAACATTTCTCAGTCAAGGGTTCGAATCAAGCGAGTGTCTGATGAGTCATCTGGTTTTGCCCTAAGGCTGAAGTAACTATAGTAACTTTTTTTAGAGCATGATTAATTTTTCTTTGTTATAATTATTATTATTTAGTTATATTTTTTATATTAGTATTATTATTTTTATTATTTAGTATTATTTTATTTATTATTAAGATTCATTTAAATGTTTAAGTGTCGTATACAATGTAAAATAGCATGCTGGGTCATGCTATAAAATAATGGAAGAAATGAACTATAATCTTTTTAATGGCATCTTGGCCACTTTTTGACTGTAAGTCACTTTTTTTTAGATTGCCTTGCATTTTTTTTAATTAAATTGTTTCTAATGGGTTTTTGAAATTCAAATGTTCTAAATGGCTTTTAAAATCGTACAGTATATCGAAAGTCTTTTTTAATCGAATATTTGGATGGTTCTCAAATTCCTATGATCTAAATTATTTTAAAATTCGATTGTTCTGAATGTTTTTATTTAACTCAATTTTCAGATGAATTTTTTTTTAATTTAACATTTCCGAAATTAGTTTTACAATGTAAATATTCGAATGGTTTTAAATTAGCAAGTTTTGAATGGTTCTTTTTTTTGGAGTAATGAAAAGCAAAACAGATGCAGTAGAAATAAACTTTAATTTGTCCTGGCTACAGGACTTTGTTAATTTGTAATGTGTACTCTCCTACTGTATAATGAAGCTCGTGTATAATGTAGATCGTATATAATACAGTCGTATTTATGCAGATCTTTTGTGTTGGTCACTGTCAATTTATGCCGTAGAGGCAATTGGGCAATGGAAGTAGTATATTTCCAGCCAATATTATATGTATTTTGTGTATGAACCTCGTATAATGTTACCAAAATGATACAGAGTTAGAAGCACCTTGTACGTATACATTAATTATGCAATATACTCTTGCGATTATCCTCGCTTGCAATTTAATCTATGAGATTAACATACATATTATGCATACATATACATATATACATGCATGCGTAGATGTTATGTGCATATTTTAGTGTCATGACAATTTTACCTTAAATCACGTAATTATAATGTTCTGACTAGCGTTTAGCAGACACGCAGGGAGATAAAGGAAAATACACAAATTTACGAGAAGAGCAGGTGAACTCCAAATGATGAGTAAGAAAAGGTAAACTCCAAATGATGAGTAAGGTATGATTTGACCTGAGGTTAGGTTACCTTAGGTCAGTTTACACTGACGATTCGAGTTGTTTTAGAATAGATTGGGTTATATCCGGTAAGATTAGATTAGATTCCATTTATTTGCTTGCTTCTAATGTCGTACTTGATTCCTTATCTATACTATGAGTACAATCCTACCTCCATCTTCTCCTCCCTCCTACCCTCCACCTCTCCTCTGTTATCCAACCTCTTTCACCAAGCGAATGGCAGATGGTGAAGATAAGAAAAGGAACGCAAAGAGAAATTGGAATAGTTTGGTTGTTGAGGATTCTAAAGTATTTAGATAAGTTTTTTTGGTAAAGATAGGAGGAAAATTCATCCCAGCAGCGGGGGAATTAGGAATATCCAAGCAATGTGGGATATTATAGAAGTGAAGCACTAATGTAGATTTACAAGAAAGTCATTCAGTTAGTCACCTGGAGTTTTTAAATTGCTTTATTAACTCACGTGTGTTTGAGGATATCCTCGTAATGTACTCAAGAGTTTGCCAGTGCAGGCTACTGGTCACATGGCCCTGTATGACTAATCATCCTGTGTGATGGGGATTTTCTTAGTATCACGTTGCTAGATCTCGACACAATTTGTATCTCTTCATATAGTCTAGGTTAGCTGCACATATACAGATGATGTATCAAAATGTTTTATTACAAAAATAAGTCATTCCTACTACAAGGGGAGTTGGAAGCGTATGGCTGTCTAGGTCAATTTTTATTAATTGCAAACAAAGCAAATATTGCAAGCCAATTGATCTATATAATTTTATTACACCTGGTATCACACCTGTGTAAATACTTAAATGCATTTCCGAAGAGGGAGAATAATAGTGTTTGCTTCTTCTTTAGAATCTGCTATTAGTGGGGATTTACAGGCGTTTAAATTATTTGAAGACAGAGCCAGGAGAATGTATTAGGGGACAGGAGGTACCGAGGAAGCATGCTGGGAAGGATTTTGAATCTAGCATTCGCTATATTCATAATCTCTGTAGGTGCGTTTGATCCTAGTGCGTCTCTCTAGCGTCTAAGGTGCGTCTCTCTCTAGCATCGTAGGTGCGTCTCTCTAGCACTCGCTAAAGAGACGCACGACTCGTGGGAGGAGAGGATAAGATCTTGCTTTTATGTGGGTTAGGGATGTATACAACTGAAACACAAACAGTGTTCTGAAGATATCTAAAAATATAAGATTGATTGACTTAAAAATAGTTCTATTCATCGTGGTTTTTTATATAACTCTTTTATAACTCTAACTTTTTATATAACTCTAATATATATATATATATATATATATATATATATAATATATATATTTATATATTAGGGTTATATATATATATATATATATATATATATATATATATATATATATATATATATATATATATATATATATAACATATTTACCTTCTCAAATGTTTGGTAAATGAATCGTCACTCAGCCTTCACCCGTTCACTGTGCAGTAGTTTGTACCTAACATATTTATTGCCGCGTTAACCATCGATCATAAGTTCCCGACGGCACCACCGTTAACCACCGTTAATGGTAAACGTGGCTAACGAGGAGATTTAACTTGCAGGCAGACACAGCTATCGCCGTCACTCCCTATGAATGTGATTGGGGAATAATCTCTGTCGCATATTAAGTTCGGTTTCTATAGCTGAGTTTGTTGACAAATAAAATTTATATATGAACGTTTGTATTCCTATTTGTGAGTTGAGAAAGCTATTTATGAGTTGAAAAGGCTATTCATAAGTTAAGAAACCTATTTCTGAGTAGTGAAGGTTATTTATGAGTAGTGAAGGTTATTTTTTAAGTTAAATATGCATTTGAGAGTTGAGAATTACAGATTCTGAACTCTGAATTTGAGAATTTGAATTTGAGAAGTTGAGAATGGTGTGAGTTACGATGTCAACTGAGAGCTGGGAGAACAATTACACTAGAGTTAAGTGTTGACTTAAGTGCTCCAGCAACATGGGATGCAGCTGCGCTAGTTACGTGTCGTAAACTAGGCTGGAGGTGAGTACTGAAGACTCAGCTTGAATGACCACCTGGTAATTAGGGCTGAGTTTGTTAGGCGATTAATGCTCTTTTGTGTGTTATCGGTTACTGCTTCTGTTAATTATAGCAGTCTTGTTTGTGTTATATAAATAGCAGTCTTGCTTGTGTTAATAATAGCAGCCTTGCTTGTGTTAAATATATAGCAGCCTTTCTTGTGTTCAGTATAGAAAGCCTTTCTTGTGTTCAATATAGCAAGCCTTTCTTGTGTTCAATATAGCAAGCGTTTCTTGTGTTCAATATAGCAAGCCTTTCTTGTGTTCAATATAGCAAGCCTTTCTTGTGTTCAATATAGCAAGCCTTTCTTGTGTTCAATATAGCAAGCCTTTCTTGTGTTCAATATAGCAAGCCTTTCTTGTGTTCAATATAGCAAGCCTTTCTTGTGTTCAATATGGCAAGCCTTTCTTGTGTTCAATATAGCAAGCCTTTCTTGTGTTCAATATAGCAAGCCTTTCTTGTGTTCAATATAGCAAGCCTTTCTTGTGTTCAATATAGCAAGCCTTTCTTGTGTTCAATATAGCAAGCCTTTCTTGTGTTCAATATAGCAAGCCTTTCTTGTGTTCAATATAGCAAGCGTTTCTTGTGTTCAATATAGCAAGCCTTTCTTGTGTTCAATACAGCAAGCCTTTCTTGTGTTCAATATAGCAAGCCTTTCTTGTGTTCAATATAGCAAGCCTGTCTTGTGTTCAATATGGCAAGCCTTTCTTGTGTTCAATATAGCAAGCCTTTCTTGTGTTCAATATAGCAAGCCTTTCTTGTGTTCAATATAGCAAGCCTTTCTTGTGTTCAATATAGCAAGCCTTTCTTGTGTTCAATATAGCAAGCCTTTCTTGTGTTCAATATAGCAAGCCTTTCTTGTGTTCAATATAGCAAGCCTTTCTTGTGTTCAATATAGCAAGCCTTGTTTGAATCAAATATAACAGCCTTGCTTGTGGTAAATATACCAACCTTTTTGTGAGAAATAAATTAAACACGAGAAGCGTTCACTCATGAAAGAATAACTAATATATCAGTAGTAACACAGAGTGCTGGAGAACTATATATATATAAGTCCCCCAGGAAATACTGCAGTGAATTCGAGGCAGAGATGAAGTCTTAAATCGTGAGCTTGGAAGACAAAACTATGAGAGCGCAATTTGGCTAAACACCACATAGATAGATCTTGACACAAATCCTGTAAACTTTCATAATATAGTCTAGGGTAGCTGCATATATGCAGATGTTCCTATGTGTAATAATAAATAAGAAAAAATGAAAGTTTGGCACACACACACACACACACACACACACAGGGAGTGTGTGAATTGGGAGTGCTGGGAAGACGGGACACCACGAGCGTAGCTCTCATCCTGTAACTACCCTTAGGTAATTACACACACACACACACACACAACCTATACAAACTGAAGGAACAGCTAGAAAATGGCTGCTAAAGTTCAACTCTGGAAAGTGTAAGGTAATGAAATTAGGCGAAGGGAGCAGGAGGCTGAACACAAGGTACCGTCAAGGAGGTGAAATCCTGCAAGAGTCAAATAGAGAGAAAGATCTTGGGGTTGATATCACTCCGAACTGTCCCCAGAGGCCCATATCAAAAGGATATCATCAGCGGCATATGCTAGATAGGCAAAACTAGAACTGCCTTTAGAAACTTGTGTAAGGAATCGTTCAGGACCTTGTATATCACTTATGTAAGACCAATCCTGGAGTATGCAGCTCCAGCCTGGAGTCCATACCTAGTTAAACACAAGACAAGTTAGAAAAGATTCAGAGGTATGCCACCAGACTCGTCCCGGAACTGTGAGGTATGAGCTACGAGGAAAGGCTAAGGGAGCTGAACCTCACATCCCAGGAAAACCGGGAGCCAGTCGGCCGAGCGGACAGCACGCTGGACTTGTGATCCTGTGGTCCTGGTTCGATCCAGACGCCGGCGAGAAACAATGGGCAGAGTTCTTTAATCCTATGAATTAGGACTGTTACCTAGCAGTAAAATAGGTACCTGGGTGTTAGTCAGCTGTCACGGGCTGCTTCCTGGGGGTGGAGGCCTGGTTGAGGACCGTGCCGCGGGGACACTACAAAAAAAAGCCCCGAAATCATCTCAAAATAACCTCAAGAAAGGGAGACATGATAACCACCTACAAAATTCTCAGAGGAATTGACAAGGTGGACAAAGACAGACTCTTTAGCACTGGTGGGACAAGAACAAGGGGACACAGGTGGAAACTTAGTACCCAAGTGAGCCACAGAGACATTAGAAAGAACTTTTTCAGTGTCAGAGTAGTTAACAAGTGGAAAGCATTAAGAAGTGATGTGGTGGAGGCTGACTCCATACACAGTTTCAAATGTAGATATGATAGTACCCAGTAGAACAGGGAGCTGTACATCAGTTGATTGATAGTCAATATCGATCATGGTGTTCGCGTTGAGACGGATGGGTCTAATCGTGATAAAGTGCAAGATGTTTATTAGACAGTGGTCCTTGAATGTGTATAGATCTGTAACATACAAACTTAAACAGAATAGGTAAAAATTCCATAAAAACTAATATATAGGATATGGGTGAAGAAAATATGCTATAGCAGGGATGATGATAAATAACATTAAGTCTTTTAGCAAGGGTGATAGGGCATGGAAAATAACTGGACAAAAAAAAGTGGTAGAAATATATAAAGTCGCGTTGCATTGGAGATGGGTACAAAAAAAGCAGGATAGTAAAGAAAAAACAAGTGACGCTATCACTTAGACTGGTACACGACGTGTAAAATTGCCGGGGTAAAATACGACAAAGTATTTATAAAAAACATGGGGTACAAGTGGTGTAGCGACCCAATGATCTAATAAAAGTATTGATCCAATAAAAAAGCGTCAGGGGAAAAAACCAACCCAGAAAATCTTCACAAAAAACAAAATCAAATAAGTATACACAAAGACAATCAAAAATCTGTACACCCTTGTCACTAGAAGGGCTCGTTCTCCTCGGGGAAGATACTATTTGCCTGTAGAAGCACAGGCAAATAACTTATTTTGGTTAATTTCATAATTTAAATAATGAGCAGGATGAAGGTTTATGTATAATAGAATAATATAAAGTATGATGGTATATAGATATGATATATATAATATATAGATATAATATATAGTTAAGATATAATATATATATATATAGATTATATAGATATATATACTGCACCTGTATGTCACGTTTGCTCGATTATGCTATATAAATGTAAATGATTCACGAGCCACAGTTCACTAGGCACTGAGGCTACAATATCGCAGTCATGAGAACGTAGTTTGCGATCTGTATGAGGGAGTGTTCTGTAACTTTACCGTATGTTATCTCGGTCAGAAGTATAAAAAGAGATAGTAAGGGATAATTCGCGTGACTAAGGGAAACTATTCAGAAAAATGGATGAGAGTATTCGTTCAGCTAATATCTGCGCCGTACCACGAGGTGCTGATGGGCAAATTGAAAAGAATAAGTAAAAAGCTGGCTAAGAAAATCATTTAAGCCATAGGAACAACAATATGGCAAAAGTAGTTTATGAA
>WNGS01165751.1:13943195-13957015 GCA_020271785.1 Procambarus virginalis
TTTTTTTTTAATTTTGGCTAACACAAACAGTTGAAAGTTAATGAATGTCATATTAAAGGTTATCTATCTTGAGGTTATCTTGAGATGATTTCGGGGCTTTTGTGTCCCCGCGGCCCGGTCCTCGACCAGGCCTACACCCCCAGGAAGCAGCCCGTGACAGCTGACTAACACCCAGGTACTTATTTTACTGCTAGGTAACAGGGGCATAGGGTGAAAGAAACTCTTTCTTGCCGGCGCCTGGGATCGAACCCAGGACCACAGGATCACAAGTCCAGCGTGCTGTCCGCTCGGCCGACTGGCTCTCTCAACTGTTTTAATGTACAAAGGTACAACTGTTTTTATGTATTAATCCAACTCATTAATTACACTCGCTGGTGCTTGCTTTAAGTGAGTGCAAGACATGCGTGTGAATGAGTTTTGGTGGATATACATAGGAGCTGCCTCGTTCCTTCTGTAGGAACGCGGAGATGTGGAGTTTGCTGGAATTTGTAGATAATTTGACATGTTTATATGTGCTTGTGTTTGTGTGAGTGTGTGTGTGTGTGTGTGTGTGTGTGTGTGTGTGTGTGTGTGTGTGTGTGTGTGTGTGTGTGTGTGTGTGTGTGTGTGTGTGTGTACTCACCTATTTGTACTCACCTATTTGTGCTTGTGGGGTTGTGCTTTGGCTCTTTGGTCCCACCTCTCAACTGTCAATCAACTAGTGTACAGGTTCCTGAGCCTATTGGGCTCTATCATATCTACACATGAAACTGTGTATGGAGTCAGCCTCCACCACATTACTGCGTAATGCATTCCACCTTTACTCACGTAGGTGTACTCACCTAGTTGTGTTTGCGGGGTTGAGCTCTGGCTCTTTGGTCTCGCCTCTCAACTGTCAATCAACATAATCAACAAACCTTTGTGCGTGTGTTTACCTAGTTGTGTTTGCAGGGGTGGAGCTTTGCTCTTTCGACCCGAAGCATCGACATGAAGGATCTGTCTTCCCCTCATCCTATACAGGTCTTCGCAAGCCTTCTCCAATTCCTTTAATCCTGCATTTCGCTAAATTCCAGCAGTCATTTTTCAGACCACTTCTGGAATGAGTTCAAATTCGTTCGAAATGACTCACAATCTATCTCTGACCTGACTCATTTTCATTAATTTTGCATTATCTGTAAACACTGATATAAAGGCGCCAATTTACTCTGCTAGGGCATTGACGTATTAGAAAGAGAATGGGCCCTAGAACCGCCCCTTGTGATACTCTACTTGTAACCTCTCTCTCTCTCCACTCTGATGTCTCTGCTCTCACTGGAACATTTTGTTTTTCCCTCCCGAGGAAAAAATAAAATATAGTGGGTCAGAAAAAACTCTCTGACCCACCTTAATCATTCTTCCTGATACACCTGGTAGTTTGTCAAGTAGGGTTTTCTTTTACTAAATTCGTGCTGGTGTCTTGAGACAAATGTATCTGTTCGAAATGCTCTTCTAGCCTGCTTCGGATCTGTCTTTCTAGAAACCTGCAGGGAATAGTTGTTAGTGATTAGAATCTTTAGTTTAACTGTTTCTGGTTTATCATTTTCCTTGTAGACTGGTTCTACATTAACCATTTTCCAGCAGTCAGAAAGATCTCGCGCGTGCGCGCGTGTCTGTTTTTCGATCGACTGATGTAGGTTCGGGTGATAAGAAGCACCTCAGATAGAATCATGGGTAAGGAACCCATAAGACTGAGCTACGGGGAAAGGAACACTACAGAGAGGGTCAGAGGGTATGGAACCTCCTTAGATTGGATCAGGGAATGGAACACCAAAGCAAAAATCAAGGTGCCAAGTTTACCTTCACACTACCCTTGAAAGCTCTGCGTTTCTGGCGCCTGGAACGGATAATCTAATATTCACGTTGTCAGAATTCATGTGTAAAATATTTTATATGGCTCCGCGAGGATGAAATTTCAAACCTGAATCATTGCCTCGAACTCTCGATATTCCGTTAAAAATGAAGCTGTTTGCCTTCTCAGAAACCTCATATGAGCCCAAGCAAGCTATCAAGGACAATACATAAACAACATCAACATTGCTCTGCTACATCTTTAGTAATAGGTTTTAATTTTTAACAAATTGGTCGATTCCGTTCAAAATCTAACCTATACTAGGACTTTTGGCGCCGTGGAGAGGGGGATCAGCTGCATGGGTAACAGCTTCTCCCTTGTATTAACCTACCCTGGACTTGCGCCCTGGAGAGGCCACTCCAGACCGACAGCCAGAGCGCAACTCTATAGTCTCCTGAGACTGATGGATGTCTACTACTGCTACTTCTAGGTGAAAGAATGGATGTATTGTTGCTTCAGCTCGACTCACCTACCGTACTACTCATCCAGATCAACAAGCACCAGTGAAATTGATGATAACTTGGGCACCAGCGTTACAAAACTGAGAAAACGAAAGTAGTTGAACGCAAAGTTAGGAAAAAAACGCTTCGGGTAATTAACCAATGAGAACAGCTAAATTTTCTTTTCCCCAGAAAGAAGAGTTATGAAAAGGCGAAGAGTTTGTGTGGTCTAAAGCAGCTGTGTTGGCTGTGGTGTCTGGAACCTTCGACCTTTCTCCACCACAACTCCTCCACCACAACTCCTCCACTACAACTCCTCCACCACAACTTCACCACAACATCCCGTCTACAGTCCTCCACAGTGCCCCACAACCTACCCTCCCACTAACTACAACTCGCTACAACCCTCTTCCCACAATGCCCTTCAATCTGACCGACAATGCTAAAAATAAATCTAATTGCAGGCGGGTGTAATTGCTGTAACAATGACGCAATTGCACCCCCCCCCAACCCCCCTCCACCAAAAAGAAGAAATACGAAAAATTGTTTTTTATGGAAAAATGCATGAGTCATTAACCTAGGTTATCACTTCGCCCCCCCCATAACCTCGCCCTCACTAAGACCTTCTTACAAAGACCCTCGCACTAAGACCCCTCTCACTAAGACCCTCTCACCAAGACCCTCTCACTTAGACCCTCTCCCAAGACCCACTCCCAAGACCATCTCCAAAGACCCAAACCACCATCGCTTCCCACCCATGAATTCGTCACAGATGTCACCTTACCCATCCATCAGGCCTCTGATGGATGGGCTAGACACCTTCTAGCTTATCCCTTAGCCCAGCCACACGCCTCGAACACCACATCCCTCACTATACAATCCAACGACACTATCCATCCATCCATCAAACCCCCTGACTAGCCAGCTCAACCAATTCTATCATCTCGTGTATTTTACCCACACACAATTTTGTCCTCCTCGCCACCCCCCCCCTCTCAACCCACACAGACACGAAGTTCGAGGTTCCCATTTGCTCTAATTCAGCGTCTCGTCAGCTTCTCTGTGTCCCTATTATACACAATTCTCTTCTCACTCTCTGGTGTTCTGGCTTTCACGTCGCCAAGTCATTTGATGCTGCGGAAATGGTCTGGCCGAAAGAGCTCGTTCGTGTGATCTAGACAACAAGTAGCTGAGTTAAAAGTCTTAATTTTCCTCGCTTTAATCTGCATTTTTGTTGGATTTTTCATTTTTTCTAAAAGAGAACTCCTTTGAGTTGTAAAGGTTTCAAGAGACATTTCTTTCAACTCTCTGGAGAATTCGTTCTTTGTTTCCTTGGGCATATCTCGTTTCTCTTACTCTCTGTGGTACCGTCTTTACCGTCGACAAAGACCCAACGTTAAAGACTCTTCGATGTCTTGGTGAAACGCGTCGTCTTTGGCATACAACCCTTCAGTTCCTTGATACCTGCATTCCTTGACGCACTCTTAACACGGCAACTCTAACAAACTCTATCTAACTCAAGCTCTACACGGGTGTTAGATGCGTCCACTAACCCTACATGGCTGTTAGATATGTTTCCTAACTCAAGGTCTTCAATGCTGTTAGATAAGTTAACTAACAATTCTATATGATTATTATTTACGTTCTTCAAGGCAAACTGTACACAACTGTTATGTAATCTCTAACACAAGTTCTACTAGATTGTTATAAATGTTCTCAAAAACAAGCTCAACATCAATAATAACAAACGATAACAATAACACATCTAGAGGAACGAACATGGTGACAGAGAACATTAATTGATCCCAAGATAAATTATAAGTATTAAGAGGCTCCATTCACAAGCCTTTCTATAATATACATCGACATATAATATACATATAATATACACCGACATGTTCACNGGAATTTCCACCTGCAGTTCGGATATTTTTTTCATGTCCTGACAAACACTGGAATTTTCTCTTTGATTCTAAACGGAATTTTATATAATCGTAATGGCTCTGACGAGGCCCACGAGTAAAAAATTTAAGATTTGTAAACAAAGGGGAGCAGGCCTATATTATAGGAACTCTTAGATAAAGAGTTGGTTAGGTTATGTAAGATTTGCTTAGATTGGGCTAAGTTAGGTTTGGTTAGATGGGATTAGGATAGATAAAGTTAGGTTTGGTTTGGCCCAGTCGATAGAGCTCATAGCCCAGTCGACAGAGGCCGAATCTCTAGTCGATAGTGCTCATGGTCCAGTCAATAGAGCTCATGGCCCAGTCGATAGTGCTCATGGCCCAGTCAATAGAGCTCATGGCCCAGTCGATAGTGCTCATGGCCCAGTCAATAGAGCTCATGGGGCCAGTCGATAGAGCTTCGGTCTTCACTATTACCCACAGGCAACACCATTCCCCATCTGCAGTCCAGTCCTCCCCCTACTCCACTCCCTCAGGCTCCTTAGGTAAAAAAACGAGAATCACCAGAAATGGGAAAAACAGAATAAAAAAGTCTGTACCACTAAGCTGAGCCTAAGATTATGTTACTGATATTTTACAAAAAATCTTACAAAAATCTAATGTTTTTTTGGTAGATAAAAGTTATTGAGGATAAAGATATGTAAATGGAGTAGACAAGATCATCAAATCATCTCAAGATCTCAAGATATCTGAAATCATCAGTGATGGTCTATTCTCTTGGGATTATCAAATAATAGGGAAGTAAAGAAGATGTAAAACAGAAAGGGGAGTTGGACTGGTACGCAAAATGGGGATTTGAATGTCAAAGGAAACTACAGTATTGATGTAAATATATACAGATATTCCATCACAGGATTGTTAGAGGCAAGAGCATTGAAGATCGTATTAAACTGATCTACAGATCTTAAGAACAGATGGTTTGAAGGAGGAATATGTAAAGATAAATAAATAGCATAAGTATCGAACAATAATGAACAAAGTGATCAAATAGAATGAAAACAAAATTATTTATCATTGAAGATATTAACAGTACTGAAACAGGAAGTTGATTGAACCCTGTGGTTGATTCAAGATTTAGTAGGATGAAATTACATATGTTAAGGAAAGAAACTACTTAGAAAAGTATGTCAAAGTTGAAACCGCATCCACGTGTGAGAATCAGGTAACTTGACAGGACTTAGTCCTAAGCATGACTAAAGTCATGTCCACGAGGAGTCACTTTTGGCCAATAATCATTCAATACATATAATTGGCTGAGATGAATGATAACATAATGGGTAAGAGAATGATGGGTAAAAACGATATCACTGTAAACAAACAAGGTGAATATGGAAGAGGTAGGAGCAATCTTATGAAACATAAGTTAAAGAAAAGTGCATGAAATAATGCAAAAACTTATTACAAAATAGACGGAAAATACACATTGCTAAATCTATATTTATAAGAATGTCTGTACGAGGCAAGGGGCCAGACGCCTACCGATAGCCTCACGCAGCTTTTCATGGTGACTAGCAATCGTGTAATCAGTAGCATAGGGAGGGTGGAGTCTTCACCCATGAACGTATTTAGGTTGGATTTACTCCTACTGTAAAACCAACCAGTCCTATGAACGTCATAGATCACCTCACACGACTCTGCACGTGTGTTCATTCACATCATAATGCTATGCACCTGTGTTTATTCACAACTTACTACTATCCACCTGTGTTTATTCACAACTTACTACTATACACCTGTGGTCATTCACATCATAATACTACGCACATATGTTCATTTATTGCTTTATACAATGCATGTGTTTACATTCATTTACAAAATAATATACTATGCAGGAATGACTTGTTCACCAGACTTCCTGATTGTGGGACTGTAACACCGTAAAATGATTTACAGGTGTTTAATTGCTTAAATATTTTCTTAGCGAATTTATTAGATCTTCTTTATTACTCTATCTGTCTATGAACTCAGTTTAAAACTCTTCGCATTTACGTAAATCATAGTAAATGGTGTTCTTCTCTCTCTCAGAACACCAGGAAACAAGTCTGAGAGGAACACCAGGAAAAATCAGAAGAACACCAGGAAATAATCAGAAGAACACCAAGAAACGAAAGAACACCAAGAAACAATCAGAAGAACACCAGGAAACAATCAGAAGAACACCAGGAAACAATCAGAAGAACACCAGGAAACATCTCATATCACAACATGGCTGTGGCTGCCTTAGCGTGTTCACGCCATTTGTCGAACGTCAAATTTGAGGTGGTTTAGATTAGCCAGAAACGTACTAATCTCGGCAACCCACTTAACCTATCGGGGGCCTTTGCCAATTTTTCGACTGAAGCGTCAGTATCACGGTGCTTTTAACGTGACAAAAAACGCTCCAGAATTTTTATTTCTAGGGTAGACTGCATCAGATTGGAGATGCATTAAGTGTGAGGACAGGTATAGGATTACAGAATATACAAATCACTAGAAGCAGACGAGGAGTCACAATAACGTGGCTGAAATATGTTGACCAAACCACACACACTAGAAAGTGAATGGACGACGACGTTTCTGTCCGTCCTGGACCATTTTCAAGTCGATTGTGAATGGTCCAGGACGGACCGAAACGTCGTCGTCCCTTCACTTTCTAGTGTGTGGTTTGGTCAACAAATCATTAGAATATTCATGATGATTTTCCATGGCAGTAGCTGTTACAAAAGCACATAGGAAGCTGTTTGTTTACATATAAAATGTGTGTGTAAAAAGCCTTGTTAACTTGTGAAGGCAGCTGTTAATGCCAGACTACAGTGATTCCTTCTCAAGTGTGATAATTCACGGGTGTGCAGAAATTCTCTTTTTTTTAGAATCAGGTGGCCAGAGTCCAGCCTGGGGCCAGATTCACAAAGCAGTTACACAAGTACTTACGCAAATGGGGTCAGATTCACGAAGCAGTTACACAAGTACTTACGCAAATGGGGCCAGATTCACGAAGCAGTTACGCAAGCACTTACGAACGTGTACATCTTCCTCAATCTTTGACGGCTTTGATTACATTTATTAAAAAGTTTACAGGCATGAAAACTTCCCAATTAGCTGTTGTTATTGTTATAAACAGCCTCCTGGTGCTTCGGAGCTCATTAACTGTTTAATAATTGTAAACAAAGCCGTCAAAGATTGAGAAAAGTTGTGCTTGCGTAACTGCTTCGTGAATCTG
Source organism: Procambarus virginalis (assembly GCA_020271785.1). NCBI lineage: Eukaryota > Metazoa > Arthropoda > Malacostraca > Decapoda > Cambaridae > Procambarus > Procambarus virginalis. The sequence continues at coordinate 13,950,663 of WNGS01165751.1, forward strand.
GCCCCTGGAGTATGAAGAGAGATACTCCAACTTGTAAATAATCCATTATATGACGTAAAACCGAACACATATTTATAAATTAGAACAAATAGCAAAGCAAGAATGATCAGAAAAGAGTTGTAAAAGAAGAGCCGACCCACTAAAAAGAGATCATTAATATAAAAAAGCGCAGACAAAAATTTCAAAACATTCACGATTTCCTGTTCGAAAATCTAGGCAGAAACGTCGTCACCTCCATTGATTAACGATCTGGGGCCAGATTCACGAAGCAGTTACGCAAGCACTTACGAACGTGTATAACTTTTCTCAGTCTTTGGAGGCTTTGTTTACAATTATTAAAAAGTTAATGAGCTCCGAAGCACCAGGAGGCTGTTTATAACAATAACAACAGTTGATATCAAAGTTTTCATGCTAGTAAACAGTTTAACAAATGTAACCAAAGCCGTCAAAGATTGAGGAAAGATGTACACGTTCGTAAGTACTTGCGTAACTGCTTCGTGAATCTGGCCCCTGGTGCGTAAGTTCTTTTTTTTCTTGTGTAACTGCTTCGTGAATCTGGCCCCAGGTGCGTAAGTACTTGCGTAACTGCTTCGTGAATCTGGCCCCAGGTGCGTAAGAACTTGTGTAACTGCTTCGTGACTCTGCCCCCAGGTGTACAGCACATTTACCTCGGGGTAGGTGTGGCGGTGTATGTGTGTCCCTGCACAAGGGCGGCTGTCCGCCCATCTGAGCGTGCGCCAGGAGCGCATGTGGGCGGAGTCGGCTGGCACGCGAACTCTACCTCTTAGGTGACCCTCCTCCTCTCTTCAGCCTGGTGCCGCTGCTCGGTGCCAGTCTGGCAGCCGAGCGCGGAGTGAGCGAAGGTTCTCGCTCGCGCTCCTCTCGCTAACTATAGTGCTACGCTCTCTCGCTAACTCAGGGCTGCGCTCCCTCGCTAACTCTAGTGTTGCCCTTCTCGCTAACTCTAGTGTTGCTGCGCTCGTTTGCTAACTCAGGGCTGCGCTTCCCTCTAGTGCTGTGCGCCATCGCTAACTCTAGTACTGCGCTCTCTCGCTAACTCTAGCGTAGCACTCTAGTGTTTGGTAACTCTTGCTTTACAAGTCCGCCTCCTGCTTCAGTGCGCAGATATCTGATGACAGTCCAACAATGCTGTTAAAATGTGTTAGTAATCATCTTCTCTTAGTTATCTAGAAAAGTTGGAAACAAGATGATATCCTTTAAGATATACTACTGTTGCTCTTGACACCAGTGAAAGACGCCGTTAAGATATACCGTTGAACGTGTGAACAAAGACAAAACAAAAACAGAAATAACATATAGACGTCATTAAAGTTATGCAAATGACGCAAGTACAACTGTAAATTGACGTTGCTGCATGCAACACATCCAAGAGTCGTGTGCAACTGTCAAAGATTTATTATTTTGCAATTTTTTTTAGTGGGGATAATACAACAACATTAGAACACACGAAATAACCACTATACAGATAATTGTGATTGTCAATAACACCTGTGGAGTCTTTATTGATACTATAACGTCAAATCAACCCACCCCAACCCTCCTAAGTTCCTTAAAAGTAGTGGGTGTTGTTGAGGTGGGCGCAGGTGGGGTAAGGTGGGCGCAGGTGGGGTAAGGTGGGCGCAGGTGGGAGAAGTTGGGTGCCAACACAACCACAACACAACATCAAGAGATATGTTCTGTCTCCCAGCTGACGCTTGACACACTCAGGGCCAGCACCTCAAGTTAATTTATAACCTCACACTCAGAGCTGGCAATTCTGTACTTGGTTACTTGGATAACTGATCTGCTTTGTGAAGATTTTTGATTTGACGTGAATGTTATACTATGATAACTACTTGCTATACTATGATAACTACTTTTTTATGACATGAAAATTTAAGTGAAAATTTCATCCTGACGAAAAAAACATATTTTTTCTTCTAAATATATTTCGTGTACAGTGAATCAAATATATAAGTGAGGATTTACGTGGAAAATATATATATCTTGAAAGAGTGAGTGTGGAGCCACAAAGTTGTGTTATCTTTATGCACAGCGTAAATAAAGAAGACCAAAGACTGGGGGCCACAGATAAGCTGGGAATGTAATTACTAAAACCAGCTGGGAAAATCAAGCATTAATATCATAAAATCTTTAAACAGTAACTTCCCTTCAAGTTGTTGACATTCGTACCCTCATTAATAGATTGTTTGACACTCTTGTTACCTCATAATTTCACTAATCAGCATCTTTTGGATCAGTAACTACTGGGGATATAAATTGTTTGAATCAATGATTGGTTCTTAGTGACTCCTTTATGCCGAGTGAATCTTAAAGACTCATTAGAATCAGAATCAGAAACTATATTCGTAACTCTTCATATAAATCATAACAATAATGGATGGATTAAACAAGTGTAGTGAAGACTAACTCAACCTTACACTATCTATCCATTGTTCGCCTGTGACTGGAACTAGTGAATTCATCTCCATGAGGATTCAACTTACTGCCTAAGTCCTCACTGCAGTTTGTGAGATGTGTCAATGAAATAGCTCAGTTACGTGGAACGACTCCCCTGCCAGTTTCATGTTTGTCTCACACTGTCACAAGTTACATGTTTCGGCAATCAACGAACGCCAGAATTTTTAGGAAACTGGTGTAAGCTTGTAGCTTGATTCGCACGGTAAGATCACACACCTGCCTATAATGTTTAAGCATTTTTTGTTTTACTTAGCTGCGTATTTATACGGTATTATACTATTTGTCATGCATTTATTTTTCTCGTGACTTTCACTCAAATTATATATATTGTATCATGTTGTAAATTATATTGTGTTGTAGAAATAGGATTACAAATATTTATGGGCATAAAGTATGCACATAGAGGTTCACATGATTGTATTTGTAGGAGATGTAAATGCATTCAAATATACACTTATGTGTATGCGGTTATACACACGCGTGTCTCTATGACACATCTATTTTCTGTCAACTTTAGACTTATGTGTTTCCACTGAAATTTAATGCATGGAGTGAGCATCGTTACTCATCTCTGACGGTAACGAGGATGTAAGCTCGTTAAAAATCTCTTTTTAGCAAACCAGTTTTTAATTTTTTTACCAACTCTCTGACAAGGGTTCGACACTCGTTAGAGACAAGTGTGGAGTGTGTTTACTGGTTGTTGAACTGTAAATTTAACTTGTACTGAAGGACTCAATGAATATTGTTCGTGCTTTTGCAACAGCAAGACTGACTAGCAACATTTATAAGGTCTTGCGTGTTGAAGAAGATGATGAAACGGCTGCTTGATAAAGATTGTATTTATGACTTGTATTGCTTGATGGCGTGTTCATGTCTTGACATTATCATCACGTGTTCGAAACATGATTTGTACTCCTCACCTGTGATGTGCCCGTAGACTGGCGTAACTTAAGTGGGACCATGATTTGGCGTGATTTATGACGTTTCGAGACCAATATTGCTAAGTGAAGTTTGGTCGGCGAGTTGACGGAGTAATGCCATACCTGGTTCCGAGCGGAATCTGGTACCGAGCGCAGCCTGGTACCTGGTACCAAGCGCAGCCTGGTACCGAGCGCAAGATATTATGGTGCAGCTACTCTTACTGTGAAGGACAGGTTAAACGAAGCTCAATGGTCATGTCAAGACTAAACTTTTCAAACACACACTTACACACATTCACAGAAATGCACACACACACACACACACACACACACACACACACACACACACACACACACACACACACACACACACACACACACACACACACACACACACAGGGGGGCCAGGTAGCCTGGTGGATAGCGCGCAGGACTTGTAATTCTGTGGCGCGGGTTCGATTCCCGCACCCGGCAGAAACAAATGGGCAAAGTTTCTTTCACCCTGAATGCCCCTGTTACCTAGCAGTAAATAGGTACCTGGGAGTTAGTCAGCTGTCACGGGCTGCTTCCTGGTGTGTGTGTGTGTGTGTGTGTGTGTGGTGAAAAAAAAGTAGTTAGTGTAGTTAGCAAACAGTTGATTGACAGTTGAGAGGCGGGCCGAAAGAGCAAAGCTCAACCCCCGTAAAATACAACTAAGTGAATACAACTAAGTGAATACACACACACACACACATTTGGTAAGGTACCATTTGGGAGACGAAATTCTTCAACAATCAGAGAGAAAGACCTGAAGGTTGATATCCCGCCAGATCTGTCCCCTGAAGCCTATATCAAGAGGATAACATCAGCAGCTTATACCAGGTTGTCCAACATAAGAACGGCCTTTAGAAACTAGTTTAATGAATCATTCAGAATCTTGTATACCACGTATGTCAGACCAATCTTTGAGTATGCAGCTCCAGCATGGAGTCCATATCTCGTCAAGCATAAAACTAAATTGGAGAAGGCTCAGAGGTTTGCCACCAGACTGGTGACCAAACTGAGGGGCATGAGCTATGAAGAGAGACTACGGGAATTAGACCTCACGTCGCTGGAAGACAGGAGAGTTGGAGGACATAATCACCACATACACGATTCTCAAAGGAATTGATAGGGTAGACAATACAGTTTTTTTTAACACAAGGGGCACATGCACTAAGGGACACAGGTGGAAATTGAGTGCCCAAATGAACCATAAAATCATTAGAAAGAATGTTTTTAGTGTCAGAGTAGTTAATAAATGGAATCCATTAAGAAGTGATGCGGTAAAGGCAGACTCCATACACAGTTTTAAGTGTAGATATGATAGAGCCCAGTAGGCTCAGGAATCTGTACACCTGTTGATTGACAGCTGAGAAGCGGGACCAAAGAGCCGAAGCTCAACCCCGCAAGCACAACTAGATGAGTACAGCAAACTGATTTGGATATACTCTAGAAGTAGTTCGAAAAATGGCTACTAGAATTTAACCCAGCCAAATGCAAAGTTACGAGGAGTAGAACGGGAATGCGAAGACCAATACAGCAGTTTAGGGTGAAGGGAAGACAAATTTTTCAATCAGAAAAGGAGAAAGACCTGGGCGTGGAAATAACCCCAAATCTGATGCCCGAAGCTCACATTAGCAGAATAATAACAGCTGCATATGCAACACTGGCCAACATCCGTGTATGCTTTAGAAACTTGACCAAAGGTGCTCTCCGGGCCCTATACACAGCTTCATGCAGGTCGGTGTTCAATCCCCGACCGTCCAAGTGGTTGGGCACCATTCGTTATTCCTCCGTCCCATCCTCAAATCCTTATCCTGATCCCTTCCAAGTGTTATATATATAGTCATAATGGCTTGGTGGTTTTCCTTGATATTTCCCTTCCTCTTGGATATGTATCCCTAGCAAGGAACCCTTACCTGAAAAAGGACAAAGATTAACTAGAAAAGGTCCAATGATACGCAATAAAAATCGTTCCTGACATGAGGGGCTTAAACACTGAGGAAAGGACAGAGAACTAGACCTCTCCACTAGAGGAAAGGATAAACAGAGGGGATATGATAACAACTTATAAGATACTTAGTGAAATTGATAAAATTAGACAAACCCGGGTTGTTCAAAGTAGGGAACAGCAGAACGAGGGGCCACAGATGGAAACTTGACCCTCAAATCAGTCACAGGGACGAAAGAAAGAACTTCTTAAATGTTGCAGCTGTCAATAAGTGGAACTGATTACACGTAGACGTCGATGAAGCTAATTAAATTCAAAGTTTTAAATGTAAATATGAAAAAAGTGTGAGATATGAGTCATTAATCTAAGAACGTTCGGAAGGCGGGGCTAAGAGCTTAACACGACCTTGAAAGCCCTTCTAGGTAGGTACACACACGAACGCACAATTGAAAGAACGAGAAGTAGTCATGACCTTAAATCTTGTGCCAGAAATTAAAATTAGCTGACTAACGTCAGTGGTGTTAGCCAAACATGTCAACTTCTGTGTAATGTCTTGCCTAAACATGTTTCTTCTGTGTAAAAAAGTCAACTTCTGTAGTTCAGCATCTTATTCAAAGGCGCCAGTCCAGCCTTTTGCATAATATATTTAAAACTTCCATTGAATATATGCAGCCCAAATAGAACCCTTAAGTGAGAGTCTAGAAATGTTCCAAAGACATGCAATAAAGCTCGTTCCTGAGCTGAGGGGTTAGAGCTATAAGGAAAGGCCGAATAAACTGGCCCTCACCACACAGGAGGAGATAGAAAACAAGGGAAAAACGATGATAATAACATGAATGACTCAAAGTGTAATAGACAAAGTAGATAAACATGCATAGTTCAAAGCCAAGAAAAGCAGAACGAGGAAGTATTGACTGGAATTAGATACAGAAACACGACACATTGATAGAAAGAACTTCTTGAAGTTATCAATAAGAGAA
>WNGS01165751.1:13957040-13970198 GCA_020271785.1 Procambarus virginalis
GAACAGGTTAGGCGTAGATGTCGTTACCTGCGGCTACCTTGCTAGGATTGCAGGGCTTATAGCGTCCCAGCGGCCTGGTCCTCGACCAGACCTCCTCGTTGCAGGACTGATCAACCAGGCTGTTGGACGAAGCTGCTGGCAGCTTAACGTATGAAACACAGCCTGGTTGATCAGGTATCGCCAACTTTCGACCAATTTTCGTTGTAGGTACAATTATAACGAATAACGTGACACGTAAATATGGGAAACAAAGCATATTGTTACAAGCATGTGAGGTCAAATATTGGTCTGACTGTTGTCGATTTTAGCGAAATTAATGAATAGAAAGAGTAATTCGAACTTTTCCTAATTTGCAAATTTTCCCATAAGGATTAGTTATTTTGAGACTAAATTATATGTACTAAAAAAGTTATCTCACGCTAGATGAAGAAACACTAGAATGACTACTCTAGCTGACGTAGTCCTAGAATGACTACACTAGTCGAATATGCCCAATATACCCAACACTATACCCATAAACATGCAATATAACCATTGATTCTATCCCAAATTAATGGAAAAGTAAACTTTCTAAAAGTGAAAAGTAAGGTATCAATATACAGCTAACTTAGAGTAGTATACATACACAGCAAAAGTGTGTATCAATAACTATGTCATGTTGTATACGCAAGCACCAACGAGTTTATCTCAACACAGAGGAACGAGACATGTGATTGGCTAATTTGCTTGCAAATCCGAAGGAAGATATAAATCTCATATATGATATTTAATTAAGCTATTATACAACTCAAATAATTTGCAATCTCGCTCTCCCATTGGCTAGTAATATCAACATGAATGGACAAAAAAAAAAACTTGACAAATTCAAGACAAACACGAATCTCGCCAATCAAGGATCACGAAAGTAAACTCATGCTGTCTCTAATTTGGAAATGTAGTTTTTTAAATTATAAATATTTAAATATTGTTATTCAAGCGGTCTCCACCTTCATCCCTAATCTCATCCCTAATCTTCATTGTTATCTTCTGCAACGCAGTCCTATATCCGTAGCAACGCTACTCGTACGTCAAAACAGCAACGCTGTAATCTAAAATATCGTGCCTAAACTCGCCAAGAGAGTTCTTCAGTCTGGCACACTTTGTCAGACAGGCACCCGGCTTCAGCTAAGTTTATTGAATGTTATTACTGTAGCGTATTAGTTGGCCAATTAAAGCTAGTATAACATTAATATTCTATAAGACTGATAGTCGGTAAAAAGGCGAGGCAACGCCTCATATTTCTGTGAGTTTATTATTAATATTGTGGTACAGCAGAATCTTATCCAAGCTCTGAACCTCATGAGTGTCCAGTGTCAGAGAAGATTGTCACAATAAGTAAACTAATACACATGAGTGTCCAGAGTGTAGGAAGAGATTCAACAAGCTGACTGTATTTAATCATATACATTGATCATATACATTGCATATACTTGTATATATAAATTAAGTTAACAATTGCTTGCTTAGTTATTTTTTAAGTAATCATATAAGTTCATTTTATAGAATATAATTTTAGTACTCAGTAACAGTACTCAGACCATATCTAGGTCATTTATCATACTTTACAATTTACAATTTAAGTTGTTTAAAGTATAAGTGTATTGGCTGTTAATTGCTAAGGTGCTAGGCTAGACTGTGTATGTTTAAATCTCTGATTTAAACAGAGCCAGTGTTCAGTTATATAACTGAATTATAAAATCTTATCCTTGTATAAAATACAAGCTGATGTGAGATACCTGTTGGCAGGTGGACGTGGAACTGCAATCAACCTATCAACTAATTCACTCATCCCACCTGCCCCTTACAGCCCATTATCTGTCATTAGGAAAAGAGGAGCTAGGATTTACGACCCTAGCTAGAGATTTTAGTTGAATTAATTTGCAGACAGTAAATTTTTTAATCTAGTTCAGTACAAGTCCCTGGCAGTCTCCTCTTATATCAATCACAGCAGGTTTTTCCCACAGGGGAGGTAATGAGAGGATTACCAGCAGTTACCTGGTTGACCAGGTAACAAAGTTAATGACTTACATTACTGTATATCTCTAGTCATACCTCAAGTATATCTAATTCTACATACTACTACTATATACACTATAATTAAGCTTCTGCTAGCGTTTTATCAACATGAGAATACAAACATAAGAATAACACTAATATTTTACTATATGGTTTGCACACATACTAGTGTATGCGTGGGTCATATCACACGTACGAGTGAACCCGTTCATAACTCGAAGGCAGGTAGTGCTTCATCCAGGCATGTTCATTACAACTACAACCCGTCCTCGCACCAACCCGTCCTCATAAAAGGTCAAAGTCTAGTCCATGCATCTACCAAACCCCCTGTTTATGAATGAAAAACTGTTTACACACACGACTCAACTGATGACTTTCGAACACTTTCAGAACCGCCGCTGACGACTTTCGTTCGAACCACAACGCTGTAAATGCTTCACCCACGTACTACAAATTCAAATAATCGCAAACAGAACCTAAACACCTAACGTAACCAGTGCCTAAATACACACAATATACTAATATATAATATTAATTTATACATAAGTAAATTCTTATTTTGAATGAATGAACATGTTAAAATTTATCAATACATCTTTGGGGTCGGCCTCTCGATGGAATGGGCACAACCTTGATGAGAATAGAGTGATGGTTTGTTTAAAATTAAAAAATTTCAGTTAATTTTTCATAAAAACTAGCAAGGTGCTCATGCTTTAACCGCCGCCCCTCATCTTTCAATACTTTGCATGCTGCAAGTTCCATGCAATCTAAAATTTCAAAGCACAACCAATCTAAATTTTTCCGGCCGGTAGTTTGCTCGTTTTCTGAGCTGGAGTTGCCCACACATGGGTACACATGGGTGCTTGCCTGTGGGCACACCCAGGAGCACCACCCACACCCATTTACCCCCTGCACCTATGGGCCAAGCCGGCGCCGGATACAGTCACTTCGCCGGAAGAACCAGCCGGCAAATAAGTAATTATCAAAGAAGGCACCAAGCCGGGAAGACTATGTAGCATAACCATCCGGCTAACATTCAAAATCTATCAACTATCCTGTAGGCGATATGTGCGCCAGGAGTCGTAACAAACCGGCCCGCTGAATAGGAATGTTAAATGGCAGTTTCATAATCCCAAATAGCGACTCACAATGTTATTCGGCGGCGCCCAGGCGGAGGAGGTGTCCAGACGTCTGCTCGTCGTCAAGGTGGAAGCAGGAGTCACGGGTTGGGACTCATTCTGTTGGTGGTGAAGCAGCGAGCACTGCTCCGAATGCGCTCGCTCGGATTTCATTAACACAAGAACATGAATAAATGAAACTGCAGTAAGCTTATTGGTTCATCAGCACGTTCTCGTCAATAAAGGCCAAATGCTCGTTAATCCTGCCTCCAAGCCCCTATTTAAAGAATGAAAAGCAGTTTGCACACGTTCCAACTGATGACGTTCGAACACATCTTGAATAGTTCTCTGCTGACGACCTCTGTTCGCGTCCCAACTCTGTATATGCTTCACCCACGTATTTCACATACAAATAATTGCTAACAGAACCTAATCACCTAACCTCACCTATGCCTAACTATACATTGAACTTTATTATATAATATTATTAATTTATATATGAGAATAAACCTATTTTTAATTAAAAAAATGGTAAAATTTATGAATGCGTTTTGGAAGGGAGGCGGAGAGGGTGATTGGCGATACTTTAACGAGCCTGGTCTGAGGACGGGTTGCAAATACAAATAATTGTCAACAGAACCTTAACACCTCAACCTAACCTAACCTAACCTAACCTAACCTAACCTAACCTAACCTAACCTAACCTAACCTAACCTAACCTAACCTAACCTAACCTAACCTAACCTCAGTCTAACTTTACACGGAAATATGTAAAAGCCAAAATATTCGTTTCTCATTTATACAATAATGAGAAAATCCGCTGTAAATGGTTCCCCCCGTAATACAAATAATCGCCAACAGAACCTAAACACCTATCCTATCCTAACCTAACCTATCCTAATCTAACCTATCCTAACGAATGTCTAAATATGCACAATATGCTAATAAATAATAAAATTATTTTATATTTGAGAAAAATCCCTGTTTCGAATGAACTGTATATTAAAACTGATGACTGCATCTGTGGGGTCGACCGCTGGATGGAATGGACTTGATCTGAGGACGGGTTGCACGCTGATTTTCTCACTGATGCAGTCACGATAGTGTGATTACTCTCTGTGTATATACAATAATAATAATCAATGAAAAAATCACAAATTTTTAATAAAAAGTGCATTTAAATTAACGAATACATCTTCGGGGTCGGCCACAGGGTGGACGTGTCTAGCCTATGAACAGGTTCCAAAGTTCTGGTATCGGGAGCATTCATACGATAACAGGCTGGAATGTCGGAAGCATTCACCTCAGCAGCTGCGTCGTGGCCTCTCATAAAAAAACCGGGGCCAGATTCACGAAGCAGTTACGCAAGTACTTACGAACGTGTCCATCTTTCCTCAATATTTGACGACTTAGGCTACATTTATTAAACTGTTTCTAAGCATGAAAACTTGCCAATCAACTGTTGTTATTGTTATAAACAGCCTCCTGGTGCTTTGGAGCTGATTGACTGTTTAATAAGTGTAAACAAAGCAGCCAAAGATTGAGAAAAGATGTACAGGTTCGTAAGTGCTTGCGTAACTGCATCGTGAATCTGGCCCCTGGTTCTCCAAACAGCTGGAAGAAACGTCCCCCCACCCTCCACTTTCCTCCTAGACCATAGAGTCTGTAACACCGTTAATTATGTTCAAACACCATCAACAATGAGAAAACCTCATTGCCAACTTGCCTCTCCACCGACAAATAAGAACGTAGGAAAAAGATTATCCGTTTTCTCTCGACAAAGTAACCACTTCTGGCTTTGTGCAAGTCCTCAGATCCGACTCTGTGTCCTCCGTGTAGAGTCTGAAGCAGACAAGACCTTACTTTTACCACTGTTGTTTTATGATTCGTACATCCTGTGGCGTCTTCTGTTTCAGCTCAAGACGGGAAACAACTCCAAACTGCTCAACAAAAATTTTAATCTCGCAGCTGGAAAGCAGGGGGCCAGATTCACGAAGCAGTTACGCAAGTACTTACGAACGTGTACATCTTTCCTCATTCTTTGACGGCTTTGGTTACATTTATTGAACAGTTTACAAGCATGAAAACTTCCCAATCATCTGTTATTATTGTTATAAACAGCCTCCTGGTGCTTCGAAGCTCATTAACTGTTTAATAAATGTAAACAAACTCGCGAACGATTAAGAAAAGATGTATAGGTTCGCAAGTGCTTGCGTACCTGCTTCGTGAATCTGGCCCCAGAACGTTTTCCTCCTCTTAACTCAATTACTAGATTAGATTTCTAAGTCGTTGGTGGAGTGTTTTCGTCTCACTTGGTGACCTCCCATTGGTTTATCACCTGGTGATCTGCCATTGATTGAGTTCCCACTTGATAGCTTTCCATTGGTTGACTTCCCACTTGGTGATCTCCCATTGGTTCTTATTCAAAGAGCACTACCTGGTAACAAGAATTATAAAACTTCTTTCCTTTAACAATACATAACTAATAACTTAGAATTTTCTTTTTACAGTAAAACTAAAATTCTCATGATTTACGTAAAAATTTAGTCCCGGTCACGTGATGAAAAACCAAAGTTTTCACTTTGATGTAAAAGAGCCATTGTGAGTGAGGGGGGGGGGGGTTAATTCTTGGTTCGAATCCGTGCGGGAAGGGAACTATCAGGAGAAATCGCCGAGCCATTACGACTATATAGCACTGGGAAGGGGTCAGAATAAGGATTTGGGATGGGACGGGGGTGGGAAGGTCCTGAAATATATCTGAATTTAACTTGTGAATTAGTGAACAGTGGCCCCTGTCTCCTGCACCATTGAGCTGTGGCACAGCTTCACGGCACCACACACAACAAGAACTGGATTAAATATAAATAAGAAGGGATAAGATTCTAATCGTGATATATCATTCATTATTTTTTGATGACCAAATGTGAGTTTTGTCACTCAGTTAACCCCGCTCCTTCAACAATTTAAACTGAGCACCAGTTTAGCGAACTGGGGCTGAGGCTCTTGTTCGAACCGTTTGCAAGCACCTTCATGCAAAATATAACGTGTATTGACTTTTCCTCATCCTCTGAAGATGCTATGATGTGCTTTAGCGAAATAAAATTTGAGTTTATTTTCCAATGACCTATACCTAAGTGAAGTAGGTCATAAGAAATATTAAGGATATCCATGTTGGTATCATGGATATAACAGTCAAATCTTCTTTTAAATTTAATAAAATATGTCTACAAGAATGGCTCTCTCCAGTATATAAATAAATAGGCGGGTGCCACCTTGGTTGAGTTTGCAGGGACCCTCGGCCTCGAAGAAGAGAATATGTAGCATCCGGGGGCAGCCTTGTGGGTCTACCACGTACGCTCACATATTTTATTCTACCACCCGCTATTTATTTGTAATTTGTTATTTTATTTTATTTTACTTTTAACTTCGTTACACAAAATGGGTTACAACATTGGTTACATGCACATTACAAGATTAGTTGTCATAAGTTGTCGAGTTAATGGAGTTCCATAGATGGCGGCCAAGAGCCGTGGATGCAATGTGCGTTTCCTCTCTGTATCGCCATGTTAAGGCGCAGGAAGGCGAACCTGGCAGCTCTTGGGTCTCGTGTTGTTTCAGTTTGCTTATAACCCAGTTCCTTCCAAAATCTAGTTGCACTTTTACCCTAGGTTCCAAGCGTCTCCGAGACAATGGGGACAAAATTGTAGTGGGGATCTAGAGCTCTGTATTTACGAGACTTGATTTATGTATTGATACTTACATGTATTTATTGATTCTTACCTTTCCTTCGGCACTATCGTAAATCTTGCAGAGAGTAATGGGGTCAAGTGGAATGACAGATGCATGGAGAGGGTGACCCTTGTGGTGACCGGACTCATAGAAAGGTCAGTCTTGCAGGAAGGTCACATTCAAAGTGGAGTCAGCCGCATTGAAAGATCATTCTCGTGAAGGGGGTCAGACCCTCTAAGAGGTCGGTCTCAGGCAAAGGTCAAACTCAGGGAGAGATCAGACTCTTGGAAAGATCAAATCTCCACAAAAGACGAATAAATTTTTTAAACGTTTTCATACGTTTGAAACAGTGTTGTGTAGTGTAGAGTTAACGTTTCACACATGCGATCAGAACACTGAATGTATTCGATTACAAATGATTAAGTTAAGGGAGGGAAACTATCAGAGGGAAAGCGCCAAGCCATTGTATGGCTGAGTCGTATATTATACGACTATATGGCTGATTAGGTAAAATGAATTTTATTTCTTTTCATTATCAGCAACAGGAAGACTGTTAAGTTTATTCAGGTCCAATGGCCAAGAACTGGCCTTAACTACTTTACAACCCACAACAGTTCTCTAACTGGATTAAAACAGAGGCTTCAGGTGTGCGTAGAAGCACCCAATCGTTTTCGTCCTGAACAGAAGGATCAGGTGTACAGGAGAGAAGTGCTGAACTCTCTCCATTACTGCATGGGGAATCGAACTCTATATCTCTATTTTATGAACTTAACTGCGATGACCCCTCTTGGCAAGATGTTCCAACACTTTTATTATCTGGCATCTTATACAGCTCGTACATCAGGAGCTCCTAAAAGGAATGCAATAAAGTTGGAGAAAAAACAAATATTCATAAGACTGGGCCAATATTCCAGAGAAGGGATCCATAGTTCAGAAGACGTTTTCTTCGTAAAATTATGACTTGTAAAGTAGGGAAATAGAAGAGTATCTATGACGAGAGGATTTTTTGCTTTGATTAGACACTGAGACTTGACACCAAAAGTGTACTTGAGAGCATGTGAGCCGGTCGGCCGAGCGGACAGCACGCTGGACTTGTGATCCTGTGGTCCTGGGTTCGATCCCAGGCGCCGGCGAGAAACAATGGGCAGAGTTTCTTTCACCCTATGCCCCTGTTACCTAGCAGTAAAATAGGTACCTGGGTGTTAGTCAGCTGTCACGGGCTGCTTCCTGGGGGTGGAGGACTGGTCGAGGACCGGGCCGCGGGGACACTAAAAAAGCCCCGAAATCATCTCAAGATAACCTCAAGATTGAACACTAGAAAATGAGGTAAATTATTGTACAAATAATTATTAATTATTTGATTTCATGCTAGCTAGGGAGCTTGACAGGTGAGTGGACAACGCTTCGGATTCATAGTCCTGAGGTTACTGGTTCGATCCCCGGTGGAGGCGGAAACAAATTGGCAGAGTTTCTTTCACCCTGATGCACCTGTTACCTAACAGTAAATAGGTACCTGGGATTTTTTACAGCTGCTACGGGCTGCTTCCTGGGGGTGTGTAACAAAAAAGGAGGCCTGGTCGAGGACCGGGCCGCGGGGACGCTAAGCTCCGAAATCATCTCATGAAAACCTCAAGATGCTTTAAAATTCTTGCTGAACCGAAATATGCAAGAGTTCAAAATGGTTGAAATGTTGACCAAACCACACACCAGAGAATTAATAAACGATGACGTTTCGGTCCTTCCAAGACCATTATCGAGTCGGATCAAATGGTCAAAGACGGACTGAAACGTCGTCGTGTCATCATCTTCTGATAAGTGATTTGTTTATCATATCTTCAGCAACGTTTCTGTGACTTACCGTCTGCAGTACAAACCGGAATCAAAGAGAAAATAATTAGTAACTCAGTCCTTGGAGGGGGATACAAGCAGAGAGCAGCTGGGATAGGGTAACAGTGCCCAACCGTTTGCACCAACGGGGATCGAGCGCCGGTTAAGCGAGAGCCTAGGCTTTCGCTCTACGGACAATTTATAGTAGAAGAGTTGTCACATGATACATCAAATAACGCTCTGCATTCAGCACTAAAAGGGGGGGGGGAGGAAGGGGTAGATAATCACGAAAGGAATTATAAGTACATATAGTGTAACGCTGGGACATGATCCTGGTGTTTTAGGGAGTGAGGACAGCTTAGACTAGGTTAGATTAGGTTAGATTAGGTTAGGATGGGGAT
Organism: Procambarus virginalis; assembly: GCA_020271785.1. Classification (NCBI taxonomy): domain Eukaryota; kingdom Metazoa; phylum Arthropoda; class Malacostraca; order Decapoda; family Cambaridae; genus Procambarus; species Procambarus virginalis. The sequence continues at coordinate 13,966,171 of WNGS01165751.1, forward strand.
GGCTAGGTTTGGGGTTGAGAATGGAATGGGTTTACGAAACTACAATTTTCAATTGATTAAAGCAAGTGTAGTGTAACATGGATATGTTTATAGTTTCAAACTGGAACGTCGTAGAAAAATATTTTTAAACTTTTTTCAGGGGTGGGGGAAAGTGCTGTGTAGTATTGTATATATACAAAAATCAGTTTGAAGTTTATAAAACTGTTATGACGTAAGAAAAAATGAAGGGGAAAGCTCTATGTAATTTCGGATTTTTTTTTCGAAGTTTTTAGTTTAAAACGTTTGTGTCGTAAGAAAAATAAAAGTTTGCACGTGAAAAGATGTTTGTAATTTTAAAATATATTAAGTCTGCAATTTTTCAAGTTTGACTAAACTGTTTCATCAAGGAAAAGAATTAAGTCATACAGAGACTGGATAGGAATCAATAGGACAGGATGGGCTAGTTTAGGAAGAATAGGATTATATATATATATATATATATATATATATATATATATATATATATATATATATATATATATATATATATATATATATATATATATATATATATATATATATATATATATATATATATATATATATATATATATATATATATATATATATATATATATATATAATATATAGCGATAGGGAATTGTAATTTTAACTAATTGGCCACAATATTACGTAATCGTACGAAACGTGAAAAATGCAACTAATGAAGGAACATATTGACAAATATTCTCGTCTTTTATGCATCGGGTTCGATAGAATAAGTAAGCTTCCTTGGCTCGTAAGTGGTAGGGCAGGGTAGGGTAGGGTAGGGCAGGGTAGGGTAGGGCAGGGTAGGGCAGGGTAGGGCAGAGTAGGGCAGGGTAGGGTAGGGTAGGGTAGGTTAGGGTAGGGTAGGTTATGCAGACGATTGTGGCCACAATCGACTTGATAATGGTACAGGACGGACCGAAACGTCGTCGTCTCTTCATTTTCTAGTGTGTGGGTTTCTAGGTTAGGTTAGGTCAGGTTAGAAAGCTGGATTTTACTGGAGAAGCAAAACAAAAGACAGTGTTTGGAGGAAGATCGGAGACGCAGGTTCGAACACTGGACCGCTATCAACAATTTCTGCTATATCATTTTCCTGCTTTCTCCACCTATCATTCCTTAATCCTGTTCAATATTAATCACAGCTTTTACCAGGCCAACCATATAGTTAAGCACCCCCAATATGCTCCACCACACCAACACCTACTACTATCATGCTCCACCACACCAACACCAACTACTATCATGCTCCACCACACCAACACCAACATTCCCCACCACCACAACAACTACAACTCCATCCACCACACCAGCATCCATCAACTTACTCTCAAGTTTCCAGGGGGCACTCAACACCTGTTCTCTGATCCACACCAATCCACTCACAACTTTCCGGTGGCAGCACCGTTGCTGAGTGGGTAGGTAAAGGTGTGTTGATGGAAGGTGAGAGGGAGAAAGTGAGTGGGCGGAGTTAGGTGAGTGGGGGGAAAGTGAGTGGGCGGAGTTAGTGAGGATGGGGGGGAAAGTGAGTGGGCGGGAGTTAGGTGAGTGGGGGGAAAGTGAGTGGGCGGAGATAGGTGAGTGGCGGGTAGGGAGTGAGATGACAGGTTGAGGAAGATGACTATGTGGGGGAAAGGATACTGGGTGGGGAAGGTGACTGGGTGGGAAGAAGGTGATTGGTTAGGGAAACATGAATAGGTGGGGGAAGTGACTAGGTGGGCAAAAGTGACTGAGTGGGGAAAGATAACTAGGTTGGGGAAGGAGAGTGACTATATGCAGACGAAAGTGACATGATGGAATATGAACGAGTGTGGGAAACAGGTAGATGACGGGTTGAAGCAAATATGTAGACGACATAAACAATTTCTTTCGACAGTGTAGAGAAACAAGACGAATGTGGAGGAGACGTTCAAAGGAATAACGAGGTGAGGAAGAGAAGAGAAAACAAACAGCAAAGTAAAAAGGAAAAAAGGAAGGAGAGAAAGAGGGGGGGGGGGACCCATGGTATCTCCACCTCACCCCTCCTACCTTCTCTCCCTCCTTCCCACGGTCCACCTCCCTCCTCTCCTCCCCACACCACCTTTCCACGAATTACCTTATTGACTGACCTGAGCCAGGAATCCAGCGGGATTTCTGTGCATGCTACATCACTCCTCCTGCTTACCCATAATGACTGACGTTTCTGGGAATTTCGGGGCATACATACATATATATATATATATATATATAATATATATATATATATATATATATATATATATATATATATATATATATAAACATGCATATACGTACGGAGTGAATGTTGAAAATAGTGGGTAGATGCATATTTTAAGACAGTCGGAAAGCTCTCAACACAGTACCCACGTGAGTCAGGTGTACAAGGTGGAATACGAGGCAGTTCGATCCCCCGATGCTCCAAATGTTATTTAATAAGTTATTATATAAAAGTGTAAGTGATAGTGATAAGTTATTAAAGACTAAACGCTCTTCCCTGATAACTGCAATCCCTCTGGGCTCTATTTATCCTCCATGGATATATTATTCCCTTCAACTAAATAATAATCAACTCTGTTCTTTGATGAAAACATACTTTTATGTTAATTATAAGATACTACAAAGGAATTAAATAAAACAAATTATTATGCAATTATTTAGATTTAATGTTGAGACAATTGCCTAATTAATCGTAGTGTTCTCGTGACAAAATGACTTAACTAGCTTGTTTTTATGTGCTTAAGAATAAAGGATTGCTTATATTCCTTGATATACCTTAGTTCTTATCACTCATTACACTGGAGTGTTGGGAGTTACTCATTACACTCATTACACTTACCACATCAAGAATGAGTACACTCACAGTATTCGAACTCTCCCTACATAATGCTATAAAAGGCTCATAATGCTATATTAATTATGAGCATAAATGCTCATAGTCAAATGTCGTTTGTCACATTCTCCCATCAGCTCCTAACATGTCACATTCCCCCATCATGGTTCCGTAACATGTCACATTAACCCATCCTGCTCCCTAACATACTCCCATCCCATCCCAAATCCTTATCCTGACCCGTTCCCAGTGCTATAAGTCCTATGGCTTGGCGCTTTACCCCCATGATAATTAATTGTCATTGTACACCCTGACATCTGTCATATTCCATAAATCATGTTCCTCTCAGCACGTACATTCGTAAACATCTTGCAATATTCGTCAGAAAAATCATGAAATATTATTAATTAATGAACTCAACAAATATTTCTCCCCAGTTTGTCATCAGAACTATTTAATTCTTCATAATTATCAAATTAAAAAAAATTTGGGTTGTAAAATATTTCAATATAATAAAATACCCACGTGAAAAATTATCAGCTCGTGGGAATTTCCACCTGCAGTTCGGATATTTTTTTCATGTCCTGACAAACACTGGAATTTTCTCTTTGATTCTAACGGAATTTTATATAATCGTAATGGCTCTGACGAGGCCCACAGAGTAAAAAATTTAAAGATTTTAAAACAAGGGGTATGTCACGTGCCTCTAAGTATTATAGGAACTCTTGAGATAAAGAGTTGGTTAGGTATATGTAAGTTATGCTTAGATTGGCTAAGTTAGGGTTGGATTAGATGGGATTAGGATATGATAAGTTAGGTTGTGGATATTTGGCCACAGTCGAAGAGCTCATAGCCCAGTCGACAGAGGCCGAATCTCTAGTCGATAGTGCTCATGGTCCAGTCAATAGAGCTCATTGCCCAGTCGATAGTGCTCATGGCCCAGTCAATGAGCTCATGGCCAGTCGATAGTGCTCATGGCCCAGTCAATAGAGCTCATGGGGCCAGTCGATAGAGCTTCGGTCTTCACTATTACCCACAGGCAACACCATTCCCTCTGCAGTCCAGTCCTCCCCCTACTCCACTCCCTCAGGCTCCTTAGGTAAAAAAAACGAGAATCACCAGAAATGGGAAAAACAGAATAAAAAAGTCTGTACCACTAGCTGAGCCTCAGATA
>WNGS01165751.1:13983837-13988837 GCA_020271785.1 Procambarus virginalis
TGGTAAGGTCTTCTGACATGATTACTCCCAGTTCATTAACATTGGTCATTCGTTGAAAGTAGGCTTTGACTGCGTTTTATATATATGTTTCGTTTGTACATTTTCGTTCTTCTATAGCGCAGTAATTAGAACTTATTTTAACATTATCTGTGGCCCCATTAGAAAGACCTGATTAGCATCAGACTGGAGGTTGCTGTGTACTCTATATTGTCGACTCCAATGAAAATCCTAGTGTCATCTGCAAAGAAGATACAGTAATATAATTTGTATCTGGTCTGTATCTGTAAGAGGATAAGATAAAGTACTGGTAACCCTGTAACTTTTACCTGTAAAGTAAAGCACGTAAGTAAAGTATTACCTGGGGGACTGAGGTTCTCATGGTGAATGATCAGGATTTTCTTAGTTGACTATTACACTCTGCGTTCTGTCATTACGAGTTAAAGATCCATCTCCCTGTTTTGTCAGTAATTCCTTTTGTCGAAAGCTGTTGCAAATCTGGGTGTTACGTCAGCGTTTTGCTCGTCTTCTATGGCATCCATGGCATCTTCTATGGCATTACAATCAACTTGAGAATGGTCCAGGACTGACCGAAACGTCATCGTCCCTTCACTTTCTAGTGTGTGGTTTGGTCAACATATTTCGATCACGTTATTGTGACTCCTCGTCTGCATCTAAGGCAATATCATTGCGCTCTTGCCATTGTGAAAGGTACGAACGCCCTGTTCTGAACCCGTGTTGACTGGGTAATGCTGCGTTCATGTTTGCGTTCTTTGCATTTATTCGCCTGGTTCCTTTGATGAGAAAAGCTGGGCTGTCATTGTTAAAAAACACTCCTACTTGGTCAGTGAATTTGTAAACAGTTCCAGGTACAAAAATCTGAAATAATCAGAGCAACATTCACCTGTATTTAAGATATTTCTGTTCTTTCTCAGGTGAATATGTTTGCACGATCCATTTGTTCTTCTTGATAGCACATATTTACACACACCCCCATGCATAGTATCGGCAAGTTCCAGGGTCATGCTTTGTTGGATTATCTTGGCTTATGCAGGCGATGAGTCACAATAACGTGGCTAAATTATGTTGACCAGACCACACACTAGAAGGTGAAGGGACGACGATGTTTCGGTCCGTCCTGGACCATTCTCAAGTCGATTGTGATGAGGAAGTAGATGCAGGCAATGTATCTGCATCTACCTGCAGGTAGATGCAGGCAATGTATCTGCATCTACCTGCAGGTAGATGCAGGCAATGTATCTGCATCTACCTGCAGGTAGATGCAGGCAATGTATCTGCATCTACCTGTAGGCAGATGCAGGCAATTGCCTGCCTTGAGTGGGTTCCAAGAGTAGATCTACTCCCAAGCCCGGCCTGGGGCCCAGTTTCACTTATTAAAGGCATAATCGCTACTTTTGCATCTAATTAACTAGCGTATCAATTCCTTGCATTAATCTAGTGCTCACCATTATCAAGTAATATGTGTTGTATCCAAACACAAAAAAAACAACTGCGTGAAGTATTAATGAGAAAATCGTACGGAACAACGCGGGGATTTGAACCATAGTTTGAATGACTCTCAGATGTCTGCTCAAATCCGAGTTAATCTAACCTAAACTCGGCTAGATTAAAGATATTTACATTGTGTGAATTCCACACCATTACACAATTCTACACCATTTCATAATTCCTTCCCTTTGCATAACTCCCTACGATTTTTACTAATAAACAGCAATACCATTTGCTTGCTAACTTGTATTGATAATTATCAATTTTTTACAATGATTGGGATTATGGATTGATATTATTATTTACTTTAGTCCACTAAAAATTAGTGGATCCCTGTCATTAGCGCATTGTAAGACGTGCAAACTCTTCACAAATATCGACCATGCTAGAATTAGCTAAAATAAGTTAACATCTATCGATAAGTTGAAGTGCGTTAAATAACAGGTGGCGCTTTCAATATAATATTAATTATACAGTAGGTAAAATTTTATTAAAGCCTTGAACAATTATGTGAGAATTTAGTTTAATGTTGGATTCACAGCGACCTACATGAGCTGACGAAGGCAAAGACTTGGCTTCGTGGGAGACGAGCTTGATAAATTATTCTTAAGGACTGAACCTTTGATCCATTTATCTTATCTGACTTCTTACTCAGGCTAATCAATTGGGTTTTAAGGGAAATGAGTAGAGTTTAGGAAGTGAAGCTATAAGCTAAACAACTATTCAAGATACAGGTAGAAAAAGCTAAATGTTTATCTAAGTGGGTTGCCAAGAAGGCTAACATTTGATACAACAAATTAAGTGCCTCGTTAGGTTAGAATAAGAGAAAACGTTTCAGCAACAGTGATGGAGAAAGAAAGGAGAGATTTAGAAGAGACCAAAGAGTGAGCAGCTGATAAAAACACAACAGTAAATTTTCAGTTCTGAAAACTCGTCTAATTTGTTAGCGGTGGTAGGCGAGACAGGAAGCCAGGAGCTTGTGGAAGCTATTCTTCCTAATGAGATTTTTAGGCTCTAACTTGACCTATAGACCAGCTTAGGACCTCGTAGTTCTAAGGGTAGGCGGTGCTTTGGGTATAACGATATGGGTGAAAAAGTGTTATTGCCTGTCCTACACCGAGACTTCGTGGGCTTGAAATGGTTGAATCTTTTGCGAATTGTTAGGTTTGTTATAAAGTAAAGCAGTCAGAGAAGCAATTGAGCACCCGTGTTATCTTCCAGTAAGGCTTGACTGGGTGCCTAACAAAGACTGTTCATTCCCTAATCACCCAGCAGTAATTGGGGACGTGGTTGTGGAACGACTGGTGTCTAGTATTCTGTAAAGAAACTAGTATGGTAAGGCTTAGGATGAGCTTCGGGAAAGAAAAGTTCAAAGCTTATTACCATTAGTCAGAAATCGTCTAGATCAGCAATCTCCTGCATAAAACTAAACTAGTTTGTAATTTGCTGATCTGTTATCACAATTGAGCTGAGAAAACCCTCGTAATCTCTATATCCAGACTAAAAATTAAATAACTTCCTGCAATCAATGAAATAGACAAATCATTTCAAACACGGAACTTCTGCCGGAAACGTTTCAAGATACTGTTTAACATTAAAATATACACACGTTTTTTTTAAAACTGAAAATAAGTAATTGCGTTTACTATACCATAAAACAAAAGTTAACGAAAACATGTATGCAATTTTTAAATGGGAATAAAGTGTTACTTATTTTCCTATTTGAGGCGTTCACGATATTTGTCCAAGTATTCATTTTTATGATTTTTGTCAGAAAAAAGGGTTGGACTTGAAATAGAACAATATATAACAACGTAATATGCACCAAAGGGAGATATTAGTCAATATGAAAGAGATCAATTACGATAGAGTAATTGGATTACTTCGCACAATAGCCAATTTGTTTACTTTTAAAGTTTCCAGTTGTAAAAAGTTGAGTAATTAAATAAATAAAAGCTAAAATTAAACGCATACTGATAATTCTTTTCTGCGTAATAACTTAAATCTCGCTTTGTATATGATACTTAATATTTAAATTAAGTTTCCTGTGCATAATGGTCTTTTAACAGACTCCTGTGTACGCCAAAATTGCATACTCTTGTGTACACGAAACTTCCTCATCTTCCTTTTGGTGTACACCAAAAGATCCTCTCACGTGACACAAATATCAAAGATATTGTCAATGCATTTATTATTCTGTTTAAATGCTTTTAAAACAATTACTCTTTACACAGAAATACTATTTAGTTAAAGCGAGTAAATTATAATTCTTAGGCCACGTTTATACAAGTTGTTTATCTATAATTACGTGATATTCTCTTTCGTGATAACTCCTTCGTAACTTAGGTTTAATTTGGCTAAGTAAGGTTAACATTATCTTGGCTATTTGAAGTGAAATATGTGTTAAAGGTTGTTTAAATTTATGGATTTTAAGGTCTGTTTGGTTTTTAAGTGTATTCGACTTGTATAACAAGAGAACTTGATTCTAATAGCTTTGTTTATGAACATTAATTCATTTGTAGTCCACGCAAACAGCCAAAGCTAATGTTTATAAACATTACTCATTCCAGTGTTTGCCAATATGGATCCATCCAGTGTTTCCAGGGTCATTAATCCGATATTAACAGTGTGTGTGTGTTCGATCCAGTGCTTACGAACGCTACTCTCAAAGATGTTTACAGTCATTGATCCATCCGGTGTAACCTCGTTTCATCTGATTTTTAATTTTTCAACCTCTTCTGTCCTGTAATTTTATTACTTTTTATTGAATGCTTCTAACTTCTCATGTCACTATTGTTTCCTTGTTTATATATAACCTTTCTTCTGTCTCCATTGTTCGTCAACGTTGTTTGATTTTTGCCCTTGTGTCCTTTTGTTCTCCTGTTCTTTCATCTTTTGTATGTAAATAACATTCTTCATGTTGATGAGCTAGGCTCGCTCCGTGTTCCGCAATGCTGTTCTGGGGTTCCGCGTTCCCCAGCACTGATCTGGGGGGGTCCACGTTCCGTCACCCGGCCCTGTGGTAAAGGGTTCCACCCTGGCTTGGGGTTCCGCGTCCCACCCTGGCTTGGGGTTCCGCGTCCCACCACACTCAGGTTCCGCGTGTTCTTCTTTAACCTCCTTAAGACCGGGAAATTAAATATTGATCTCCCGGAGTCATCCACCTTTCAATTCAACACTCAATCTCCACGCACATTTTTTATTTTATTTTTTTTGCTCCGCCAACATCAAGTCTCAGATTCAAGCAGTTTGTGAAACACATTAAGCTTGTCTCGTCTTTCAACCTTCTTGGGAAGCTAATCTGTGTAATATTTTGTCTGGTAATACGACCGTAAAGTATTATTTGTCTTCCATGCCTGAATTTTCTCTGAAAGTTTAATTATGTTTTGTATATTTAATACATTTTTGGGTTTCAATGTACTTTTCTTTCACGTCCCCCCCAAAAGAAGCTCCTACTCCAGGAATATTTGTTTATAGTTTAAATTTTTGTTTTC
>WNGS01165751.1:13993837-13999212 GCA_020271785.1 Procambarus virginalis
ACATTCAAAATTAAGGGAAATGAAAAACGTTATAATATTACGTCGCATTGAAGTAACAATTGCAAAATTAATGTGCTGGTTACATTGTGTGTTTGGTGGAATTACACAATCAGAGGGAGAAGGAAAGGGATGTGGGTAGAAAGAGGGGCAGGGAGGATATGAAGAGGGAAAATCTCTCTCCTCGTGTGATTTCCTTTAGTGTGATTGCTCTCTGTGTATTGAAAGAGGAGCGTCAGAGGTGGAACAAGTCCTAGATGACAAAGCCAGAGTGCGAGAGATTGATTGTTACCTCCGGAGGCGATTTGTTTATTGTGCACCCCAATACTCATCCTGTGAGCGGTAGCGCAAAAAACACATTACAGAGGGCACAAAAGGTCTTTATCAGACCACAAAGGAGAGTATTACATAAGTAATTATCAATAGAAGGCACCAAACCGGGAAGGCTATTTAGCACCATCAAATGTGCAGGATAATCAGAGGACGCTAAATATCACCAAGGATGCCAATACGAGAACAGAAATGCATAAGGCGAACGGTATCAAAAGTATCTGAATCGTCAAGAATTCTATCGAGGGACAAGCGACCGCAGGGGACGGTCGGAAAACAAGACACACGCTCGTCCTGGAAGTCAGGACATTCAACAAGGATATGCACGACCGTAAGAGGGACAATGCAATGTGGACAATAAAGAGCAGGGCGGCGCTCCATTAAGTGACCGTGAGTTAAACAGGTATGGCCAATATGAAACCTAGCCAGAGCCGTTTCCCACCGCCGGTTACGGTGGCAGGAGGAAGGCCACTGGGACACATGACTCTTAAAGTACGCAGTTTGTTACCAATAACAGAAGACCAACAACTCTGCCAGCGGGCAAGGATGGAGGCATGAATAACTGGGTAAAAGTCGGAATAAGGAATACTTTTATGAGAGATGGGACAAGCACGGATAGCTTCCTTAGCGGCAGCATCCGCACGCTCATTTAAAGAGACACCAACATGGCTGGGAACCCAGCAAAATGCAACCGACTTAAATTTACTGGAGATAAACAGCCAAATGTTGAATCTCGACAACCACCGGGTGGACCGGATTAAAGGACCCTAACGCCATGAGGGCACTACGAGACTCGACTACCACCACAAAGGAGGATTGACACCGGGAAAGCAGGAGATGAAGAGCATAGAGAATAGCAAAGTTTTGCTGTGAAGATGCTAGCCTCCGGAGGAAGGCGACACATAAGTGTGGTCAGGAAAAACAGTAGCCCACACCGTCAGCAGACTTAGACCCATCGGTGAAGATGGGAACGGAGTGGGAGTGAGAAGAAAAGTGCTCAAGGAAGAGGCGTTTCAGAACTGTAGGAGGGGGTAAAAGCTTTAGTGATGTGGGTCAGAGAAGCACAAAAGTTGGGAAGGGGGACCCTCCACGGGGGCAAGGATGGAACAATATGAGGAGAAACATTGGTAATATGAGATGAAAGAGAATCATGTAAGCGAGACAAACGGACAGAAAGAGGAAGGAGGTGAAGAGGAACAGGAACTACAGGAGGGGTAAAGGTCAAAGCACAATAGAGGCAAGAGTGAGGATGCTGTAAGGATCGCGCAAGATAGCGAAGACTGTAGCGATCACGGCGATCCTGGAGAGACAAAGCCAGTGTCAGCATACAAGCTGACGGTAGAAGTTGAACAAAAAGCAGCAGAGCTGAGGCGCAACCCAGTATGGTGCAAAAGGATCAAGACGGCGAAGAGTAGAAGGAGAAGCAGAAGAGTAGGCAGGGCAACCATAATCGAGTTTAGACAGGACGAGAGAGGAATGCAAATAGAGGAGCGTGCGCCTATCCGCTCCGCAAGAAGTATGGGACAAAACCTTAAGTAGGTTAAGGGCCTTAGAGCATTCAACACGGAGGTAAGAGACATGGGGTGACCAAGACAAACGAGTGTCCAAGAATAACCCCAAAAGCTTCGCGGAATCTTTGTACTCAAGGGGATGACCATAAAGTGACAATGAGGGACGAAGAACGACCCACTTCCGAGTAAAAATCATGGCACAAGTCTTAGTACTAGAAAACTTGAAGCCATGATTGGTGGCCCAAAATGATACGGCATCAATCGCAAGTTGAAGCCGCCGTTGAAGGAGAGGCGAATCATCATCCCGACAGCAAAGAGTAAGATCGTCAACATAAAAAGCAGAGAAAATGCCAGAAGGAAGGGAGGAAAGAAGACCATTGAGGGCAACCAGAAAAATAGTAGTACTCAGAACACTACCTTGGGGCACACACTGCTGAAAAGAGGCAGAGTGGCACCAAGCCTGACCTGAAAGGTACGACGAGAGAGAACGCTTTGAAGGAAGAGAGGGAGATTACCACGAAGGCCAAAAGAACGAAGTTGGGACATAATATGGTATCTCCAAGTTGTGTCATAAGCCTTTTCCAGGTCAAGAAGGACAGCAACAACGGAGGTCGTCGCAGCAAAAGCAGCACGAATATAGACCTCCAAGTTCACCAGGACATCAGTCGTGCTGCGGCACTTGCGAAAACCAAATTGAGAAGGAGAGGTGTGGCGATGGTGTTCCAAAAACCACATCAGACAAACATTCACCATACGCTCAAAGAGCTTGCAAACACAACTCGGGAGAGCAATAGGGCGGAAGTTCTTAGGGGACGTACCGAGAGACCTTGGTTTCCGAATAGGGAGTACAATGGCATCGAGCCAGTCCTCAGGGACGGACGACGACTCCGAGACCTGGTTATACAGACTCAGTAAATACCGAGACATGCACGGAGGGAGATGGCGAAACATCTCATAATGAACGTCATCTGAGCCCGCCGCCGCAGATCCGCAGAGGCAGACTGAAGTTCAGAAAGAGAAAGGATCGTTATAGGGAAGGTGGAGATGAGTGCGGAAATCTAAAGGATAAGATTCAAGAACAGGCTTACGAATAAGGAAGGATTGAGGAAGATGAGAACCAGAGCTAACAGAAGAACAGTGGAAACCCAGTTCGGTCGCGACCTGCACTGGATCCGCCACAAGAGTACCACGGAGGTGGAGAACCGGCGAGACATCCGGAACGAATTTGCCTGCAATCTTGTGGATCATCTTCCAGATCTGCGGCAGAGGAGTATCGGACGTAGTGGTGGAAACATAAGATTTCCAACTCTCACGTTTAGCTGTACAGAAGGTCCTACGGGCCACCTCACTTGCCTTCCGAAACAGAATAAAAGAATCAGCCGTCTGCCGGCGGCGGTATTTCTTCCAGGCTGCACGCTTACAGCCCGAGCCCAGTCCGCATTCCACCAGGAAACACACTTCCGTGTGCCCAGGGAGGAAGAGCGAGGAATAGAGTGGAGGGCAGCGTTGAAGTGTGTCATAAAAAAGAAGGAGGGTGCGAGGAAGAGGCAGAGAGGAGAGGTCAGAAAGAGTAGCACGGAGGGTGAATAGGCACCAATCAGCCTTGGCAAACTGCCACCTAGGGAAGGAGAGGGGAGGGTGGAAAGAGAAAAAGGAAATGAGGATAGGGAAATGATCACTTATGGAGGTCATCAAGAACCTGCCACGTGAAATCCAAGTAAGGGGACGACGAGCAGAGAGAGATCAAGACAGGAAAGGGTGCAAGTTCGAGAGACCACATGAGTGGGCTCACCAGAATTCAGAAGAGATAGAGAAGAAGCGAGGACGAACGGTTCGAGAAGACGGCCTCGAGTGTTTGTCGAAACATCACCCCAGAAGGACTGTCGACAGTTGAAATCACCCAAAAGGAGCACCGGCTCCGGCAAGAAGTCCAGGTGCTTAAGATCAGGAAGGGAAAGCGGGACATTTGGGGGGAGATAAATGGAACAGACTGTATACCATTTACCCAAAAAAAACACGGGCAGCAAAACAATGGATAGGGGACGGAAGAAGTAGGGGGATGAAGGGAATATCAGATCGAATTAAGAGAGCAGTAGAGTTACGGGCCCCAGCAAGAGCTGGTGGGGGGGGGGGGGGTGAGAAAGAAAGGAATAACCACGAAAGTGACCAGGACGAGCACCAAGCATGGGTTCCTGGAGACAAACACAAAGCGGTGAAAACTGTGTAATTAGAAGTTGGAGTTCATGGAAGTTGGAATAAAATCCACGAATATTCCACTGAAGATAGATATTATCAAAGAGAAAGGACAGTAACAGAACAAAAAAAGAAATAAAGGTATAGAAAAACACAGTTTTTTAATTAAAGAATCTCAGGATCAGGGTCAGGATCAGGAGCAGGGTCGGCAAAATCAGGGTTAGGGGGCATGGGTAAACTTAAGAAAGGATAGAGGTAAGGAAGCAAGAGGACAGACCAGAGGCGGACTGACGGGGTCCAGGGGGGGGAGGGAGGAGGCAACTGAGAGGGGCAGGCAAGGACAGCTGGAGAAGGGGGGGGGGGCAGAAGGCAGGGAGTGCACCTCAGCAAGGGCAGCAACCGAGAGGGAATCGGGGGCGAAAGAAACCTCCATATCTGGGACCGGGGGTTCGACCACTGAAATGGGAGGGGATGTAGTGACAGTCAGAGGGAGGGGGTGAGGAAGACAGCGAAGCCTTCTTACCCGCTGGAGAAAAAGAAGGAGAGAAGCCAGGCTTACGTTTCCAACTCAAGAGACAGGCGTTCCAGTAACAACGTACCGGCGACAGACTCAATGGTCTCAGCAGAGAAGAGGAGCGGGAGCGAACAACACGAAGATTGCTGGGAGGATGATGGATATCAGCCTGGACAGACAGGTGGCGTGGAGGGTCAAGAGACTGGGGGGAGGGTCGGGAAGAAAGAGTGGGGGGAGATGGGGAAGAAGACAAAGGGGATATGGTGGACTGGGTAGGAAGGGAGGAATCCCCAGATGGAGAACCAGGAGGGAGACCATCTGGGACAGGAGGCAAAGGAATAGGGGAGGAGGTGGTGGGTGTGGTCGGGTTTAAGGCCTGGAAACGGTTGTGAGACTGAGGAAGGTGGGAAGGACGAGGAGAGGTAGAACGCAACACGCGAGCATAGGATACGCCCGCAAAAGGGGCGAGACGACGAACTTGGCGTCTCGCCTTCAGGAAAAGACAGACGATCACGGTGCTTCAAGTTGAGGACGGCTTCTTCGAGTTTGTAGTGTACACACGAGCATGAGAAAGTAAAGTAGGGTGGGCCTAACCAATATATAATTACTAAGCACAACAGAGGAATAACTACTGAATTGGTATGTTACAAGCACACACTGTATGCAATATTCATTTATTAACCATCTGTTTGCCAATAATTTGCAGAATCCCGAATACAGGTGAAACAAACCGAGGAAGCTCCTACACGTAATGAAATTCCTAGAATAGTATTTCACAAATCAGAACGTTTCAATAATTTAATCTTAGTGAGCATCAACCTCACAAGGAT
>WNGS01165751.1:14011669-14022555 GCA_020271785.1 Procambarus virginalis
ACTGTTGTGTACGCAACTGCAATCATCAGCGCAGACTCTAAAAGCAAGCACTTAAAGCAACTTTGATCTGGCTTGTATCGTATAACGCGAGTTCATTCCCAACTGTGAGGAATCCAGAGTGCAAGATCTGAGCTTTAAGTTAGATTTTTTAGAACAAATCCACAAGGGCCGTGATGACGGTTCGATCCTACGTCCGAGAGGATTCCAGAAGCTGCCTTAATCGACTGAGCTACGACATGGAAGAAAAATTGCAACCGGGAAATCATCCTGATTTACCAATGGATACTGCAGTCTCTCTGAGACCAACCCGTCCTCGCAAATTCGTATAGTCAATATTGACTTATTAAATACGTGCATAGGTGATATACTAAACATAATAGATACCCTTAAAAAGCTTCATAGAAAACACCGACCTTACCTAACCTTGTTAGTATATAAGATAAGCATCTCATTGCTTCGTAATTACAATTATTACTTAACCTATACCTATAATAGGTTAAGTAACAGTTGTAATTACGAAGCTACAAGATGCGTATCTTAACATACTAACAAGGTTAGGTAAGGTCGGTGTTTTCTATGAAGCTTTTTAAGGGTATCTATTATGTTTAGTATATCACCTATGCACGTATTTAATAAGTCAATATTGACTATACGAATTTGCGAGGACGGGTTGCTGAGACACAAATTAGGTTTTTACGCAATTTCCCCATTGTTCATTTGTTAATTTCTATTTGTTCATTTGATGCATCACGCTATTGTGATTTGTGTGTGTAGATTTTTAGATTCAATTTTATCGGACTCTTATAAAGAAAACAGTACTAAATTCTACTATCTAATTGTCCATTACGTCTATGTACGAAGGTCCCCATAGTTAGAAAAAGTTCCATCTAAGCAGGAGGACGGGAGGCGTTTAATTTCACCTGGAAGTCATAACACGTTCTTGCAAGATCTCTTGCAGAATAAAATGCAACTCCTGGAGACGGTTTCTCCAGCCTGTTGCCAGCGACGTGCAAGCTGCCTCTCCCGGACAGAATACATATTCCTCATTTTATGCCACTCTAGAGTCTCAAGACCAAGCTTTTGTCCACAAAGTCATTCTACTGGGCCCGTCATACTCAACACAATGGCATTTTAAGGTGATGTTTCAAGAAATAGGTCGACCTAAGGATTAGAGAACGCTCAAAGTAAATTTGCGTAGAAAAGACGGAAAAGGAGAAAACAAAAGAGAGGCAGAGAGAGACGGAAAGAGAGACAATGTTAAAAAATCACGAGTGGTACTGATATTACTTGTCACTCTGAACGAGCGAATGAAGATCAATTGGATCAAGAGTGTATTCCATTGATCACTAGGCAGGAAAAGGTCAGCTTCAGAGGCGACTGGTGAGGTGAGGTGACTGGGCCTTGGGAGAAGAAATATGAAGACCCGACCTGTGAACTGTATCAAAACAAGGAATACTGTTGGCCTCAGCATAGACTTATCTTGACTCCATTTTGCTGGTTGGGAAGGTTATTTATTTTTATTGTTAGAGGGGTAAGTTGAATCGGTTGTTTGCGGCGGTACTATATATGTACGGCCAATCTGTTGTTTAGACAACAGTTGCCATTCATATATATTGCTTTTGCGCCGGTTACCGCGAAGATGTTTTTGTTCGCTCTTGACGGATGAAACGAGCGTTATAATAAGTTATCCGGCCACCATCTGCTCTCTTAACAATCATTGACCTTGAGCGGCAATTAGGGAAGCGAATTACCAGGAGAAAGCGCCAAACTATTACGAGAATATACGACCCCTTGAAAAGGATCAGGATAATTAATGATTTGGGATTGGACTGAGGGGAGGAATGGTGCCCAACCAATTGGATGGTCGAGGATTGAACGCTGACCTGCATGAAGCGAGAACGTCGCTCTACCATCCAGGCCAAGTGGTTAGACCAATAATGAGTAAATGGATGAGTGTCAAACTGACACAAAAAAATATTCAATTCTTTATTTACTATCAATAATAAAGCAACTACTGACCATGAATCTCAACTCCACGAGGTGCTCTCCTACGAGAACGATTAGGCATCAGTCCACAGAGCGCTGAGTAAATACGGTTTAGGAAGAAGCTTGAAAATTATGAGGCTTGAGATCTCTTGATTACATCAAATGTGGACTAGAAATACATACGAGTTACTTTTGCTGAACATAAATATAAGAATAAATATTAGCTATCAGGGGGCTTGACAGCTGAGTGGACGGCGCTTTGGATTCTTAGTCCTGACGTTCCGAGTTCGATCCCTGGTGGAGGCGGAGACAAATGGGCAAAAGTTTTTCATTCTGATGCACCTGTTCACCTAGCAGTAAATAGGTACCTGGGAGTTAGACAGCTGCTACGGGCTGCTTCCTAGGGTTGTGTAACAAAAAGGAGGCCTGGTCGAGGACCTATCCATCTCATCAGAATCTAGAATGTGAGTTACGATGATGTATCTTCTAGAGAGGGAAGCTGATGAATCATTCCAAGATAGGTTCTCGCTCGTGGATCAATAGGACAAGCGGATGAGTGCGGGCTGCAGGCGGGTGAGAGTGAGGATGTCAGCGGGGTGAACCCGGGAGCCGACGTCAGCAATATCGACAGCCAGGAAAGTCAGAAGCGTGAGAGGAGACGGTGGACGGGTTCACTCTCAAGTGTGAGAGGGCGCCTGAGGCCACACAGGCACTTAAGGTGTTCAGTTGCAATTAACATTGCAAGGCTCCGAGCGTCACATGCATAGCTCCGAGCGTCCTCAGCAGTAAAGCTCTCCGAGCACTAACAATGAAGCAATCAAAGGGCCTTTAACAGAGAATTGGGCTTTCTCATTAAGTAAAATTAATTTGAGAATTGGGAATTGAAAGTGTGCTTTCAGCATGGTAGAAGAACAGGACAACGTCAACATAGCAGGAGATCAGGGGCCAGATTCACGAAGCAGTTACGCAAGCACTTACGTACCTGTCCATCTTTTCTTAATCTTTGGCGGCTTTGTTTGCAATTATTAAACAGTTAATGAGCTCCGAAGCACCAGGAGGCTATTTATAACAATAACAACAGTTGACTGGGAAGTTTTCATGCTTGTAAACTGTTTAATAACTGTAACCAAAACCGTCAAAGATTGAGGAAAGATGCACACTTTCGTAAGTGCTTGCGTAACTGCTTCGTGAATCTGGAGCCTGAACAGTGTCAGCAGAGCGGGGCGAGAGACGCCTCTGAGGCGAGGAACACGACTGATCAATGACTCCCTCAACACCAATACCGACGCCAAAGCTCCAAACTCCTCCGCGTTTAATCTTCGTTCAGGTTTAATGTCCATCATTATAATATTATATACATTTCCTTACAAATTCATAGTGGTAATGAGAAGAAAATGTGATAAAAAATGATAAATATTTCCAGTATTGTATTTACCTATAAGAGAGACACGAGGCAAGCCTCGCCCAACTTTGCAGAGGGAGTGGTCTGGTGGATGGGGTGGTAATAGGCTGGTCGGGAGTCTATCCTATTGGGCCTATTAAGTCGGGGTAAAGCTCAATATTGGCCTCCCTACCCCACCCCCTTTTCACAAAATTGGTGAAAGGTGCCTGGCCTAGATCCTAAAATTCCTTACATGACAGTGAAATTGGTCTAGAGTAGCTGCATACACGCACATCTGCCTAAATGTGTTAGGCGAAGGTATTAAATTTAAATATTTGTTTATTCAAGGTGGAAGGCCTGAAGGGGAAGGTGGGGGGGGGGGAAAGAGAGGGCAGTGGGGAGGAGGGGTAGGGGAAATTGTTGAAATAGGTGAGATGGGAGGGGAAAGAGGGGGCACAGGCATAGGGACAGGGAAAGGAAAGAGGGAAAGAAAGGGAAAAGAGTGGAGGGAATAAGAGTGTATATGGGGAGAGGATAGGGGGGGGGGGGAAGACGGTGGTGGGGAGAGAAGCAGAAGGGAAGGGGGAAGAAGAGAAGCTATCACCGGGAACCCCTTACAGTCTATTTAGATATTACGTATCTGTCTGTACAAGGCAGGAGGCCAAACGTCTAGGGCTAGTCTTGCTCAATTTTCAGGGGAATGATTTGAGGGTAGGGAATGGACATAGGCTGGTTGTGGTCGGCTTAAGTTGAAGGTTTTAAGAAGTATGTTCATCTATTGAGACCCCTCGCACGATTTTCATGATCAGATGTGAAACATTTGTGTTTTCCATAGAATTTATTAGTGTTTTTAAAAAAAAATGTTTTGAAAGACAGATACAGTTTTTTCACTACTTCCTGAGAGAAAAGGAAGAGAGGGAAGAAGAGAGAGAAAGAAGGGGGGAAGGAACTTAAGTCTTTACAAGGTATTTTATAAAATACCTAATATTTTAATATTTAATAAATTGTTAATTATTACAGTCTTTACAAGGTATTTTATAAAATATTTTATAAAATACCTTGTAAAGACTGTAATAAATTCTATGTTGGGCAAACATCTAAAGATTTAAATTGTAGAATTTCGCAACATAAATACTCTAAGACATGACCAATTGTCCAATGTTTTGTTCGTTCATTTGTCAGAAGATGCTCACCAAATTGATTGGGAGATGGCTTCTTCAATAACGAATTGTAAAAGCACCTATAACAAACATAATTGAATCTACTTTGATACAGATCACAAAAGTAATTTGAACATTAGCAGTGGTTTATATAACTTAGATCCTTTTAATAGATCAATTAAAGGGCGATTTGAGTAGGATCATTGGGACACATTTGTCTCACTAATTCATTGTAAATATTTACTATCTTATGCTATGATTATCTTTGTGTGGGCCTGTGTGTGGTTATGAATGGGAGCTGCATCGGATGGGCCAATAGGCCCTCTGCAGTTCTTGTGCGGCTCATATTTGTGTCCACTTATTGTACCTCACCTCACTCCACCACTCTCTCCTGCCTATTTATGTCCAGTACTCGACCTGTAAAACCACTTCTCCTGCAGATGTATTAATATACGAAAGTACTTAAGGAAATTCCTGTTTCAATTTTCCACCGTGGTCTGACACACACACACACATTATATATATATATATATATATATATATATATATATATATATATATATATATATATATATATAAACTAACGGGAGTCAACTTTTAAAGCAGTTTTATTAAAACCGGAGATTACTTAGTATAGAAGCTAACAAAAACAATATATACACCTTTCAAAGCCTTGTATATATTATTAATATTTATACTATAATTTGCCGTGAGGTGAAGGTTACAGCATATGGCATAGTTCACCGACATCAAAGAGCTATATTTTTATTTAAAGCGTTTGATATACATAAAACAAAAATATATGGTTGGAAAATAGTTTTCATAATGAACGATAACCCTGATATAATGTGTGTGTGTGTGTGTGTGTGTGTGTGTGTGTGTGTGTGTATGAGTGCGCGTGCGGTTGTAAATATACACTACAGAAGATCACAAATCATCTCCATATCTATTTCGTTTATCATTTGTGAAGTTGGACAAAATTGGCTATTCCAAGTTCATTTTGCATTATTAATGGCTATAATATATTGCTAAAGTATGACTCTTCACCCTCAAAACGTGAAGAAAATGTTGAACACTTGACATAATAGGTAAATGGATCCATCGAAATTTGAATCTGTAATTGCAAAATTCATTCGTTTACATTTTGAAGAACGTAGGTAATGAGGGATTCACAGCATGGTTTTAACAAGATTCTCGTTTAACAAATCTCGTCTTTTTGTTTTGTCTGGTCCAATATATTCCAGGAAGGGGAGCTGAACGCATCGCACCATTTTTTTTTGAGATATATACAAGAGTTGTTACATTCTTGTACAGTCACTAGTACGCGCAGCGTTTCAGGGAGGTCCCTGGAATACGATCCCCGCCGCGAAGAATCGTTGTTACAACCAAGTACTCATTTTACTGTTGAGTTAAACAGAGGCTACAGTTAAGGATTTGCGCCCAGTAAATCCTCCCCGGCCAGGATATGAACCCATGACAAAGCGCTCGCGGAACGCCAGGCAAGTGTCTTACCACTACACCACGGAGACTTAAGCCAAAACTTTAGCAATGACTTATATTGAACCATTAGATTCATTTTCTAGTTGACACCATTCAGGAGATTCATTAGAAAGTTAGAAGCACATGGCATTGGAAGAGGGTTATATATAGCTGGGTTATAGCGTGTTATAACACAATATTGTGATAGGTGGTGTGGCCTTAGTCTATGTACTACAATCTCTGTAATTTACCATACACATATACACAGATTAGACATAGGACTGAACAGCAACGTTTGCAAATTTTTTAGACGTTAAGAGGAGGAAGATCATATCAAAGAAAGACTTAAAATCTCTTTAAGACTTTGTACATCTGCCTTTTTAAAATGGACGAATTGAAAGATGGAGTTTAGTGCTGAAAAATGAAAAGTTCTAGGCCTAGTGCCACAAACTCCCCCCCCCTCCCTTGGGTCACACACAAAAAAATCGACAACACAAAAGAGAGGAAAGTGTTCAATTCCTGACCGTCTAAGTGGTTGGGCACCATTCCTTCCCCCCCGTCCCCATCCCAAATCCTTATCCTGATCCCATCCAAGTCCTATATAGTCGTAATGGCTTGGCGCTTTCCCATGTTAACTGCCTTGCACTACGAATTGCATGTCTCAACTTCAAATAATAATCCCACCACACTGAACTAGGCGCTCACCAGGACCACTTAAAACAACCGCTTGTCAACCAACACATTTCGGCGTACCTGCGTTTCGTGTTGCGAATGCATGTTTGTGTGCATTCTTGTGCATATGCGTATGATTTTATGCGCATTTTCATTAGTAATTGTGAGCGTGTTGATGCTTTTCTATGTTGCCGGTGTTTGAGGGTCCGTCTGTGTTCCTGCATACATGTGTTTGAATAAAATCCAAAATCGCGCAAGGAAACGGCCGATATGCCAATAAGTATATTGGACATTTGAATCTGATGGCTGAAATAAGTTTGCAGTAAACTGTAATTTTTTTTGCAAATATAAATTGAAAACCAAAGTCGTAAAGCTACAGTATGACATTGGTGTTAGGTGAAGTTGGCCTTGAGGGAAACGGATTACGTAATACATTGTAATACAAGAGTGTCAGTTTTCAACGTGCATGTCAAGAAAGACCAATACCTATCTGCGTTCTGGAATACATTGGATCAACCCCTGGAATATATGGGATCAAGTGCTGGAATATATAGGATCAAGTGTTGAAATAGACATAGGATCAAGTGCTGGAATATATAGGATCACGTGCTGAAATATATACCTCGCTACCGTGTGGCGATTCTGAAGATCAACGTCCCTAATACAAGATCTTCATACAAGATCAAGATAAGATCTTCATCCCTTTAGGATGAAAATCTAGTGATGATTCTGAAGATCGATGTCCCCACGGCCCAATCTCTGACCAGGACTGCTGGTTGGCGGTCTGGTAACAAGGCTGTGGACGCGGCTGCTCGCAGTCTGAGGCAGGAATCACAGCCTGGTTGATCAGGCATCCTTTGGAGGCGTTTATCGAGTTATCTCTTGAACACCATGAGAGGTTGGAACAGTTATGCCCTTATGTATTGCGGGAGTGTGTTGAATAGTCTCTGCCTCTGGTGTTGATGTTGTTAGAGTTCTCTCTCAGAGTACCTATTGCGCCTCTGCATTTCATTGTTGCTATTTTTCACATCCTGCCATGCCTTCTGGTCTCATGTCATTGTATCTGTGTACAGATTTAGAACCAGTCCAATTAATATTTTCCAATTATTAAATTATTTCTCACTCGCCTGCTCTAGAGGATATACACTTAATCATTCTAGCGGTAAAGGATACCGTTGCACGTTCTCCAGGTCAACAATTTCTCCAGCTTTGAAAGGTTCTGTTATTGTGCAACAATATTCCACCCTAGAGAGCACTAGTGTCTTGAAGTAACATCATTGGTATGGCGTCCCTTGTTTGGAAGGTCGTTGTTATTCAAGCTGTCATTTTTCTTCCAGTCGTGACGGCTACTGTACCGTGTTCTGAGATGGTAAGGTCTTCTGACATGATTACTCCCAGTTCATTTACATTGGTCATTCGTTGAATAGTAGGCTTTGACTGCGTTTTATATATATGGTTTCGTTTATACATTTTCGTTTCTTCTATAGCGCAGTAATAAGAACTTATTTTTAACATTATCTGTGGCCCTTAGAAAGACCTGATTAGCATCAGACTGGAGGTTGCTGTGTACTCTATATTGTCGACTCCAATGAAAATCCTAGTGTCATCTGCAAAGAATGATACAGTAATATAATTTGTATCCTGGTCTGTATCTGTTAAGAGGATAAGATAAAGTACTGGTAACCCTGTAACTTTTACCCTGTAAAGTAAAGCACGTAAAGTAAAGTATTAACCCTGGGGGACTGAGTTTCTCATGGTGAATGATCAGGATTTTTCTTAGTTGACTATTACACTCTGCGTTCTGTTCATTACGAAGTTAAAGATCCATCTCCCTGTTTTGTCAGTAATTCCTTTTGTCGAAAGCTGTTGCAAAATCTGTGTGTTACGTCAGCGTTTTGCTCGTCTTCTATGGCATCCATGGCATCTTCTATGGCATTACAATCAACTTGAGAATGGTCCAGGACTGACCGAAACGTCATCGTCCCTTCACTTTCTAGTGTGTGGTTTGGTCAACATATTTCGATCACGTTATTGTGACTCCTCGTCTGCATCTAAGGCAATATCATTGCGCTCTTGCCATTGTGAAAGGTACGAACGCCCTGTTCTGAACCCGTGTTGACTGGGTACTGCCGCGTTCATGTTTGCGTTCTTTGCATTTTATTCGCCTGGTTCCTTTGATGAGAAAAGCTGGGCTGTCATTGTTAAAAACGCTCCTACTTGGTCAGTGAATTTGTAAACAGTTCCAGGTACAAAATCTGAAATAATCAGAGCAACATTTACCTGTATTTAAGATATTTCTGTTCTTTCTCAGGTGAATATGTTTGCACGATCCATTTGTTCTTCTTGATAGCACATATTTACACACACCCCCATGCATAGTATCGGCAAGTTCCAGGGTCATGCTTTGTTGGATTATCTTGGCTTATGCAGGCGATGAGTCACAATAACGTGGCTAAATTATGTTGACCAGACCTCACACTAGAAGGTGAAGGGACGACGACGTTTGTCCGTCCTGGACCATTCTCAAGTCGATTGTGATGAAGTAGATGCAGGCAATGTATCTGCATCTACCTGCAGGCAGATGCAGGCAAGTGCCTGCATCTACTTCCTCATCACAATCGACTTGAGAATGGTCCAGGACGGACAAACGTCGTCGTCCCTTCACCTTCTAGTGTGTGGTCTGGTCAGTCTTGGCTTGTTATCTTCTTGATTCTATGCTAAAATATTTAGGTCGAGATCTTACAGATTCCTGTTGTTGTTTGGTCACTTTATTCCGGGTATTTTAAGAAATCAGTTGCATCATTTATTTATGAAAGTAAGGAAGAACAAATATTTTTTTCTTTACCTTTCGATTCATATGCTTCTTACGCATTTTTATTTATGTATTTATTTATATATACTGAGTTGTTACATTGTATAGCCACTAGCACGCATAGCGTTTCGGGCAGGTCCTTAATCCTATATTCCCTGGAATACGACCGTCAAATCGTTTAACCAGCAGGTTTCTTTCTTTCACTACTGGGTAATTAGAGGCTATGATAAGGATTGGCGCCCAGTCAATCCTCCCAGGCCAGGATACGAATCCAGGGCAAAGCACTCGCAAAGCGCCAGGCGGGTACTTTACCACTGCGCCACGGACAACATCATTTCTTCGTTTAGGAATGCGTTTCACTTACCTGGATCTTACCTTGAGTGGGTTCCGGAGTAGATCTACTCCCCAAGCCCGGCCTGGGGCCCAGTTTCACTTATTAAGCACATAATCGCTACTTTTGCATCTAATTAACTAGCGTATCAATTCCTTGCATTTATCTAGTGCTCACCTTTATCAAGTAATATGGTGTTGTAATCCAAACAAAAAAACAACTGCGTGAAATATTAATGAGAAAATCGTACGGAACAACGCGGGGATTTAAACCATAGTTTAAATGACACTCAGATGTCTGCTCAAATCCGAGTTAATCTAACCCAAACTCGGCTAGATTAAGATATTTACATTGTGTGAATTCCACACCATTACACAACTCTACGCCATTTCATAATTCCTTCCCTTTGCATAACTCCCTACGATTTTTACTAATAAACAGCAATACCATTTGCTTGCTAACTTGTATTGATAATTATCAATTTTTTACAATGATTGGGATTACGGATTGATATTATTATTTACTTTAGTCCACTAAAAATTAGTGGATCCCTGTCATTAGCGCATTGTAAGACGTGCAAACTCTTCACAATATCGACCATGCTAGAATTAGCTAAAATAAGTTAACATCTATCGATAAGTTGAAGTGCGTTAAATAACAGGTGGCGCTTTCAATATTAATTATACAGTAGGTAAAATTTTATTAAAGCCTTGAACAATTATGTGAGAATTTAGTTTAATGTTGGATTCACAGCGACCTACATGAGCTGACGAAGGCAAAGACTTGGCTTCGTGGGAGACGAGCTTGATAAATTTATTCTTAAGGACTGAACCTTTGATCCATTATCTTATCTGACTTCTTACTCAGGCTAATCAATTGGGTTTTTAAGGGAAATGAGTAGAGTTTAGGAAGTGAAGCTATAAGCTAAACAACTATTCAAGATACAGGTAGAAAAAGCTAAATGTTTATCTAAGTGGGTTGCCAGTCACTTTTGTCAGTCTATTTCGTTTCAAATTACGTCCACTTTTGGCCATAGCGCGCATACGAGCCAAAAGCGACGTTATT
>WNGS01165751.1:14027999-14040185 GCA_020271785.1 Procambarus virginalis
TATAAGAGGACGGGTTGTAGACCAAGAAAGGTGTCATTGCCTTTCAGGTGAGGTTCCCAGAACGTTATTCCAATATAATCAGGTCCCAAGACCCTCCAATGACCTTACATGACCCCCAATACGACCAGGTCTTGGAGGTCTGTGTCACGACTAAGAGCTATCAAACTTTGCTAGTTATTAGGACCGTCTTAAGTTCACTGGCCGTCATGAAATATACTGAGGTATACTGTCAGTAAATACTGCAGCAGCCATACCTGTTTGACCTTGCGTAAAAGCAAGTGTCCATAGATAATTCTTCCCGACGTACACACTCAGGCTACCTCAGAACCGAAAACATTTTCTTAGTTCACTCCATTAAAAACAAAAATCTGTATATGTTGATTAATTTATTTAAAGGCGTTATTTATTTATGGCTAAATAAAACATGCAAACAAATACTGATAAAGGCAAGGATTGTTGAGATATTTATTTAACAAGATATCAATTACTCAACAATCCTCTTTCTGGGCCTTAGAATGATAATATATATTTAAAAATATATATATATATATTAAATATATAAGATGTATTTTGGTTCGCTAAGCAGCCGGAGAATCTGAGGAGAAATTCTGGACTTTGGCAAGCAAGCAGTGGGGTGGGGTGGGAGGTTGCATAGAGAGGGGGTGGGTGGGTGCATGACTGAGTACATCAGGAATATTCATCTAGGGATCGATGAAACCGCTTACAGTGAATCCAAGCACCTGTTGAGCCACTGAACTTAGTCTAATTTTATTTATACCAATAATGACACAATCTCAAACATATGTAGCTCCCAAAATCTGATGGTAAATGTTTATGCATTCATATAGTTAGTAGCCAAGTTGCCAAGAAACTAGACCCATTTCTCTGTTTTTAGACAATGAGAATGGCCTCATTTTTGTTGTCAATCTATATATGGCGTTAATATATATTTTTCCTTCGATTATTTGTGAATATCATTAAGTTGTTGCAAGGCAGTACAGTCTGCACGACATTCTACTCCTGCTGGAGTCATACACTGGTCCATTCGAAACTTGTATCGACAAAACTTACCTTAGTAGGTTCCGTCGATACAACTTTGACGCGTCACAGAATGTGATTAGTTTCCGAAGACTGAATGATTGATTTCCTGTGTGTTGAACTGAATGTCTGAGAGCAAAGATGGAACTCAACGTCCCTGACTCCACTTCCCTTCTCAAAACTGGTGAATAGAAACATTGTGCCGACCAATCGTTGATCGAGAACAGAAGAATCAACCAATCAGCAAGGAGCTCGATGACGCAATACGAGCGTCAATACAGCCAGACTATTTTCGCCAGCTCACTCGACGAGCAACCACGAGAGAGGAAACATCAACCTTACTCGACACTCATCAGCGTTCTCAAACTCCCTGTTCGTTCTCGTTGTGTCAGCCCCAAGACACAAACGCAGTAATATACAGACGGTCTATGAGCTGCCTGCAAGGTGTCAGAGCCCAAGGGGAAAGAGGGAAGGGAGGGAATTATCAGAGGGAAAGTGCCAAGCTATTGCGACTATATAGAAGGATCAGGATAAGGTTTGGGGATGGAACGGGGGGAAGGAATGTTGCCCAACCACTTAGACGGTCGGGGATTGAACGCCTACCTGCATGAAGTGAGACCGTCGTTCTCCCGTCCAGCCCAAGTGGACAGAGCTAATAATATTTCTCCCTCATTCGGAAATGGTTATTTTACTTCCTCAGCTGCGACGAAGGCTTCGTGCAGTGACGGAATGAGACTAACTCGACGATACTATAAGTAGTTGGAGAAGAACAATCCGATGTAAGAATATGTTCTACAACCAACTACTTAGAACACGAATACTTATATTTGATGCTACCGGGTGTCAGAGCCCTGACACCCGGGTGCATATTACCGGGTGCATATTATCTAGCAGATAATATGCACCCGGTAGTTAGGCAATTATATAGGAAGGTCAGTGACCCTGACAAGGGGAAGGGGGCCTTCTTGACCCCAACTATGGGAGTCTCAACGTATAAGTCATATATGTTGTGCCTTGGATTGCTATATTTAAAGCCATTACCAATACCTTTCCTTGCCAATTTAAATTACCTATTCGTGACAGTGCTATTTTTCCTTAATATAACTGGTTAATCGTTTAATAGATAATTGCATTTGTAATAATATTCTTAGCAAATATATTGATCATGAGAAACTTTTTAAATGCAAGTGATTTGTAATTACAGTGTTGTTATATTTTGTAGTTACTGATTGATCCCTTTATATCTAGGCATATTTATGTATATTCTATGTGCTCGTGAATTTTGAGATGGTTAAGGCTCGTATCGAAATGATTCATTGATGGGCGGTCAGAACGCGAAGATTACGCACCATTAATGTGCGTTTTTGTGTCCACCAATCCTATAATTTATGCCTTAATATGTGTATCACTATAGACTGAACGAGTGCCTTATATATGTCAATGTGACAGTCATGATTTAATGTGTGTGTGTGTGTGTGTGTGTGTGTGTGTGTGTGTGTGTGTGTTTGTGTGTGTGTATTCACCTAGTTGAGCTCTGCTCTTTCGGCCTGCCTCTCAACTGTCAATCAACTGTTTCTACTACTACTATTTTTTCCCACATCACACACACACACCAGGAAGCAGCCCCTGACAGCTGACTAACTCCCAAGGTACCTATTTACTGCTAGGTAACAGGGGCATAGGGTGAAAGAAACTCTGCCCATCGTTTCTCGCCGGCGCCCGGGATCGAACTCGGGACCACAGGATCACGTGTCCAGCGTGCTGTCCGCTCGGCCGGCCGGCTCCCTGTGTGTGTGTGTGTGTGTGTGTGTGTGTGTGTGTGTGTGTGTGTGTGTGTGTGTGTGTGTGTGTGTGTGTGTGTATGTGTGTGTGTGTGTGTGTGTGTGTGTGTGTGTGTGTGTGTGTGTGTGTGTGTTTATGATTGTGTGCACACGCGCGCGTTCTCTCCCTCTCTGCTGGTTGTATTTTGTTGAAATTTATGGGGCATGCTGGAATTGCAGGAAATAGAACCAGTTGCATACTGAGCCGAAGTTTACAAGAGGAAGAGAAATATGTAGGCTTCTACATGAATTTTCTTTGTGCTTATATCTGATGAAATTATTATTTCCAAAACATGTAAAGAACTTATATTTATGTAACAACGTGCTGAAGGAAAAATATAAATAATGAATATCTTGGTCTGTAATAGAATATATAAATACTTGTAATGTAAACCTGTATGTAAATGAATACCTCATTGTACAAGGAAAACATTTAATGTAAATTCTTTTACGCATTCAGCGGTAGTGTGTACTTAATTTGGCGTCTGGATTGCAGATTCAAATATTCTATCAATTATTTAATTATAAATGTTAAAATAATTAAGTTCACTGCAGACTACCTTCTTTGACTTCCGCGAAGGAAGCCCAAGTCAGGCCCCATTCAGCTGAAAGAGGACACAAAGTTCTTTCACTTTACGAACAACAGAACTCCCTCGTCACTGGGAGCAAAGGCCAGACTAGCCTTTCTATCCTTGATTTTATTATCTATTATTAACCCATGGAGGAAGTTGGCGTACCCCATCAAACTCAACAGGTGCTCGAGAATAATTACATCAAGTTGGGAGAAGGCAAGTCCCGAGAGGCTGATCGCCTGCGTAAGTTCTAATGACTGGAAGGTGTGTGAACATAGAGGGCTGTGAAAACTTGGATAATTATATGGATTATGTCTTTCAGTGGGAAGAGGTGTACCATTAGCGAAGTTTAAAGGTGGGATAATGTCTATGGAGAGCTTTCAGAGTAGTTAGGATGCTTCGTGTGGTTTTTTCAAAGTCATCTCTTGAGCTGGTATAACTTTGGCAATGTCTCACCTCATTACAAGTTCCTCAATCCCTATCAACATTGACGGCAGCCTAACGCGGTCCTGTTTAGCGCCTCCACTTTGCCTCACTCGAGAATGATACCTAACGCAGTCACTGATGTGGACACCATGCACAGGGGTAAGACTCCCTGTGCTTACGTGCTTGTACAGGCGTCGTTTGAAGTGTGCTAAAAGTCTGCCTATAGTGTACTACTCAGTGACCTGCAAGACTGATCGCAAGGTTTTTTTACACACAAAAATATTCTGCAAATTGAGGGCCTATTTGCTTGTTCAACTAATACACTTTAAATTTTGGTAAAGTGTATGAGAGTATAAAGTGAATAATAAGTCTTCCGACAGGTACCCAACCCAAGGTCGTGTGAAGACACACATACTTCCGGTAAGTGTCACATTGCTGGTTCAGGATGTTGAAGCATATTCTGCGCCCACTCTTGCTAAACAAGGAATAAACAAATAAAGTTTTAGCACAAGAATATGCATATAACAAATATATACATCCATACAGTAACTCCTCCCCCCCCCCTACGCCCCACTCCATAAAATATATTGCATTTGATGTTTTGTATTTACCGAGTAATGTCAGCTACCCCAATTAACCCAGCCAGCTACCCCAATTAACCCAGCCAGCTACCCCATTAACCCAGCCAGCTACCCCATTAACCCAGCCAGCTACCCCAATTAACCCAGCCAGCAACACCAATTAACCCAGCCAGCTACACCAATTAGCCCAGCCAGTAATCGTAATTATCACAGCCAGCGGCTCATGCCAAATTTATCCAGCATCCACTTAAAGAGGATAACGTTACGAATGAACGCTCTTGCATTCATGATCCCGAAATAGACTTTTCGTGAATAATCAACAGAGCAGAACAGTTTATAAACATTCCCACCATAAGTAAAGGCAACTCCGTCAACTCCGTCCAACGTGCTTGAAATCTTGCAAATCAAGTCAGTTACAACTGTCAAATCATTTGATGAATTAGTATTTCGAATTTGTACCCACGTAAACACTGAACCATATTTGGATGAAGATGTATTCTATCTTTATAACTAATAACTCATATGACATATGATATATAGTGTTAAAAAAATGATTCCTAATTATCTCATTACAAAATGCTGCCTGTAGCATGTCTGAATATATGTTATTTATTTCCTGACATATTATGCATGTAAAATATACAGATGAATATTTAGACCGAATTTTTTAACATGAGCTTATATGAAAACATCATTGCAACAGGATAGGGGATCGAACCGTCGATCTGGGGTATTCCTGCAGCCTCTAATCTTACTTAGACGCGACGACATGGTAAAGAACATACATCCTGGGATCCTACTGAATCTACCAGGAGACTGAGGACACAGAAGGAACCAACCCAAGATCTCAATACAACACCCTTCCATTCCGGTGTAGGTAACCGAGATCTCTACCACACACACAAGGAAATGACAATAACGTGAAACATTACGTTATTACGATTTCCTTGTGTATGAGATTGTTTAATAGATAATTGACTACGCTATCGTTATTTAGCTTATACTTATTGTAGCTATGACATGCATGGTCGATTGGAAACGATATCTGCGATTGACTTTGGTTGTTCACTTAAGGTAGGCAGAGGTTATCTTGCATTAAAGACTCAACCACACACCAGAGGATGAAGGAGACGACGACCGAATAGTCGTCGTCTTCTGGTATGTGGTTTAGTCATCACATCTTCAAGATAACCTGCGTTATCTTGCATTCTCTCATTTCTTGTCATCCTAAATCAAGAGCACAGATCCTAACTCATTATCTGTCCCATAGCAGAGTGGTTGGTGTTGAGAGTTTGCACTCCCATGGACCCGGGATCGCTTCCCCACTCAGGACGAGACGTTTCAGTTTATTTCTTAACCAATGATGTCTTCGTTCACCAAGCAGTATGTACCCGAGAGATAGGCAACTGTTGTGGGCTGACAGGAGACTCATCACGTTATTAATCAGGGATGGAGAGTCGAACAACCACGTTACCTAGCATGTAATTGTCAGCCGATTAGAGCACAGTTCGATTCATGTCCATGGCAAGACTTGTGCAAGATTTCTAAAACTGTGGCCACTTTTGCACCTAGTTGCAAACAGGTACCTGGGAACTAGGCGATTAGGTGAACCCTGATACCACCTTTTACCCTACATAGAGCTGTGTTGATAGTTTTCTATTTTTCTTACTGAACCTTGAGAAAAAACAAGAAACCGGATTTATTACAGATTTATCCACCGCAATATTGTCTGTAAGGAAGCGAATTATACGGTTCCACACGTGACTGGCGAAGGGATGGAATTAGCATGGGGGAAAGCGCCAAGCCATTACTACTATATAGCATTTGGAAGGGGTCAGGATTAGTATTTGGGATGGGACGGAGGATAAGGAATGGTGCCCAACCACTTGGACGGTCGGGGATTGAACGCCGACCTGCATGAAGCGAGACCGTCGCTCTACCATCCAGCCTAAGTAGTTGGGCTCGCGACTAGCGGAGAAAACGAAACTCGTGAATGACAAGTAAAAATCCTAATGTTTTTACACATCTCAGCTCCTGGCCCCCAAACGTGCGATTTTATGAGAATCTTGTTTAACTGAAGCAGAAAAAAATTCTTTGAATAAAAACAATGAAATTTACAGTTTTATTTAAGAAATTCAATAGTGTCAGCAGTCAGCAGTTCAGTTTTACAGCCGCGTTAAAGCCCAAGAGTTTTCAACTTCAATTAGTAAATGGTATTTTAGCCGGGTAAGACTCTTACCATGCTTTTTGGCTTACTGTATTAAACTTACTGTATTTAGGATTACTTACTGTAAAACTGTATTACTGTATTTAGTTTTTTTCCCCGTGTTGTATTTTGATCATGTGCTTCACGTACAGTATTCCCCCACGTAGCTTCATACACTATGTGCCCCCTCCCCTCCCCCACGTGTATAATACATCATGTGTCCCCTCCACGTGTCCCCCCCACACCATGTGTCCTCACAAGCCTTAAATAATAAACTAAGCATAAGGCCTATCAACCACTTCAGGGGTTATTAAGGCCATCACAATAGCCTAAATACTGGCCAACAAGCAAGTATACTTTAGACCTGAGCACTGAGTATACCTTATTTCTGGACTGTGTATATATAAACCTGTGTATATGCGGCATAACTCCCAGTATAATATAAAAAATATTGGGTCTGGGTTTAATAATTGAACAGATGAGTGTGATACAGAATTAATTTGTATGCAATTAAAGCTTTATAATGGAATCGTTCATGATGTAATGCTTTTGATTAACAAGGTACTTTTTGGTCTTAATGAAATTCGGCTCTACGAAATATGCTGAATATCAGAGACGCGCGAATGTGCGTCTGAATGATTCAGTTAGTCAGTGGTGAATTGTATTAATGTGTAAAGATAAAAATTTGCTGATAAAACTACTAAAAATTGTGCGGGTCTGAAGTACCCTTCTTCTCGTGTGAATGTGTGAGAAGTGTGTGTGAGTGAGTGAGTGAGTACTCACCTAATTGTGCTTGCGGGGGTTGAGCTTTGGCTCTTTGGTCCCGCTCTCAACTGTCAATCAACTGGTGTACAGTTTCCTGAGCCTACTGGGCTCTATCATATCTACATTTGAAACTGTGTATGGAGTCAGCCTCCACCACATCACTGCCTAGTGCATTCCATTTACTAACTACTCTGACACTGAAAAAGTTCTTTCTAATGTCTCTGTGGCTCATTTGGGTACTCAGCTTCCACCTGTGTCCCCTTGTTCGCGCCCCTCCAGTGTTGAATAGTTCATCCTTGTTTACCCGGTCAATTCCCCTGAGGATTTTGTAGGTTGTGATCATGTCCCCCCTTACTCTTCTGTCTTCCAGTGTCGTAAGTTGCATTTCCCGCAGCCTTTCCTCATAACTCATGCCTCTTAGTTGTGTGTGTGTGTGTGTGTGTGTGTGTGTGTGTGTGTGTGTGTGTGTGTGTGTGTGTGTGTGTGTGTGTAATTACCTAAGTGTAGTTACAGGATGAGAGCTATGCTCGTGGTGTCCCGTCTTCCCAGCACTCTTTGTCAACTACTGACGGTCTTGGCCTCCACCACCTTCTCCCCTAACTTGTTCCAACCGTCTACCACTCTGTTTGCGAAAGTGAATTTTCTTATATTTCTTCGGCATCTGTGTTTAGCTAGTTTATATCTATGACCTCTTGTTCTTAAAGTTCCAGGTCTCAGGAAATCTTCCCTATCGATTTTATCAATTCCTGTTACTATTTTGCATGTAGTGATCATATCACCTCTTTTTCTTCTGTCTTCTAGTTTTGGCATATTTAATGCCTCTAACCTCTCCTCGTAGCTCTTGCCCTTCAGTTCTGGGAGCCACTTAGTAGGATGCCTTTGCACCTTTTCCAGTTTGTTGATGTGCTTCTTAAGATATGGGCACCACACAACCGTGTGTGTACTCACCTAATTGTACTCACCTAGTTGTGCTTGCGGGGGTTGAGCTCTGGCTCTTTGGTCCCGCCTCTCAACCGTCAATCAACAGGTGTACAGTTTCCTGAGCCTAATGGGCTCTATCATATCTACACTTGAAACTGTATGGAGTCAGCCTCCACCACATCGCTTCCTAATGCATTCCATTTGTCAACCACTCTGACACTAAAAAAGTTGTGTGTGTGTGTGTGTGTGTGTGTGTGTGTGTGTGTGTGTGTGTGTGTGTGTGTGTGTGTGTGTGTGTGTGTACTCGTTGATGTGTGTACTCGTTGATATGTGCTCTCCTAAATATGCCTGCATGGTTGAGAGTACTGCTACCGATAACTACCTTTTAACTCAATTACTTTCATGTTCCTTGTAGTACCTCCTCGTTTGGAACAGAAATCCTTGTTCCGTATCTTTGGACATTTTCTAGTGTCTGTATTTTCAGGTGGGGTTAATCTCACTGAACTTCAATATGGTGCTCTGATTCCCTCTCTTAACTCGTCAAGAGGTTATTCGGGCATTTGACAGTCCAAATTTTTATATGATGGCATCATGTCGGGGTTATTTCTTCCCCAGACTTTCATCTTTTTTTTTTTGCCTGAATTGATTGATTGATGAATATTAAGACACCCAAGAGGTGGCACAGGCATGAATAACCCGTAATTGCCTGAAATGCTGCTGCCGCTGCTGTTTTAAATTTGGCTACTGGAACAAAATTTCCATGTAGCACTTTCTATGGTTACCCTGTGTCCTGAATTGCTCCTATAAGGTTTTTATATTATATACTGTAAATAGTATTGGGCGCCAGACAGCTGAGTGGACAGCGCTTCAGATTCGTAGTCCTGAGGTTCCGGGTTCGATCCCCGGTGGAGGCGGAGACAAATGGACAAAAAGTTTTTCACCCTGATGCCCCTGTTACCTAGCAATAAATAGGTACATGGGAGTTAGACAGCTGCTACGGACTGCTTCCTGGGGATGTGTAACAAAAAGGAGGCCTGCTCGAGGATCGGGCCGCGAGGACGCTAAGCCCCGAAATCATCTCAAGATAACCTCAAGATAGTAGATTGGTCTCGCTTGTGTCGTAGCTTCTCACTTGTGGTAAATAGCTGGCTGCCTATTTATTGACTATCTCTGAAGCTCATCCGGGTCATTCTCTTGTCTCCTGCATTCTATTCTTATCTGCATTACTTGTCACCTTGCCTCACGGATGTGAATGACCATTCTATTCACCTGGACTGTGTGGGTCTCGAACCCTGGACCCCCACGCATGTAAAGTTGACGCCCTATCGACCGAGCTTTGTGTTGACTTAATAAGGAAAATTTCCAGAAACAGGATTGTGCTTCCAAACTGGATGTTTTTTATGTAAATGACCGTATCAGAAACAGGACGGGTCCCAGTGACTGTCTGAGGGATTCCGCTCTTGAGAGTTATCCTCAAGATAACTTGAGAGTTATCCTCAAGATAACTTGAGAGTTATCCTGTCAGCTTGACCGCATATTACCATCACCGTGTTTATACCTCTCGCTTGACAGCAATTTGGACGTGTTCTCAAGCTACTCATAGTCGTTATGGCTTGGCACTTGCACCTGATAGTATACCATTCCTTTCCACCGTCCCATCCCAAATTCTTATCCGGACCCCCTTCCCAGTGCTATATAGTCGTAATGGTTTGGCGCTTTCCTTTGATAGTTCCCTTCACAAGCCACTCTGTACGTGCTTACCTATCTGTGACTACGGAGGGAGATGTCTATAGTTATGTGTACCCATTACATAGCATCCAGCAACCAGGAGGCCTGGTCGATGACCGGGCCGCGGGGACGCTAAGCCCCGGAAGCACAAGGTATGCAGGACCCCTCCGCACCCCCTTTTGGTCATTTATACCCTGGCTCAGCAATTCTCTCAACAAACATTTTCATCGTAATTTTTATTTATTTCTGAGGATGGAATTTGCTTAAACAACCTCCTTCGAGGCGTTCCCCTCGTATAGGGATGGAGGGCTTTCTTCCTTCTCTACTATAGAACTTCATGTCCAGCTTCCGCTGTTCTTGAATTCTACCTCCTTTTAAAGAATCTTCCATATTCCCCCTGAGGACGTTGTATATAGTGATCATATCCATACTGTTCTTCTCTTCAGACTTAGAAAAGGAGAGAGGAGAGAGAGAGAGAGAGAGAGAGAGAGAGAGAGAGAGAGAGGAGAGAGAGACACACACACTAAGCAAGAAAGAAATGAATATAGAGAGGGAGAAAGGCGACACAATAAAGATGAAAGAGCAGAGAGATACAGACGAACACAAACAATATTCAATTTAGCAATGTAAACAAATGATTAAAAAAAAGGGGAGGACGGCTTACCCTAACATTTCCCTGCATATGTTTTCTCTGCCAAATCCCTTCTCTACTGCTTTGTATGGTAATGAAAGAGAAATAATACATGAACCTGAAGCAGGACTCAGGGTAGGAGCGTTCAGTTTTAACTGGAGTCCCTCTTCATTCTGCTCCAACAAGAAATATAAATGTTATATGCTTTTGTAACATAATAATAAGTTAGATATATATACACACATACTAAAAGAATAGGAGTGGTAAGAGAAGAAAATATCAAAGCGTTCAGTAAGGATCCACAAGGTCTTCTCTGAGTACTCTTTATTTTCTTCTCCAAGGCTATGGGTCCCAACACTTGCACCAGAGGTGGTACCCTTTTAGGTAGATAATAAATGAGATATAATTTTATGTAAATGTTGTAATAATTTATACCAAATTGTTATATAATTTTGAAATTTACATAGCATCACAATTCTGCAGCTGTCAGTACAAATTCTCGAGTTATTGATCTCATTATATAAAGTACGTAAGGCATGTTGTACTCTCCAACTAACGATACTTACAAATTTATATACGAGGTATATTTAATATATTTTTCAATTATAGGGGCTGGGGGGGAGGGGTATCCCCCCCTGGCTGGAAGAAGGGGGACCCTTTGCCTCGGAGAAAAGCACACAAACGCTTAGAGGGCGATTTTTGGGTCCCTCCAGTGCAGTTTTAATGTTCTTTGTCCTACCACCCTTCTTGTTATGCTTTGGTTTGCTATATTACGTATATAATGTTAAAATTTATATATGCTGGATACAGAAAAAGGTTAAAAGCTATCTCCTTAGTTTCCTGAGTGGAACCGAGGACAATATAGTAGTTTCCCTATGGATAGCCTCACTGAGATGCTGACCTGGAAATATTATATTAATATACATATATTTAATATATGCGAACAAGCCTGAATGGTCCCCCAGACTATATGCAACTGAAAATCACATCCCAGAAGTGACTCGAACCCATACTGCCAGGAGCAACGCAGCTGGTATGTACAGGGACGCCTTAATCCGCTTGACCATCACGACACGGACATAAGTGATAGTGAAATAGCTTCGGCTATCACTTCCTTATGTCCGGTCGTGATGGTCAAGCGGATTAAGGCGTCCCTGTACATACCAGCTGAGTTGCTCCTGGCAGTATGGGTTCGAGTCACTTCTGGGGTGTGAGTTTTCAGTTATATTTAATATATAAAAATATATATAATATTATATATATATATATATATATATATATATATTTATATATATATATTTGCTATATATATATGTGATATATATACATATATATATATATCATGTTATATATATATTATATATATATGTGTATATTATATATGTGTATATATATATATCTATATATATATATCTATATATATGTGTATATATATATAGTATATATATATATATATATATATATATATATATGTGTGTATATATATATATGTGATAAT
>WNGS01165751.1:14043864-14061762 GCA_020271785.1 Procambarus virginalis
CCAATAATGACACAATCTCAAACATATGTAGCTCCCAAAATCTGATGGTAAATGTTTATGACATTCATATAGTTATTAGCCAAGTTGCCCAAGAAACTAGACCCATTTCTCTGTTTTTTTAGACAATGAGAATGTCCTCATTTTTTGTTGTCAATCCATATATGGCGTTAAATATATATTTTTTCTTCGATTATCTGTGAATATCATTAAGTTGTTTGTAAGGCAGTACAGTCTGCACGACATTCTACTCCTGCTGGGTCATGCACTGGTCCCTTCGAAACTTGTATCGACAAAACTTACCTTAGTAGGTTCCGTCGATACAACTTTGACGCGTCACAGAATGTGATTAGTTTCGGAAGACTGAATGATTGAATTCCTGTGTGTTGAACTGAATGTCTGAGAGCAAAGATGGAACTCAACGTCCCTGACTCCACTCCCTTCTCAAAACTGGTGAATAGAAACATTGTGCCGACCAATCGTTGATCGAGAACAAAGAATCAACCAATCAGCAAGGAGCTCGATGACGCAATACGAGCGTCAATACAGGCCGGACTATTTTCGCCAGCTCACTCGACGAGCAACCACGAGAGAGGAAACATCAACCTTACTCGACACTCATCAGCGTTCTCAAACTCCCTGTTCGTTCTCGTTGTGTCAGCCCCAAGACACAAACGCAGTAATATACAAACGGTCTATGAGCTGCCTGCAAGTGTCAGAGCCCAAGGGAAAGAGGGAAGGGAGGGAATTATCAGAGGGAAAGTGCCAAGCTATTGCGACTATAGAGGATCAGGGTAAGGTTTGGGGATGGAACGGGGGAAGGAATGTTGCCCAACCACTTAGACGGTCGGGGATTGAACGCCTACCTGCATAAAGTGAGACCGTCGTTCTCCCGTCCAGCCCAAGTGGACAGAGCTAATAATATTTCTCCCTCATTCGGAAATGGTTTTTTACTTCCTCAGCTGTGACGAAGGCTTTGTGCAGTGACGGAATGAGACCAACTCGACGATACTATAAATAGTTGGAGAAGAACAATCCGATGTAAGAACTGTTCTGCAACCAACTACTTAGAACAAGAATACTTATATTTGATGCCTTTGTTCATCTAGCAGATATGTACCCGGTAGTTAGGCAATTATATAGGAAGGTCAGTGACCCTGACAAGGAGGGGGGGCCTTCTTGACCCCACTATGGGAGTCTCAACGTATAAGTCATATGTTGTTGTGCCTTGGATTGCTATATTTAAAGCCATTACCAATACCTTTCCTTGCCAATTTAAATTACCTATTCGTGACAGTGCTATTTTTCCTTAATATAACTGGTTAATCGTTTAATAGATAATTACATTTGTAATAATTTCTTAGCAAATATATTGATCATGAGAAACTTTTTAAATGCAAGTGATTTGTAATTACAGTGTTGTTATATTTTGTATTACTGATTGATCCCTTTATATCCAAGCATATTTATGTATATTCTATATGCTCGTGAATTTTGAGATTGTTAAGGCTCGTATCGAAATGATTCATTGATGGGCGGTCAGAACGCGAAGATTACGCACCATTAATGTGCGTTTTGTGTCCAATCCTATAATTTATGCCTTAATATGTGTATCATTATAGACTGAACGAGTGCCTTATATATGTCAATGTGACAGTCATGATTTAATGTGTGTGTTGTGGTGTGTGGTGTGTGTGTGTGGTGTGTGTGTGTGTGTGTGTGTGTGTGTGTGTGTGTGTGTGTGTGTGTTATGATTGTGTGCACACGCGCGCGTTCTCTCCCTCTCTGCTGGTTGTATTTTGTTGAAATTTATGGGCATGCTGGAATTGCAGGAAATAGAACCAGTTGCATACTGAGCCGAAGTTTACAAGAGGAAGAGAAATATGTAGGCTTCTACATGAATTTTCTTTGTGCTTGTATCTGATGATATTATTATTTCCAAAACATGTAAAGAACTTATATTTATGTAACAACGTGCTGAAGGAAAAATATAAATAATGAATATCTTGGTCTGTAATAGAATATATAAATACTTGTAATGTAAACCTGTATGTAAATGAATACCTCATTGTACAAGGAAAACATTTAATGTAAATTCTTTTACGCATTCAGCGGTAGCGTGTACTTAATTTGGCGTCTGGATTGCAGAGATTCAAATATTCTATCAATTATTTAATTATAATGTTAAAATAATTAAGTTCACTGCAGACTACCTTCTTTGACTTCCGCGAAGGAAGCCCAAGTCAGGCCCATTCAGCTGAAAGAGGACACAAAGTTCTTTCACTTTACGAACAACAGAACTCCCTCGTCACTGGGAGCAAAGCCAGACTAGCCTTTCTTATCCTTGATTTTATTATCTATTATTAACCCATGGAGGAAGTTGGCGTACCCCATCAACTCAACAGGTGCTCGAGAATAATTACATCAAGTTGGGAGCAGGCAAGTCCCTAGAGAGGCTGATCGCCTGCGTAAGTTCTAATGACTGGAAGGTGTGTGAACATAGAGGGCTGTGAAAACTTGGATAATTATATGGATTATGTCTTTCAGTGGAAGAGGTGTACCATTAGCGAATTTTAAAGGTGGGATAATGTCTATGGAGAGCTTTCAGAGTAGTTAGGATGCTTCGTGTGGATTTTTCAAAGTCATCTCATGAGCTGGTATAACTTTGGCAATGTCTCACCTCATTACAAGTTTCCTCAATTCCTATCAACATTGACGGCAGCCTAACGCGGTCCTGTTTAGCGTCTCCACTTTGCCTCACTCGAGAAGCGATACCTAACGCAGTCACTGATGTGGACACCATGGCACAGGGTAAGATTCCCTGTGCTTAGGTGCTTGTACAGGCGTCGTTTGAAGTGTGCCAAAGTCTGCCTATAGTGTACTACTCAGTGACCTGCAAGACTGATTGCAAGGTTTTTTTACACAAAAAATATTGCTGCAAATATGAACCTATTTGCTGTGTCAACTAAATAGACTTTAAATTTTGGTAAAGTGTATGAGAGTATAAAGTGCATAATAAGTGTCTTCCGACAGGTACCCAACCCAAGGTCGTGTGGAGACGCACATACTTCCGGTGAGTGTCACATGCTGGATTCAGGATGTTGAAGCATTATCCTGCCCCCACTCTTGCCAAATAAAGGAATAAACAAATAAAGTTTTAGCATAAGAATATGCATATGACAAATATATACATCCATACAGTAACTCCTCCCCCCCTACGCCCCACTCCATAAAATATATTGTATTTGGTGTTTTGTATTTACCGAGTAATGTCAGTAATACGACATATGCAATCTAATTATCCTAGAGAAATACAGACGACGTATTTCTCGAGGATAAATACACCGTCTGCATTAAAGGTATGCCGGTGACATACTACAGAACGTAGAATACATCACCAGTATACCTCGAGTATATATGCTGAGCAGATTGCTTGGTTGTATATACCAAGGATGTGACCTAGGAATGTATGGCACCCAAGTAACACAATCAGAGATCAAGATCAACGAAACCTCTATATCTCTTTCCTAATT
Source organism: Procambarus virginalis (assembly GCA_020271785.1). Taxonomy (NCBI): domain Eukaryota; kingdom Metazoa; phylum Arthropoda; class Malacostraca; order Decapoda; family Cambaridae; genus Procambarus; species Procambarus virginalis. The sequence goes on from WNGS01165751.1 coordinate 14,047,395, forward strand.
ACTGCGGCTTGTGTTTACACTTAGCAATTTACGAACATCGAAACTACACAAAATAGGGTTGCTATTGTTACAACCAATTTTCGTAGAGCTTTCTTATAAACTCTTTAATGTAAACTAGGCCGCTATGATCGAGAAAAGATGTAGAGGTTTCGTAAGAGGTAATGAATCCAGGTCCAGAAGTTGACATTTTGCGTCGTCATAAGAAGCGTTTAATATCCATACGCATAATTTTTATTATTCGCAANGTTAGAACACCGGTTCAATTGGTTATCAGCTGACTACATTAATCACTGAGCAAAGAGCCTCAACCGATAAAACTTAACTACTGAACAATCTACCATCCAGATCACATGGTGCTCGGGATGCTTGGTGGATCTATACTTTCGACATCCGATTCAAATTCTTAAGAATTTATATTACACTAATATATATTATATTGGCCTTTTCGTCACTTAGCAATTTATATTAGCTTCTTGTCAATACAAATGTAAAAGCTATTTAGATTATGACCTTTGCATTTATAATATTTCTAATTGATGTGTAACCCCCACAAAATATATACGATCTCCACTTCCTGAAGGGAAAAAGGCTAAATATTTTTGTATTCGTTCAAAGTTAAAGAATTTAATCGCTCGTTTATCACGCTATATCTGAAGCCAATCACAGATATGCAAAGAGAATTAAGGATGGAATCAAAGTTCAATCTCGAGGGGAATCCTCCTCATGTTGCTCTCCAAATGAATGCAAGAGCTGACGAATTAGCCATTGCACGTGTTATCAATGATGCAGACTGCACCTACCATCAAGAAGTTATTAAGGATGTTGGGGACGGTTATAGTTGTTCTCTACAACCAGCCCGACAACAACAATTTCGTAGTTAAAATTAATTATCAGTTAAGACGCTAAGCTATTACGACTGTATAGCACTAGGAAGGATATGAGGATAAGGATTTGGGATGGGATGGGGGAAAAGAATGGTGCCCAACCGCTTGGCGTTCAATCTCCGACCGTTCGACTCCATTGTTGAAAGTCGAACTACATTTCATAGTACTATCATGGAAGGACAGCTGTATACTTCACTGTATTAGATGGTATACCCGGCGATTTCCGAGTCGATCTGGTGCCAAGGTATCCCCTCCCCCTACACACGCACCCTCTTCATTTCTTCAAACACGCACCCTCCCCGTCTCCCCAATCGTTGTACCACTCTTCCGTACACATTGTTTTGTGTCATTGTAAAGATCTTCATTCCAGCTAAATGTCCCCCGATAGACCTTTTCCATCTTCCACAAATACCTTCCCGTGTGTCCTCCCACATACACCCACCTATCTTATATGTGTGTGCACACACACGCAAATTCTCCCCATCTCCTCCCTCCCTGCACACACACGCCCTTCTCCATCCACGCGAACAGATCTGCCTTTTCTCCTCCCTCTCAGGTTTGAATTTAGAAAATTTTCACACCAACTCCCGCTCGCCAATGTTTCCTCTCCCTACATTTCATCACATGAGCATACAAATCTTCCAACCCGTATGAAAGCTGAACGGTAAAAGGCTTAAAAGGCCTTTCAACCGACGTATTCGGTTGATAGGCTTCCAGGCTTCCACAATTGTTTTCTGGACGGCCAATAAGTATATATCAGCTGTAAACTACTGGAGTATATATATCTCTTGTACTCAATAAAATTTTCTTCTAGTATACATGCATTTAGGCGAGAAAGCCGTAAAATAAAAAGCTTCGTATTTTCAGGCCAAATTTTTATTCTGCTTTACAATCTTTTTAACGAAAAATAACCGGTTGAATTGAAAATATAGATAAACCATGTAACAGTTTATGTTTAAGCTTTAATAATTAAATGCATAAATAATTAAATGGAAAAGACGCTTTCAAGAAGGAATAACAAATGCAACAGTCGAAAATACCAAAGTAAGATATTTATAAAAGAATCCATGGGAAAAGAGCGTGCGCAAAGGGTTATAACTGCAACAAAATTTTGACCACCACAAGCACAACCGCTGGGAGAGAAAAAAACAAGAGAATAACGCCTGCTATTATCCAAACAAAAAACTGTCCTCAAATCAGAGAGCTGCCCAGGCATCGATTCCAAAGTCACACGCTCTTTCATCTCCCCACTGTTCACTGCTACCGATAATTTCAAAATTAATAACGGTGGGGGATTTTGATTAGACGTTGAGAGCATCAAAGGAAAAGGGATAGAAGTAGAAAAGAGAGTGCAGGGACGCATAGAAAATGGGATGTGGATTGTTGGAAAAAGGAGAGAGTGGGAATGTTGGTTTCTAGGACAAAAATTGTCAGTGGGTCCAGGCGTCTGACAATTTTACAGACGTTTTGCCTTTGCCAGAAAATATATGCCGAGTCGAGAACTTTATTCCGAACATTCCTTCGCATATAAAATCCTGGTACATGAAATATATTTGTATTAAATATATTTTTAATTTACTAATTTACTGTGCTGAGAATGACCAATACAGAAGCTAACTGATCTGGATTCATTTGTAAACTCAGCATCATGTCAGCTTTCTCTCTTAAATAGACTGTCTTTATCTTCCCTGTCAATTCCCTTGAGAATCTTAAATGTGGTGATCATGTCCCCCTTAACTCTTCTGTCTTCCAGCGAAGTGAGGTTTAATTCCCGTACTCTCTCCTCATAGCTCATACCTCTCAGCTCGGGCACTAGTCCGGTGGAAAACCTTTGAACCTTTTCCAGTTTAGTCTTATCCTTTAGTAGATATGGACTCCATGCTGGGGCTGCTTACTCCAGGATTGGCCGGACATATGTGGTATTCAAACTTCTGAATGATTCCTTACACAAGTTTCTGAATGCCGTTCTTATGTTGGCCAGCCGTGCATATGCCGCTGATGTTATCCTCTTGATATGGGCTGCAGGAGAAAGGTCTGGCGTGATATCAACCCCCAAGTCTTTTCTCTGACTCTTGAAGAATTTCATCTCCCAGATGATATCTTGTATCTGGCCTCCTGCTCCCTACACCTATTTTCATTACAGTACATTTGCTTGGGTTAAACTCTAACAACCACTTGTTTAACCATTCCTTCAGCTTGTCTAGGTCTTCTTGAAGCCTCAAGCTGTCCTCCTTTGTCTTAATCCTTCTCGTAATTTTAGCATCGTCTACAAACATTGAGAGAAATGATTCTATACCCTCCGGGAGATCATTTACATACATCAGAAATAAGATAGGACCGAGTACAGAGTCCTGTGGGACTCCACTGGTGACTTCACGCCAATCTGAGGTCTCACCCTCACCGTAACTCTCTGCTTCCTATTGCTTAGGTACTCCCTTATCCACTGGAGCACCTTACCAGCTACATCTGCCTGTCTCTCCAGCTTATGTACCAGCCTCTTATGCGGTTCTGTGTCAAAGGCTTTCCGACAATCCAAGAAAATGCAGTGTGTGTGTGTGTGTGTGTGTGTGTGTGTGTGTGTGTGTGTGTGTGTGTGTGTGTGTGTGTGTACTCACCTAGTTGTGCTAACCTAGTTGTGTTTGCGGGGGTTGAGCTTTGGTTCTTTAGTCCCGCCTCCGAACCGTCAATCTACTGGTGTACAGATTCCTAAACTTCTCGAGCTCTATCATATCTACATTTGAAACTATATTTGGAGTCTGCCTCCACCACATCACTTCCTAGTGCATTCCATTTACTAATCAATTCTAAATATGTGTGTGTAATTCTATATATACACAAGTAGATAAGTATATATATACACACATATATTATATATATATATATATATATAATATATATATATATATATATATATATATATATATATATATATATATATATATATATATATATATATATATAATATATATATATATATATATATATATATATATATATATATATATATATATATATATATATATATATATATATTACACACACACATGTGCAGAAAATGCTAGTACTTGCTCTCTTTAACAGGCTACAGTCAGATGCAACATTTAACTTAAAAAAAATGCATTAAACCGGACGTTAATCACGAACAAAATACAAGCGATCTTTTCGTATAAAAGATGAACAAAATAGAGGAAAATAAAATTCATATATAGATAAATAAAATATTACTAATTTGGAAAAATAAATGTATGCGAGCCAATGCTCCTAGTGATAGGTATATATAGCGCTTCTCATGCACGATATCTAATTTCTTCGCGAATAACTTAATCAGAAAACAACGTACAAGACGCAAGATAATCACCTTGTGGAAGGAATACAATATGCAGGGGATGAGTCACAATAACGTGACTAAAGTAAGTTGACCAGATCACACACTAGAAGGTGAAGGGACGACGACGTTTAGGTCCGTTCTGGACCATTCTCAAGTCGATTGTCATCAAGGAATACAATAGTTTAAGGTCCTTGGAATAATTATGTCACCTAATGTACAATGAACATAATTTTTTTTTAGCATCAGCCAAGAAAATGTTAGGGGTAGATTATGAGAACTTTCAAGTAAAATGATCTTATCACAGTGCAACTGTTCATGATTATCTGTGCTTTACCGCCTTGAGTACTGCTCGGTACTCACTACTACTTCCACAGCAGGAGAGAGTGTCCTGAAATGTTCAGGAATACTGAGAACATACATGACAGTCATACATGACAGTCATTCATGTCAGTCAAACATGACAGTCATTCATGACAGTCATACATACATGACACGATAGAGCATCTAAACTATTGGGAGCGTCGCTTGGCTCTCAAAATGTACTCTCTCAAGAAAGGAGAAGACAGAACTGTCACATCTCAAATTTATGAAGTAAAATAACATACTGGAGTTAACGATTTAGTAGGAAATGTTGAATTTCCTCGCTGAAGGGTAGCGGTGCCTACACACACACTATATATATATATATATATATATATATATATATATATATATATATATATATATATATATATATATATATATATATATATATATATATATATATCTATCTCAGAAGTACACAAGCTATTCAATATCCTCCCAGAAAACATCAGTAGTATTGCTGGAACAAAGTGAACGTATTCAAGAAACAAACTGACATGTTCTAGCAAGACGTGAAGGAGCAATCGAGTCATAGCTGTCACGTAGACCTGCAGGCCGCTTCAAGCAACAGCCTGCTGGACCAACTCATCAAGAGCCAAGCCTGGCCTCAGACCAAGACTTGGGAAATAAAACTAGATATAATTCAAGATATGTAGATAACTATATTTTCTATTTTATAAAATTCTTGTTATAAGTCAGATATAAACTCAAGGAATACTCCAGGTATACTCAAAGGTGTTTCTTCTTTGAGTCGGATACTTCGGGTATAGGCTCCTTGTGCATGGTGGGTGAATCTGTGATGTGATCCTCTGTTGCATCAGTTGCTCATGACAGCCAGAGGCTCTCAGGGTAAAGGTGACCTATCGATAGCAACGTCATTATGGTTTGTGAGGTGCGCGGTGTTGCTTATGGAAGCTTATGGAAGAAACTTCAAGTATTTTCCCAGAAAATACCCCTCTCTCTTGCCTATTTATTGCCTTTGCCTCCTTCCTCTAATCACAATCGACTTGATAATGCTCCAAGACGGACCGAAACGTCGTCGTCTCTTCACTTTCTAGTTTCTGTGGTTTGGGCAACATTTTTCAGCCTCGTTATTGTGACTCTTCATCTACATATTTTCCCCAGACCTTTTTCTTTTCGTCTTTGAAGCACCAGTAGAGTTATAAGCCTTGCTGCTATGCCTCAAAATACAACCGGAGTTATTTTGCAAGAAGTTGTTTTGTAAATGAACACACACGACTTGCTATACTGTTATTGATTATGTTCCTTTATTTCTTGCCTAAAATGCTGATGACTTATTTCTAGCTCTTCTATATTTCTATTCACGTTACTTGTGAGTGGCTTCTTGCAGGTCTGCGTTCGATCCTCGATGGTACAAGTGGTTATCTTGAGAAGATTTTGGGGCTTAGCGTCCTCACGGCCCGGTCTTCGACCAGGCCACCATTTTGTTACACATCCCCATGAAGCAGCCCGTAGCAGCTGTCTAACTCCCAGGTACCTATTTTCTGCTAGGTGAAAAGCGGCATCAGGGTGAAAGACACTGCCTATTTGTTTCCACCTTCACCGGGGATCGAACCCGGAACCTTAAGACTACGAATACCGAGCGCTGTCCACTCAGCCGTCAGCCTGCGTGGCTGTGCTGTATACCTTCCCTCCGGCCAACCCCAGACCCATGTCCTCATATTCCTTACAAGGGTTATAGCGACACACAGACTTAGCACTATCTCTTGGTAATCATCTTCATTTTTGGCTTCAGATGAAATAATACGCCATTAATACCCAGTGAATAATTGGGTGATCGTTGCGGCCCTTCCTCCCTCGCTGTCAAGCTGATGAATCTCCTCATTACACTTAACAAGTTCGTTCGCCCAATGACGAACACGGCTCTGGTCCCCACTGCCTCATTATATCACTGCCAACACAATTTAGTCGTTACGAACGTCCAGGAAAGCCAGCAGTGTCGGGGTGTGGAATGTGAAGGTGAAGGGGGAATGGTATGAGGAAGAGAGCGAGAAGGAACGGGAAGAGGGAGGGATGCTGGGAACTGGGAGCTAGTAAGAGTGAAAATGGGAGGGAAAAGAAGTGTGAGAAAAGAGGAAAGAAAATATAACATGAATTATAGGTTGGAAAAAGAAAAGAGGAAGGTTAAGAGGGCATTAAAGGGGGAGGGAAACAGGCAGGAAAGGGGGAGCAAAAGCAGGGATGGAAGGATGGAAATATTGAAAGCAAGGCTTAATTGGTTTGATGTGAAGATAGTGAACATGGAGTGAGAGTGTGGTTATTGCAGAGTTCCCAGAGGGTTACTGTATCACCTTCACCATTTCTGAGTATGTGTGTGGTAGGTGTATGGCCGCCTGCAACCTGCAGAAGTACTAGCCCAATACACCTCAAGACCAACCTAGTTCCCTAAGTCCATAACATTATATATTAATTCCTTATTTGGGTGCTGCTAGCTTTAATTTTCTTTAAGAAGTTAGTAACGTTTTCAAGACACAGTCACAGATAAACTTGAAATTGGATTTTTTCTTCTGATCTAGTTAATTCTCTCTCTTCAGTGTTCCAGTTTTGATGTTAAATATGTTAGGCATACCTCACGATACCTTAAGCCCCGTACCTGTGAACATACGAGTACCTCGCTCCTAAGTGACAGACCTGCGTGGCAAATTACATCCATAATACTTGATCACTGTGAAGCCATGAGTTACCCATCACACTTATAATTTCTAATTCCTTTAGACCAGATCTTAACATCATTGAATCGATTTATATTGCTAAAATGAGACATGAGTAAAATAGGTTCTAAAGCTGTGCTTAGAATCTATTTTACTACTACTCTTAAAAAATCTTCAAGTATGTTTATAGGCTATTTATCGTTTTGGCCTTTTTAACTGATTCATCAATATTTCAACGATTTGTTTAATAATTCATTATGTTTTTTTGCCTTAGTCATTTGTTCTTTTTAGCACTGCTAATTTAATTTGATATTCAAAACGTTTGTACACATAGAAAATAAATGAAGATGTATGTCTTTTCCCCTGAATTACTGAACTGATGTTTCTTTATAAATATATCCTGCAAGAGTCTATACTATATAACATCACTGTAGCTATCTTCACTACCTGTACACCTCCTGGAGCCTCATATAGGTAATCTATATGTTCTAGAGGCTCCCAACACTTAGTCATATAAAAAGTAATATACTGCATAAATATTAATGATTACATTTTTAAATATTTTAAAACAATGATAAAACATTAGGGATTCTGTGCAGAACATGTCATCTATGACTTCACAGAGGCATGTGGATCAACGCTCGTTCCTTTACACCCACCAATAAAATTTTGTGAGGCTTATTCAATTTCTTTCTTTAACATGCACCCCATACCCATCCCGAGGGCGGTGGTGTAAAGGATTACAGAGGCACATAATCGGTTCAGGAACTGAACCCTCTAGTTCGTTTAGCTAAGCAAATAATCTTTTGACGCTAGTTACAAAATTATTGATGTTATATATAAATGTACACACACTCATGCATACATGTACATATACATACGAATACATATATACATACACATATATTTAATCACCACACAAATACACACTTCAATAACCTTTTGTGTCACAAGTGATCAACAAGAGGCTCACAACAGTCACTATACAAGGCACTTTACATCTATGGTGAGTCACACAGTTACTAGTCTTGCTGCACACCCACCCAACTGGGCGGCAGCTTTACAGTCATGTGCATGCATTACCTACAGTAAGCAAATTTTGGATACTTCGCTAAAATTTCGGGCAGCACATTATGAATGAAGTACTTACACATTTCTTGGACACTATTGATGGTGTTATCTCTAAATTCCGCGATTTTTTCACATTCCATTATATAATGACGCAAAGTATGCGAATAGTTCTGCTCACAGAGTTTACATTTAGTCAAATGTACATCAGCAGATGTTACAAATTCCCAGAGATACTTATAACCGAGCTTAAGCCTAGCAGTGGTAACATCTAGAAGTCTGCTGACATTTTTGGATGAACCACAGACGTGCGGTACTTCCTGCATAATAGAATGATGATGGATGGAGTAACTTGTACTCACCTAGTTGTACTCGCTTAGTTGTGTTTGCGGGGGTTGAGCTCTGGCTCTTTGGTCCCGCCTCTCAACTGTCAATCAACTGGTGAGGTGTGTGGGAATTTCACTTTGCCTCAAGTCTCCGAAATTTAGTCGGAGAGGCGAAATTTAATTTAAATTATTTAATTTAAATTATTTAGAAATTTAGACAGTTGAGAGGCGGGCAGAAAGAGCAAAGCTCAACCCCCCTGCAAACACAACCAGGTGAATACACACACACAGACACAAACACACGCGTGGCAGTAAAGCTTCATGGATGCTCTAGCAGTGAGTGTATATATAATGGCACCTGGCCTTCCTGGAAGTATTGCAGGGATCATTATGCAATGACTGGAGGGACATGAGCCTTCCTGGAAGCGTCGCTATTGACTCTCAGTTTAAAACCGCCTCGAGAAAGGAGATGACATGCGCTATAAAATAAAGTACACGTGCACTCTCGTGCTTACGTGTGTGTGTGTGTACTCGCCTAATTGTACTCACCTAATTGTGCTTGCGGTGGTTGAGCTTTGGCTCTTTGGTCCCGCCTCTCAACCGTCAATCAACTGGTGTACAGATTCGTGTGTGTGTGTGTGTGTGTGTGTGTGTGTGTGTGTGTGTGTGTGTGTGTGTGTGTGTGTGTGCAAGCGCGCGCGCTTTCCAAACTGTGTTTGCTAGATCGAAACTCTGCTCTCGGTCCCCTTTCCTTTTCATACGTCGGTCATCTGATACAATGGTGCTTAACAATAAGATTTGTTATTTCTACATTTAAATCTACAGACGGTATTGACCATAACTGCCTTCTCCTCCTCTAAGTCATTTCATTTACTCATTATTCTTTGGGTAAGGAAATGTTTCCTTGCATCCCTACTGTTCATCTGCCTTTCTAGATTGCAATCATGGTGCTTCGTTCTGCTGTAAAACTGGCGAAATTTAAAGTCGTTATTCATTTTATTACTGCTTAGGATCTTATACATCACAATCATGACTTCTTTTCCCCGTCTCCGGAGTTATGTAGTTAGATCTATTCGTTCTTCCTCGTTCTCCTATACTTGTGGACTAGTATATGTCCTATACTAGAATACAAATCATATACTTGTGGACTTGTGTACTCTATTTGTGGATATGTAGGAGCCGTACTCTACAAAACTACTCTCCTAATCCATTGCTCAGAATTCCTCCTTGTGTAGATTTCTGGGAGCAGCGCTGATGTTTGCCTTCTTTGCATATGCCGCTTGTGTGATTATGTTTATTGTTGCGTCTGGAGACAGATTTAGTATTATGTTTACTCCTAAGTCTGTTTTATTAGGTTGCGAGATCTGCTTTTCCTCTCAATAAACTATTCTTATAGTTCCCCCCCCCCCCCCGCACCCTTCTCCATTCTCATTATCTTACATTTACGTGGGTTAAAGTCAAGCAGGCATCTCCTGTACGCAGTTTGTCTACGTAGCTTTGCAGCATTCTGCAGTTCTCAGGTGTCATAATTCTTTACTGGATACAGTTTGGCATCGTCAGCGAGCATCCATAAATATAACTCCACTTACACACAGAAATCACAATAGCGTGATGCATAAATGAACAAATCCACAAGGGCCGACCATGTCGTAGCTCAGTCGTTTAAGGCAGCGTCTGGGATGCTCTCAGACGTAAGTTCGAATCCTCGTCACGGTCCTTACGGATTTGTTCATAACTCCACTTCCTATATCAGATCAGTAACATTTACAAGGACAATGGTGGAGCTCAATACTGGTAACTCTCCTCCAGCTACATCTCTCCCTTCTCATTGACTGTTTTCTTTCTGATAGGTACTCCTTCACTGATTCCAGATCTCTTCCTTCTAGTTGTGTATACTCATCGAACTTGATTAAAAGTTTTGCATGTTACTCGATGTCTAACGCTTGCTGATGTTTCAGAAACAAGTAGTTACCCTTCTATTTATTGCTCTACTAATGTTATCGTAAAATTTTGTACCAAGTTTAACAGTGAAAAATTTCCTATAACAGGACGCCATGTTGTCGTATGGTTACATAATGAATCAAAAGTGTTCCATTAGCCTTCTCGATATTGTCTCTTAGAACGTTGCAAGTATACTTGTCAGTGACTTGTTGTACTATTGGAGGAAAAAAATTTAATAGATTGTGGATGAAGAAAAACTTCTTGTGGTAATGTGCATGCTTGAGAGCATGATAGGAAGATGTCGATAAAAAGACAAATTTAATCTTATGTAGGAATCAGTTTTCTTCCTGGTATCTATGGGGCTTAATGATGTTTTCTACAGAAATTTAGGGGTTGCAATGGCGTTTCCTTCACGGTTTCTAAAGTATCTTATTACATGGTCTTATTACTATCGCTTCGAATAAATAATCCCAGTGTCCTATATGCCTTATTACGAACATTTATGCATTGTCTTTCTATTTATAGTAATACCATGCATATATATTTCTCTCAATGAGCAGTTCGCGGGTCTTGCTCGATCAGGGGAATGTGTGCTTGAGCTCACATGTTTCAGTAGGTGGTGGTCACCTACACACCTCATTAGACATTATTAAGTAATTACTGGAAATCTGTCCATATATTGATATCCAATACGAATTTTCCCGATGCTCTGGGGAGCGTCTCGTGCAAACTATCACCACACCATTGTTTCTGAAACTTTTTAAATAACATTAAAAAATTATTAATAATACTTGTGAGGGTTCTAGAAGATATTGTTGAGAATGAATGAGTGTATTTCCCAAAGTGTTTTGATTGTTGGTTAAGAGGTTATGTGCCCTGACAACTCATCAGAGGCGATAACTATCCCCGTCAGTTCGCTCGTATTATATATTTACATTATAATTAGAGAAGTATAATAATAATAGTTTATTATTTATAATTATTCTGTTGAAAATTAAAAATTTTGTTGATATTCACATTTCGGCCGTAGTAACCATAAACACGCACAATCAACACAGTCACCACTACTCTCACAACCCCGCCAACGGAGGGCCAACATACACCTTAGCACAGATACAAAGCAACTGGTAACTAATTTGGAAAACCAAAATTCAATTGTTTTCTTAAGAGTCATTTAGTGAAAAGGATAGAGTGGGTTAATCACCAGAATACGTCACCAAAGCTTTGCAAACACTAACTGCGAATACAGATAACACATGTTGCATAGCAATCATTCGAAGGTCATTCGATACAAAATCATGCAACAATTGACTAGAAGCCTCCCTATGGAAGGGAGAAGAGCTCAGGTGGCCCAAATAACCCTCTCACCCTGGCGTAGTCTACTTCGCCTGATGGAGGTAACTCAATGGTTCCCAGAGGCATCATATCTGTCTCTTCTCTGAAGCAATAAGCCTCTGCAGGAACCCTACAGTTTACAGTTTACTGGCCATAACTCCCTGTTAGGTGTGGATTAGCCTCAAGAGCCAACAGTGCCTGATAGCATCAATAACTTGACTGGAAAAGCAGATAATTAGTTGATTATTTTGAATTAGGTTGTGACCAGGCCTATACGGTTGGCGCGGCCAGCACCCCACACTGTAGGACCCTGCGTGCCTTACTTACACCTAACCTTTCATGCCAACATTTCACAAGAAAATGTCAAATAAAAAAGGACTATTCAGTTCGCAGTATAATTTTTGACGTAGTCAACAAATCGGCGATGTAGTTCGCTTACCTTTACATGTAAAATTGGTAACCGTAAAGTGAAAGGTTCGTTTTGATAGAGCGTATGTTTCAATGGCTTCTCTCCTCATTGTTAGCACGAACGTGCGTGCGTGTGTTTAATCACCTAGTTGTACCCACCCTATTTGTGCTTGCGGGATTGAGATTTGGCTCTTTGTTCCCGCCTCTCAAAGGTCAATCAACAGGTGTACAGATTCCTGAGCCTATTGGGCTCTATCATATCTACACTTGAAACTGTGTAGGGAGTCTGCCTACACCAATCACTGTATGGAGGCGCGCGCGCTCACCTATTTATGCCTGAAGGATCGAGAATTAGCTCTTGGAACGCGCTTTTCCATCCTCCAGTAGTCTTATGATATGGCCATACTGCCCTATGTCTGACATATCTACTTTAAAAATAATGAATGGCGTTTGCTTCCATATGTCCTCTTGTACTAATGATATTAATTTTTAACATTTCTCTTTTTTTCCACTCGGTCAATCCCCCTAAATATTTTATACGTCTTTATCATGACCCTCCTTATCTCAACTCTTTTTCTAGTATCATATGATTTACTTTCCTCTCTCTCTCTTCATAACTCATCTCACGCGATTCTTGGAAGAGCAAACTTCAGAACCTTTTCGAGTTTCCTTGAACTTGCTGTTTGAATATGCAGAATCGAGCTATTGGCTATCGGACCCCGCCTTTCTAACCCATCTATTTTCCTCTATTATATCTACTACATATTATCTCTAACACACACACACACACTCCCCAGGAAGCAGCCTGTAGCAGCTGTCTATCTCCCAGTTACCTATTTACTACTAGGTGAACAGGCGCATCAGGGTGAAAGAGAGACTACCCATTTGTTTCCGCCTCCGCCGTGAAACCCGGGCCATTAGAACTACGATCCCCAGGCGCTATCCACTCAGCCACGAGGCTTGTGTGTTTCTTTACATGAGGGGGTTCCACGATGGGGCGGCATACTGCAAAACTTTCTCTCGTAGGCAATGTACAGCGATCTAAATGTCGCGTATTTAGATTTTAAATGATGTTCTAACTTTTGTTAGTGTAGCGTATATAGCTGACGTTGTAGCTGCTGACGTTTGTCCTATATATTATGTGACTCGTGAGTTAGGTGGTTGGTGCTCCGTCCACTCCAGGTGTTCTGTAGTCGTTACAGGGAGGCAGTTCCCCCTTTTTTTTCTTGTGAGATGTCTTTGTGCCTCCTGACGTCTGTTCTTATTTTTGTCACCTTACACTTGATGGTATTGAGCTCCAGTAGAGTGCCAGCAGCCAGAGTGCCAGCAGCCAGAGTGCCAGCACCCAGAGTGCCAGCACCAGAGTGCCAGCAGCCACAGTACCAGCAGCCACAGTACCAGCAGCCACAGTACCAGCAGCCACAGTACCAGCAGCCACAGTACCAGCAGCCACAGTACCAAGCAGCCACAGTACCAGCAGCCACAGTACCAGCAGCCACAGTACCAGCAGCCACAGTGCCAGCAGCCACAGTACCAGCAGCCACAGTACCAGGCAGCCACAGCAGTACCAGCAGCCACAGTACCAGCAGCCACAGTACCAGCAGCCACAGTACCAGCAGAAGAAGCAGCCACAACCAGTACAGAGTGTCTAATAAAGTAACAACATTAAGAGTAAAAATGGAAGGGAAAGAAAAGAGAAGATGGAGAAGGAAGAGTAGAAGATGGAGAACGAGGTGGAGGAGAGAGGAAGCAGAAGAGTGCGCTGAAGGAAATGCCTTGACGTCTTCTCTCGTATTTACTTAAAGCAGTTTCCTCTAGCAAGTTTAGAATTAAAACTTTGCCAGTTGAGCGTGTGTGTGTGTGGTGTTGGGTGGAGCTGCGGGGAGCGGTCTCCTACTTGGACTATGAATTTCTAGTTATCTGCCCAGTATTCCTGATGAGAATTTAGTTTTGTCGGAGCTAGGCACTTTGAAGCATTGCCTCGTTACGAGAGACATGCGAACCGTCTCGTTACGCGTGAATGGTGGACTGTCTCGTTACGTG
>WNGS01165751.1:14092402-14106509 GCA_020271785.1 Procambarus virginalis
GAGACGGATGAAAACATCGTCACATCTGTGCTTCAAAATGTGCAGGTTATGCGTCTTATTTTCGCGAGGTAAATATATTACAGTCTGTAAACACACTTTTTTTCAGACATAGATCAGGTTGTCTCTCACCCAGAGACACCTGGGCGCCTGACAGCTGGGGGACAGCGCTTCGGATTCGTAGTCCTGAGGTTCCGGGTTCGATCCCCGGTGGAGGCAGAGACAAATGGGCAAAATGTTTCATTCACCCTGATGCTCCTGTTACTTAGCAGTAAATAGGTACCTGGGAGTTAGACAGCTGTTACTGGCTGCTTCCAGGGGGGTGGAGGCCTGGTCGAGGATCGGGCCGCGGGGACACTAAGCCCCGAAATCATCTCAAGATAACCAAGATAACCCTGAAGTTTTATCACAAAATTTCAGTTCAGTCCCCAAGACATGTGTTTATTTTAGCTCAATTCCCATTAAAACATTAATTTATTATGTCAAACGAAATATCATTAACTTACATCATGACGACGTATTCAACCCCTTTATCTAATTAAAGTCCCACTTCTTTACCCACAATAAAGTGGAGTCTCCTCTCAATCCCAAGCACATTAAGGATTCATTCACCAATCACCACCCCACCTGGACAATGTACACAGGACTGACAATAAGAGCATTACACACTTTACGCACCCTCGGCGTCCCCCTGAGGCTTGGACAATGAGAGGATTACTCCTCTCCCTTCAGTCTGCACTTATCTATATGCTCGGACAGAGACCAGTAATGGTGTCCGGTTCCTCTCCCTTCTCTTCCACTGTGTGCAAAAGGCTTCTGTAATCTATAATCGTTTGTTCAATCACGTGAATATCTAGAACTGAATTAAACACGAGTGTCTGGTTGTATTTATTTAGGATTTTGTATATGTATTGGTTTTTCCGTGATGGGGGATTATGATAATTTGGAAATTTGGGTGAGGATGGTATTGATGTTTTAGATAATGCTGTGTTGATTCTAATGGCGATGATAATGGTGACCTGATAATGGCGATGATGTTGGTCATTAAGATGATGATAATAGTCCTGGAGTTAGTGATGATGGTGACGATTAAAGTGGTGACTTGAAAATGGAAAGGAATCCATGGTGCCCAACCACTTGTGGACGGTCGAGGATTGAACACCGACCTGCATAAAGCGAGACCGTCGCTCTACCGTCTAACCCAAGTGGCTATAGAGCACGTGACTCCCCCCTCCCCCCCAAGCTATCTCGTGGACACTCACCCTAATCTCACCTTGAAACTTGGGCAGTGACGTGATTTTATAACCCAATAAAAAGTTTTATATTTTTCTTTTCATACAACAACCATTCCGTATTTCAAAACTTACCGCGCAGGTACTTGCTCACGGTCTAAACGATCGAGAATATGGCTGTGGAAATGTGATTTAACAGTCGTTGCGGCACTGAACATAAACAGAGGAACTTCGTTCAATGACTACAAACTGCTTCTGACGCGAGGAACAAGTGGTCGTGAAAGACTACATGATTAGCATTTATTCTGTGGCCTGAGTTAACTATAATAAAAGAAATGTTCGATTGAAGACATATTTCATCCCTGTGTGTGTGTGTGTGTGTGTGTGTGTGTGTGTGTGTGTGTGTGTGTGTGTGTGTGTGTGTGTGTGTGTGTGTGTGTGTACAGTGTGTGTGTACAGTGTGTACAGTGTGTGTGTGTGTACAGTGTGTGTGTGTGTACAGTGTGTGTGTGTTTGTACAGTGTGTGTGTGTGTGTGTACAGTGTGTGTGTGTGTGTGTGTGTGTGTGTACAGTGTGTGTGTGTGTGTGTGTACAGTGTGTGTGTGTGTGTGTGTGTGTGTGTGTGTGTGTGTGTGTGTGTGTGTGTGTGTGTGTGTGTGTGTGTGTGTGTGAGATTGCGTTTCTATCTCCGAGGTTGAGAAGTTTTTCAGACTGCTCACGATCTGATTTCACGTCGAAATGGATATGACGAGGAAAAAACGATGATTTGGGTACATTTGCTTTCTGGGAAGGTCAAATTATATTTCAATGGTCGATCTTTATATATATTTTAGGCAACGAAACGTGGATACCATTGCAGAGAATATTTGTGTTGCACTTGTGACTAGAGGTACACGTATCACGAGTGGTTATCATGGTACCATATGCATCACGAGTGGTTATCACGGTAGCATATGTATCACGAGTGGTTATCATGATAGCATATGCATCACGAGTGGTTATCATGATAGCATATGCATCATGAGTGGTTATCATGATGGCATATGCTTCACGAGTGGCTATCATGGTAGCATATACATCACGAGTGGTTATCATTGTAGCATATGCATCACGAGTGGTTATCATGGTAGGATATGCATCACGAGTGTTAATAAATCTATCAGGACAATTAGGGGCAGATCCATTTAGTTAAGAACCACATGCCATCCCTTGGCAAATGTTGACATCAACAAGAATGTCGCTATTCCTATCGTGGTTGCAAAACCCATTAGCTATATCAGCATCATTAACATCAGTGTTAGAGGGGAAACACACTCAAACCTTTCTCTAACGGGGTACAGTGGTTTTCTGAAGCTCTTTATCTAATAGATACATAAAGAAACCACGATTAGCATGCTAATTCTAAACCACTTTGCAAAATAAGCCAATTCAATTTGTGGTAAATTTTCTACCCACGTCCCTGTAAGCAGACTTCTCTATTCATCTCTATTCCCAGTGCTACTTTACCTACCTTTCTCCCTTACATTTAATGTGTTTGGTGAAATTCAGTGAGGACTGATTTTTTAATTTAGTGAGGTTGGAATTTAGAGAAATCTGCCAATTCATTCAAATGACATATGGGGCTCGACTCAGACCACCCTATGAATTGCCCATAAACCAGATGATTAACCCTGCAAAGTTTCGTGAGACTAGCCCAAAGCCTCTGGCCACCACAGAAACAAACACATTTTCTCTTGTAGGTTATATTTCTATAAACTAATGACTCCTGAAGGATTCGAACCTAGGCGGCCAAGGTCTCCCCCCACTGGCAATACAGAATTGAGACCACTCCATCATCGATTAGTTAAGAGTGTTTGGAAAGGAGTCAGAAAGAAAGCCAGGGAATCACTCTGCAACATTCCCTATGCATACTGGCCGCAGTTATTTCATCAGTTCCCTAACCATGCTGGGATTACACTGAGTGTGCAAAGCCTGAATAATAGTCATGGTCCTCAAGCAATGTTTTCTAAAAAAGAAAAAAACTAATAACCCCTTAAGGACTCGAACCTAAGTGGCCAGTACTGACCAATATTTATTCCACTGCGCCACGCATATGCTCTTTATTGTCCCACGACACAATAATAATAATTCATTGCGTTGGGGGACAGGTGGCCATTGTATATAATATATATATACATATACAATACATATACATATAACGTGTGTATATACATATAACGTGTGTATATACATACACACTTAGGCTTATATTAAGCCCCCCCCCCTCTCTAAGGTAGAATTCCTAGTCCTCCCCAGGATGCTACGCCACAACAAGCTGACTAACTCCTTGGGTACCTATTCACTGCCGGGTGAACAAAAGTATTAGGTGATAGCTGGGCGTATTATGAAATACGCCCAGCCATTTCTGTCTGGGATTCGAACACTGAATTCCAGATTGCGAATCGAAAACGAACCCAATTTTTCGTTCAAATGTGAAGAGAACGAACAGAGACGGAGAAACTTTTATATACACAACGGCTTTTGTTATAAAACAAAGAGGCATAAAAGTTCATGAGGTAAATTTATGACTGTGAAAAGGTTCCGAGAATTAGGTTATTTTGGGACCCTGCAACATTGCACTTCTGGGCGTGGCTGTTCTTGAGTGAGCCTCATGTCTCTTGCATAGTCATACGAGCAGGTGACATCAATCATACGAGCAGGTGACATCAATCATACGAGCAGGTGACATCAATCACACGAGCAGGTGACATCAATCATACGAGCAGGCGACATCAATCATACGAGCAGGCGACATCAATCATACGAGCAGGCGACATCAATCATACGAACAGGTGACATCAATCATACGAGCAGGTGACATCAATCATACGACAGGTGACATCAATCATACGAGCAGGTGACATCAATCATACGAGCAGGCGACATCAATCATACGAGCAGGCGACATCAATCATACGAGCAGGCGACACCAGTAATAAGATTGGGTGGGATCGTAAAGTCATACTAGTTTTCAAGCAAACACCAAGCAAGCAAGTCTTTCCTGAAAGCCAGCTTCAGCAGCCACCATTTAACAGGTTCAGTAGTGGGATTGTCCCCTCTGGTGAATGCCCAAATGCCAGACTCTAACTAGGGACTACAAAGACTGAATTCAACCTTCCATGAAGCAAGTTTTTCTCCTTGGTTCCGGCTCCGAATGGGAAATGATCCAGTTTATTGCAAAAAAAGATGCATTTAATATCTCCTCCAGGTCTTCTTTTTGATATCAAACGCCCACCTGGCATTGATAACCGAACCGTTAAATAATTGAGACTGATGTGAACACTCAATTACATAATGCAGATGAGGAATCTATTTGTGATGAATATTAGATGAGATTGGTTTGGGGGGGGGGAGGGGAAGTTGCATGGTTGTTGTTGCATGGAGAGCCATTGTAATTCAGGACAGTCTATTGGTCTAATGAAGCAACATATTGCAGAGGCTGTAATGCACTGTATCAGCAGACTGATCAGTTTAGACCCAAATAATAGATGCCAGGTTTTTGCCAATTATTATAATATATATCTATAATATATATATATATATATATATATATATATATATATATATATATATATATATATAATTAATATATAAGCTGCTCTCATGTCATATAGACTGCAGGTCTGTGTCTTCCTCTCTCTCTCTCTCTCTCTCTCTCTTTCTATATATTCCAATTAGAATGGTTTTGAAACACCAGAAGCTCAATTAAATAATTAACTCCTCTCCGCCAGCGGTAAGGGAGCCTGGCAGGGTGCTCCAGTGCGGTTTAATCCCGACCCAAGTTGTGTAATCACTCTCCCAAGTTAGGGAAAACTCTCAGATTTTTTACCATGAGATGTGGATTAGAAAATATAGAGCTGGAGAGATTGCAGGCGTTTTACTCAAGTTTAGTTTTACGCTTCGGTTCTTATCAGACTCCAGAGCCAACGATGTTTCCATTTGAAAATACGCGAAATTTTCCTTAATTTCTAACCCACTTCCCCCCTCTCTAACCCACTTTCCTCTCTCTTTTCCAATCTTCCTCCCTCTCTACACCCTCTATCTCTCTCCTCTACTCTTCTCTCTCTTCCCCTCATTAAGCACTAACACGTTCGCTTCGCGACCCAGCACTGGTGTCGAGGACTTGACAAGTAACTGTTGAGTGCATTTATTGAATCACAGTGTTACGTGGCATTTATTTTTTTGATGGCTATTCTGACCCGCCCATGGTGGCACGAACCCAACAGCAATTACTGGAGAAAGGGAGAGAAGCTAGTCCCCCTACCATCTGGTCTTCAACATCGAACAGTCATTTTAGATTTTTTAATATAACGTTTAAAATTATATAATCAAATAACTAGTAAATTTATAATCCCTTGTGGTGTGAACTTTGACCTCTGAATGACGACACTATGTTCGAGGGGATTAACAGTTCATTGGCAGTTTTAACGCAAAGATTTATAATAAATTGCAACATCATTCATGTCTGCAATCACCACCCCTAAGACTAAATTGGCTAATATTGCATGTGAATGGCGCCTAGCCACTCCTAAGCTTTAAACCTGTGTAACTAGATATGTTCTGGTATGTGTGAGGGGAAATACCTCTCTGTTTGGAAACAGAGTACCGGTGAGAGAAAAGCCAGGAGTGGCTGCAAGCGATGAGCTACGTATATGGGAACTGGAACCCACTCTGCTACCGACACCCATATGTTACCGACCAGACTCTGAAAATAAGGACTTTTGAATTCCCCGTTTATGTACGTAGCAAAGTTGACAGGAAGAATTTGAATTCCTTCTTACTGGGGAAAATCTAAAGCCAGTTCATAAGAGGTAAGTTAAAATTAACTGATTTAGCATCTCCGAAGAACTCAGAATGACAGTGAAAAGTTTTTACAGGTTTTCAACTTTTCACCAGTTATTATTTGCGTCTGCGGCGTTTCCCTGCAGAGCGTCACTCACTTAATTGGTCTCTATTGTTTAACTTCACAGTGTTATCTGGTTTGTTCAGTGAAGTCCCCTCTTCCAGTTGTGGGGTGTATGTTGGTTGACTACTGGTCCAGTTGGTGGGGTGTATGTTGACTACTGGTTCAGGTGGTGGGGTGTATGTTGGTTGACTACTGATCCAGCTGGTGAGGTGTATGTTGGTTGACTACTGATCCAGCTGGCTGACTCCCGGATTAGGACAGTGGAGTGTGTGATGGCTGACATGCTCCCAGTATATTTGCATATGTGTACGTGAAGAGTATTACAGTCTTTTGTGCCGCTTCATTCATCTTCTGACTCTCTGTGTAACTTACTGGGTCTGTGTATGTGTATCTCTAACAGATCTTGTTTCCTTAATGAAATCCTATTTCCGCCCATGATGGGCACATACCCCACAACAATTAATGTTAAAAATTGGTTGATGCTAGTTAAAGCATCTGGCTTCCAACACCAAAGACATTCTAAATTATTATATATATATGTGTGTGTGTGTGTGAGTGTGAGCGTGAGTGTGAGTCGATCTCTCTATATCTCTGCATGTTTGTCTCTCAGACTCACTCCCTCTGGTTCGCACTTTGTCTCTATCGTTCTGTAATTGTCTACCTCTGCTCCACACTATACCAAATATTTATTATTTTTCTTCCTTGATCTATCTCTTGTTAGGCTTCGTTTATATTATATCTTTCAGACCAGGTCGCTATTACAGAAGAGGGAATTTCACTTGAGCATGTACAAAAAAAATTACAAAGTTAATCCTTTGAATTAGAAATATCAAGTATGGCGGGAGTTTATAAAAGTTTAATTTATAACTCTAGAAATGCTAAGAGTAGCAGCTGATACGACTGAAGTATGCAAATAGGCGAAATAAAACAGAAAATAGGATATTAATAAGGTGTTATAATCAAACACAGAACACGAAGCTATAGATCAAAATTGAGTCTGCTGATTTTTAGAAGTAATCTGGAATAGGGCTGTTGAACAAATTACCGCGTAAGGTAATAGACGTCGGACTGTTTCAAGCGTAGGTTAGACGTTTGAGCTTAGATTAGACGATCGTTAGAAGTTTCAAGCGTATGCACGAGTCTATTTGGGTATAATAGGTCCAATCTCTCTTTAACCAATAACCCTTCCGCAATTTCATTTTTTTAGTGTTTCTAGCATAAAAATATTCCTAATGGTTGCTGTAAGTTGGGGCAACTAATCTCCAACTGCTTACCTGCTGGTCTGGAAATGCTGTTAAGCTTCCCATGAAGTATTGGCCATAATCCAGGCTCGAAGCGGAAGTTTTGCCCCCTGATCAGAACTTTCAGGTCAATACACCAGTTTCTGATATATTCCACGACTCGAGGAAGTTTTTCATACGAAGACCTGAGGTGACACTGTGTGCTCGCTCAAAGATGTTTTGGTCTGTTAAATTTCACGAAAATATTAATATTTTCACGAAAATAATGAATTTATTTCGCGAAAATAAATANGGGTTTGTGAGAATACATAGCATGGTATTAACAATCTTGTAAAGCCACTAGTACGCGCACCGTTTCGGGCAGAAATACATAATAATCGTAATACACTCACATTAGCAAGGAAGACCAACAACAATCCGACACTTAAAAGTGTCCAATAATAAACATTATAATTCAACACCATCACAAGCAAATGCATATAACAGGTGTATATAACATTGGTATGTCTATGTTACTGAAATGCCGACGGTACTGGAATACATGAAAGAGGATTATTTATATAAGGAACAGAGGGAAGCACTTGAACTGGAACGTAATTCCTAACGTAATTTGGAACGTAATTCCAAAAAACACCATAGTTTTTTGAGTTGACGACGGAGAAAGAGTGCTGGGAGTTCATAATGAATTTTCGCTGGGAGTCGAGACAGAATGAGTGCTTCAGTTATCTTGACGACAAAAATAGCGTGACAACCGTATCGGCCTAACGCCAAAAAGTTAATGGCCGATTCCACCAGCCATTGATCTCTCGTAGGTCCAAGATCAATCAATAAAAGTGTGTGAATTTATTACAATCACTCAGCTTCGAGCTCTCATTCTTTAAAGACTGCGTTTGATCGAGTAGCAAATGAGATGGTTTGAAAAGCTCATTTTCCTTTCGTCAAACCCTTAATATACATATATAGTTAGAGACGGATTTGATGTACTAGTTGGGTTAGGTTGCGAGAGGCTCGAATGGGTTAGGTTAGGTTAGGGAAAGCGTAATTTTGGAAGCATTGGTACGTTTTCAATTTCGTTTAGCGAACCTTCTTAAAGGCGACGTGACCTTTATTCTTAGAGCAAATATGTTCATGTCCGGATCATAATATATTATTATTAATGAAAAGGTGTTTTAGCGTGGGCTCCTTATCCGTCATACATTTATGTAAAGCTTAAAGCTTACCTTAATATTTTGAAGTCTAATCCGCACTGGTAAATAAACAATGATGTTAATTCAAGCAACTAATTTCATGGGAAATATTCCAATTATAATAGAGTCAAAGAAACACACACACACACACACACACACGCATTACAATCACGCACGCACACGCACACACACGCACACGCACGCACACGCACGCACACGCACGCACACGCACGCACACGCACGCACACGCACGCACACGCACGCACACGCACACGCACGCACACGCACGCACACGCACGCACACACGCGCGCGCGCTCAGGGTCCTCGCAGCCGAGTGGACAGCGCTCTGGATTCGTAATTCTAAGGGCCCTGGTTCGATTCCCGGTCGTGGCAGAAAAAGATGGAGAGTGCTTCTTTCACCTCATGCCCCGGTTCACCTAGCAGTAAATAGGTACCTAGGAGTTAGCTGCTACGGGCTGCATCCTGGAGATGTGTGTGTGAAAGATATGTAGTTGATATAATTGATGAAAATCATGAACAAATCCACAAGAGCTGTGATGAGGGTTCGAACCAACGTCCAAGAGGATCCCAGACGCGCCTTAATGGACTGTGCCACGACATAGATACGTCTTAAGGCAGCGTCTGGGATCCTCTCGGATGTAGTTTCGAGTCCTCATCACGGCCCTTGTGGATTTGTTCATTTGATGCATCACGCTATTGTGATTACTGTGTGTAGTGTATTGAGGAAAATCATGCTGGGAGTCAGTACGCTAGACATCCTATGGTTAGAAAGGCAGGGGCCAAGAGCTAACAGTTTAATCCTGCAGGCACAAACGGTAAATACAAATAGCAAATACCCCCACACACACACACACACACACACACACACACACACACACACACACACACACACACACACACACACGTAAACACAAATAGGTAAGTA
The DNA here is from genome assembly GCA_020271785.1 of Procambarus virginalis. NCBI lineage: Eukaryota > Metazoa > Arthropoda > Malacostraca > Decapoda > Cambaridae > Procambarus > Procambarus virginalis. The sequence continues at coordinate 14,101,953 of WNGS01165751.1, forward strand.
CCCACACCATAACGCCACTGCAAACCTCTTGCCTAAGCAACTGCCAAATTTGGACGAAAACTCTTGTTGTCTTTTGTGGGAGAGAGCCGAGAATTACCATATAGACACCCCTGCCTGGAGTGACCATGAATGCGGAGGGGTTTGTGGAGTTTGTGTTAGTTGTTAAGCGAGGCTCTTCTACTGAAGCAGAGTCTGAATGACAGATTACAGTTCTCTGAAGCCTTGTGTGTTTACCTGGTACAGTCGTGTTGTCTGGAACTCTATATATATTATTATATATATTATATTATATATATATATATATATATATATATATATATATATATATATATTTATTTATTTGCGATATACAGACAATTTATACAGTTAAATTGTCTTCCATTTCGACTAGATTCTATAATAGCCAAAATCACTCAAGATGAAATTTAATTTCAATGTCGGGTTTCTGGTTACATAAAAATAAAGCTGCTTCCCGGAATGTTTTAATAAGGTAATTCTAGCTCTTGTATAGGATCTAGATAAGACGAGTCTAGGGAGTTTAAACCACTTGTACCATGGCTGAAGGTGAGGTTCAGACATGGTACAACACAAATATCTATAATATATTTCTATCAAATTTGTCATATCTTTGGTTGATACATAAAACGATACGTCTATTTTACTAAAAACAAATTGATAACATCTGATTGAAGGGCATTCCTGTTACCCTGTAATACATTCCATTGAATGGAATACATTCAATGGAAGGAGAGAAAAAAGACCAATTATATAATAGATTAAATATATATTAATTAAAAGGTTACCGATTGATGCTTATAGCCAAAAAATAATCCGTTGTGTGATGAATATATGATGATTAGTGAATTTAAAACAATGATTTTCTTGATCGATAGAAGCAATCATTATTTTACTTCATTCTAATTCGTAGGATTGAATCCATAGGGACCACATCCACCCACACTAGCCATCACAGCCGTCAACTAGCAGACAACATCCAGTCGAGTCAGCAGGCTGACTCAGCGACCAGGGTTAGCCATTTGACTGGACGCGAAACTGTATAGTTCAGCCGGACATGTAGCAAGGCTAAGCGATCAGTCGGGAGCCAGTAGTGGTCCCCCCTCACCACCACACCGCTCACTTCCAGCGTTCTGCCTCACCTCTCAAACCCAATGACGACGGCTATTCCGTTTGGCCGCTATTAGTAAACCCGTCGCTGCGTGTTGGCTGTTTACCAGATCGTGGCGGTGTGGACAGACATGTATAAAGCCTCTTTTGTGCGGTGGATGACCAGTAAAATGCTTAGCGCCAACCACTTGAGCTGGACGGTAGAGCGACGGTCTTGCTTCATGCAGGTTGGTGTTCAGTCCCCGATCGTCCAAGTGACTGGGCACCATTCCATCCTTCCCCCCCCCCCCCGTCCCTAATCCAAGTCCTGATCCCGATCCGATCCAAATGCTTTATAGTCGCAATGGCTTGGCGCTTTTCCCTGGTAATTCGCTCCTTCCCTCATAATCTCGTCTTCCTGATTGGGTGAGACGTTGTTGTCGTCTTCACTTGTAACTTGGAATTTTCTCTGATTTAGCGAGTGGTCGACGCTGCAATATTTGCAATTCGGATGCCTCAGGAGTTGACGTGGGAGTTATAATATTGCATTCCATGCCTAACATATATCTTTTAAGATAATGAAGCTGTCTTCACATCACCAGATCCTGGATCTTGACTTAGAGGCTAATATGTTAATTCAGCTAGTACACTACAACCACAGGCTCTATGGTCATTCGGCATAAATACAAATAAAACGAAAGTGCCATCACGCAACTTCCTAATATCTAAGAAAAAAAATGACAAAAATTCGCAAACACACACACACTGTTATATCGCACCCTCGTCGATGATAATAAATTTTAACATTCTAACCTAGGAGAAAAATGCTTCAACCTTTACTAGCCAAACGGTAATAAAGTTATTCGAAAAAGACCTCAGTGTATACCTGGTCTATATGCCATGCTAAACAATAGCCCAAAAACTATTGCCAAGTCCAGGCGAATCTTAGTGAGTTAAACTAGAAATTGTTGACCGAATGAGAAAATTACAAACAGGTAGAAAATAAAGAGAGAATGTGAGACTGAGGGAGAATGCGTAATGCTCAGCGTTCCCCTTCCAAAAGTATGTGATGCAATCTCCCAGAGATACTAATAACAGGTGTGTACCCTAATCGGCAGACACACCTGGAGGTCTCGTAATTTTACTGAACGATTCACAGATATTTGGCTCCTCTTGCATGACAGAATGATGATAGCTGGGATTACTAGTATAGATTTCACCTTGCATCAAACCAACAAGGCTTTTGCTGAAGGCCTTTACGTGTTATTGTTCCCAGGTCCACATAACGAAACAAATACCGAAAAGGGTTGGATTCGAGGCTCGTCTGAGAGCCATGGTCACTTCGACGAGGAATTCAATTACGATGCTGACCTGAAGGAACTCAGCAGGTTGACTGATGGGTGGCATATTGGTTGCTCACTCGCCTTGCACCTCGCGATCGATTTCTTCTGGGTTTGAGTCCTGATTAGGGGATGGGATTGACTGGGAACCAATACTTAGCTATTTCTCCCCTCTTCTCCCAACAGTAATTAAGGATCTGGTTGCTAACCAATTGACGGGTTTTGTTCCAAGGAAAACAAGTAAGGCTTTATGACATGAATCTTAACATGAGCTATGTTAAGTTTCCCATAGCTTAACATGAGCTATGTTAAGTTTCCCATAGCTTAACATGAGCTATGTTAAGTTTCCCATAGCTTAACATGAGCTATGTTAAGTTTCCCATAGCTTAACATGAGCTATGTTAAGTTTCCCATAGCTTAACATGAGCTATGTTAAGTTTCCCATAGCTTAACATGAGCTATGTTAAGTCCCCATAGCTTAACATGAGCTATGTTAAGTCCACCATAGCTTAACATGAGCTATGTTAAGTCCACCATAGCTTAACATGAGCTATGTTAAGTCCACCATAGCTTAACATGAGCTATGTTAAGTCCACCATAGCTTAACATGAGCTATGTTAAGTTTCCCATAGCTTAACATGAGCTATGGGAAGAAAGACTCATCCCCCAGAGACTCACTTGAGATTGAGAACAGCAAACACTGGCCATATTGTACTAATTTGCTCAGTGTGTAGGGGGGACAAATAAGATAACTTTGGCGTGTGTAATACAAAGTTTCCAGTGCGCATGTGAAGCAAAAGCTTGTCATTGGGTTCTTATATTGGCCAGGCGGCCAGCAGATATTCGCGCTGGGGTAATTCGACGTTCACCGGGTTTGCCTTTTATGGAGACCGTGTCCGGTGATTTTGCATTGGTAATGACCAAAATGCAGAGCGATGAGGGGGGAGTGCCAGCTCAGAAGCGGCGGTACTTTGCATGTTAACGAGGGAGAGTGGTGAGAGTGGCTGCTGGATCGTTCCCCTAACCCGCCACTTCTCCCAATACGGTGATGAGAAGTGTCGCGCTCTGGTGAGTTCGGCTTGCTGATAGCCAGTGTTAACTGGGGCTATCGGCAATCTGGCTATCTCCCTGGCTCGCCCGTTTGAGGTTTCTGTGGCAATGCATGACTCCCTCTATGCCTTTCTCTCTGCCTTATTGTCTCGTGTTTCTCTGATTAAAATTCGCTCTTGATACACACACCTGCCTGAATCACTACCGAAAAAACTTCACCGTGGAGGTGGTGTAGTCCATTCGTATGGTAAGCGAGGGTTGTATGGTAATCTGAGGGAGTGGACTGGAAGGTGAGGCACTAGCGAGGGGGAAGCTGAAAGTGGAAGCAGATTCTTTACAACAGGACGAACCAGAGAAGAAATCAAGTTAGCAAAAAGGTTGACGACGTTGAGAAAAATATTAAAAGCATTTCTTTGAATTCAAAACAGGAAAGGATTGGACAGGGTTTAATATTCTAATAGTAAACAAGACGCAGAAGGCGAAAAGGCTTTTTGTTTTGTGTAAGTTCACTAACAGAAGGAAATGTGGGTCAGCCTCATGCAAAGTAATTTGCTGTGATCATTACATAGCCAGCACCAGGTTGTGTGAGAGAATAAACCAAACTGGCCTGGAGAGATGTAAATGACGATGCTAATATACTCTGTGAACTTTGGTTGGTAAAGCGACGATCTTATTTCTTGCAGGTCGGCGTTCAATCCTCGATGGTCTCGGTGGTTCATGGTCGTATCCAGATCCTTGAATCCTTATTCAAGAGCTCTAGAGTCGTACTATATATATATATATATATATATATATATATATATATATTATATATATATATATATATATAGTATATATATATATAATATATATATATTATATATATATATATATTATATATATATATATATATATATATATATATATCTATATATATATATATATATATATATATTATATAATATATATATATTATATATATATATCTATATATATAATACTATATATATATATATATATATATATATATATATATATATATATATAATATATATAAATTATAAATTAGTATTATATATATATA
>WNGS01165751.1:14145392-14157404 GCA_020271785.1 Procambarus virginalis
ATTACCTTATTATTATTACTCTACATAGATTATTATTTATGATATGTATTCTGAATTAGTGTATTTATTGATCCATTTCCGACTCAAAGTGCTACGAAGAATCTATGTTACATTACACCTGATACCCGACGACACATTAACAGTGAGACGGTTGTTCTGATCATATCAGTTTCAATTTCTGCTCGACAGAGTCCTGTAGTTGAGCAGACAAGTATGTATGCTAGCCTATTCTAATAAATTGCTAGAAAGAGGTGATCAGAAAGGTCTTGTATCTCGGAACCAAAAACGGTGGTCATACTAAATGGTCTCCAACATGAATCCTATACTGATGTGCTAAGGAACGACTAGACCTACTATAAGCATAATGGTAATGCGGCGTTTAATGGCCTAGCACTAAAGGAGTGATCAACCATGTCAAAAGTAAAAATCATGTGCAAGTCAGTATGGGAAGTCCCATACTACTGATTATAAAGAGTTCGCCAACACTACATATTTTTTTAATTAACATATAAAGGCGCGTGTTTAACTCGCACATGAACAAATGTCTCGAAAACCGAACCAGTGATAAAAGATCATCGTGCGAACAGCCTCAGTCTATTATTGGCGGCGCTGACATACCAGCAACCTTGCCCCAATAATAAAAGTCAGAAGCTAGCACTATGGGTCACTGTTAGATGGAGGAGCTGGTCGGTGGTGGATAACGGCATGAACCGTTAGATGAATGGTGGATTAACAGGACGATGGATCGCTGGTGGTTAATGGCGCTTTAACAGGATGCACTGAGGAATACTTGGTATTAGTATCATATTTAATTAGTTCTTTTACATACAATAGGACTATTTCGGGATATATAGACATTATTTACTCTAAATGCTTAATGGGGGAGGAGGAGGGGGGAGGGGGGGATGGTACGACTGTCAGCTGATGAATGGAAGGGGAGACGGCCACGACTGTCAGCTGATGAATGGAAGGGGAGACGGCCACGACTGTCAGCTGATGAATGGAAGGGGCGACAGCCACGACTCAGCTGATGAATGGAAGGGGAGACAGCCACGACTGTCAGCTGATGAATGGAAGGGGAGCCGGCCACGACTGTCAGCTGATGAATGGAAGGGGAGCCGCCACGACTGTCAGCTGATGAATGGAAGGGGAGCCGGCCACGACTGTCAGCTGATGAATGGAAGGGGAGACAGCCACGACTGTCAGCTGATGAATGGAAGGGGAGACAGCCACGACTGTCAGCTGATGAATGGAAGGGGGAGACAGCCACGACTGTCAGCTGATGAATGGAAGGGGAGACAGCCACGACTGTCAGCTGATGAATGGAAGGGGAGACAGCCACGACTGTCAGCTGATGAATGGAAGGGGAGACAGCCACGACTGTCAGCTGATGAATGGAAGGGGAGACAGCCACGACTGTCAGCTGATGAATGGAAGGGGAGACAGCCACGACTGTCAGCTGATGAATGGAAGGGGAGACAGCCACGACTGTCAGCTGATGAATGGAAGGGGAGACAGCCACGACTGTCAGCTGATGAATGGAAGGGGAGACAGCCACGACTGTACGCTGATGAATGGAAGGGGAGACAGCCACGACTGTCAGCTGATGAATGGAAGACATTACATTACATCTGTTACATCCTCGATTCCCCTACTATAGTCCTCTGCTAGAACTATTTAATCAAAATCCGAGGCATGGTATCTTACCTGACCGCTGGATACCGACTAATAATACCCAAAGCAAAATTCACAAACATTCTGACTCGTACGATAAAATCAGTAGGAGCCGTGAGGAGGAGTCGAACCTAAGCTCTGAGGACTCCCAAGAAAACACCTTAGACAACTGCACCAAGACATTGTCAAAAGAATTCCAGCCTGGGATGCTTGGGAGTACCCAGAACAGATTCGAATCCTACTCACAAGCTCCTACTCATTTTCTCATTGATACATCACATTAATGTGATTTCTTTGTGCCTTCAGTCCCCATGTCTGATATCATTTAAGTGTTAACCTCTTGAGAGGATTACACTCGACAGGTTAATGTTTGAAACTAAACCCCAACTTGCCCCTAACTTGAATGGTTTCCTTTCTGGAAGAAGCATTCAAACTCGCTTTGCTGAATATTTTGTTACAGGGACCATGCTCATAGCGGGCATTTATTGACATCAAAACTGCTTTTGATACAGCAAAAAAGGGGAAATAAATCTTATAACGATTAGCCTCTTTGGGGGTTAATGGAAGACTGTTGATATAGCTCAAGGGGTACACGAGTATCAGAACCGCCTCAGTTATTTCAATGGGGTCAAAAGTAAACATTCTGCACCCTTTGATTTGTGTACACCCCAGAGTTGTGCGTTTTGCGCAACAATGTTCAATGTCCTAATGCACAAAGGTTATTTCCACACTAGGTGATGAAGCCGTCATCTTATGTCGACGACATTTGTTTTGTTTCAAATATCCAAACGAGACTGCAATCTCTACTTGATTCACTCGCTGCTAAAAGCATTGAATTCGGTCGTTAACTTAATCCATCACTTTCTCTCCCCAAAACAGCCAGTGTGCCTCTAGTTTTCAAAGTTAACAAAACCATAGAAACATGCGGGCAGCAAAATTACCTTGGAGTAGGTATCAGTGACATTGTAAACTACCTAGATCGTAGGTTTAAAGCCAAATCACTGAAAATACTTACTAGTAAGAATATTGGTATGAATGTTAAATATGCTAGACTATTTAACATGTTTGTTAGATCCCTAGTTGATTATCATGCCTTGCACTTTGCTTCCCCGCCTCTGTTTTGTACAAAGTAGAAGTAATACAGGATGAGGCCACGAGGGTAATTCTTGGTGCCCAAGATGCACAAGAATCATCAAAATGGGTGTCTACCCTCCCTGCTGTTCCTGGTGGTGGGGACGTGGCGTGTTTTGCGATGGGCGGCCCTCTACCCGCTGTCGTGCGGTTAAACTCCATCGGATTGGAGTTTACTGGCCGTGCTGGTTACCCGCTGGTGGACGTAGTGTTGAGTGACATGCTTCAAGTCCCGGTTCGGGAAGTTTATGGTGTTGAGATGGTGTCTGCTCACCGTGTCATCATCAAGTTTGTGGGTGAGGCAGTGTACCATGCTTTTCTTCGGAGGTACGAGGGCCGTACTTTGCAGCTGCAGGAAGGCTCCGGGTCTGTGACTGTTTCGGACCGTAGTGGAGCAGTGACGTACGTCAGTGTTCATGGCGCCCCATGGAGTTTCCTGAAACCCTCCTCCGGCGGTTCTTCCAGAGGTACGGCTTCGTTATCAGTGTGCGGATGAACTCACTTTCGTCCGGCACGTATTCGGGAGTAAAGACCAACATTCGGACCCTCGGGATGTGACTGAAGTCGGACATTCCGTCCTCTGTCCGGCTGTTGGGATACTACGTGCGGGTGTTTTATGCCCGATAACCCCGTACTTGCTTCCGGTGTGGTTTGTTGGGGCATCAGGCTGCCGGGTGTACTGCTGAGTGTACTGCTCAGTGTTCATGGCGCCCCATGGAGTTTCCTGAAACCCTCCTCCGGCGGTTCTTCCAGAGGTACGGCTCCGTTATCAGTGTGCGGATGAACTCACTTTCGTCCGGCACGTATTCGGGAGTAAAGACCAACATTCGGACCCTCGGGATGTGACTGAAGTCGGACATTCCGTCCTCTGTCCGGCTGTTGGGATACTACGTGCGGGTGTTTTATGCCCGATAACCCCGTACTTGCTTCCGGTGTGGTTTGTTGGGGCATCAGGCTGCCGGGTGTACTGCTGATCCGGTCGCTCCCGTGAACTTGTTCCGTGAAGAGGATTTCCCGCCGCTCCCTCTGGAGGACTCCGGGGGTGAGGAGGTGAGCGTCCCGTTCGCTGTTGAGGATTCCCCAGCGTCACCCGAAGTTCCCCTGGTTGTCGCAGACCCTCCTCCGGGTGTTGCGGTGCCGTCGGATGTTCCTCCTGACCATGTCTCTGGCCCTGCAGCTCCCTTGGACCTTCCTGGTACTCCCTGTGAGGCGTCGCCGTCTGCTCCCTCGTCTTCGGCTTTTGACCCTGGCCCTGCATCATCACCTCGGGTCCCTACTGTGCTGGGTGCTGGGGTGGCTGCGGAGCCTCCTGCTGTGTGTGGTCTGGTTCCTCCTGTGGTAGAGGCTGCTGCCGTTCTGCATCGGTTCGTCCGGCTTGTGGTGCCGGTACTTCTGGATCTGCTTCCGGCTCTGACGATCTCCGGCCAGAGCCCAAACGTTCCAGGCGTTCATCTACTGCCTGGGCTGATGTTGAGGAATTCGGTGACTGTGGGTCTTCTGGTGTTGACGGCGTGGCTCCAGATGGGTCGTTGTCTCCGCGTGGCAGTCTCAGCGTCCCTCGTCTGCTTCTCCAGTGTCGTCTGCTTCCTCGAGGGGCGTGGTTGGCGCTCCCCGGCCTCGTTATGCGAAGTGCGTCAGTGAACTCGTGCGTTGGCCAATGCCGCCCGATATAGTTGTTCCTGAGTTTATGATACTCCAGCGGATGAGGGGGGTCAAACACCCTATCGACCATGAGGATCTAGTCTGGGAAGCTTACAAGGCGAAATATCCTTATGATTCCTTCCCGGAGAAGTACATTACTCACGATGTTCCTCGCAAATGATTTCTGTATATTTTGTGTTTCCTGTTGTGTGCATGGTTGTGGGGTGCGGGTGGGGTGTGTGTGTGGGTGGGTGGGTTGGGTTTTATTTCCCGGTTCCTGCGTGCTCCGGTGTGTGTTCTGGGTTTTTTGGTATGGCTGGTGGATGTCGCATGCGCTTGTTTATGCAATATTGTGTGCCCTTCAGGTTGTTGGCGAGTGTTTTTTGTTCGGTTTTGCCATTTTGTTTTGCCTTCCGTTTGTTATAGCGTGCTTTACCTGTTGTACGTGCTTGTTATTTATGTTTTGTTTGGTATGTATTGTGCTTGTACTGTTATGTTCCCTGTTATGCCTTTGTTGTCTGTTTTGTTTTGTGATGTTACTGTGATTGCTTGTTTGCCAATGTATTATGCTTTGTGCCTTCTTGTATGCTGTATTTTTTATGCATTTATCGTGTTTGTGGTTTGTTGTGATGTGCTGTCGGCCCTTCTGGCCGGTGGTCTATTGTTCTATTTGTTCTGTTCTGTATTCTGTGTTGTTTTTATTGTAATTTAAATTGCATGCTTTACATGTAAAAACAAAAAAAAATCATCAAAATGAGGAAAGAACTGAAGCTTCTAACCATACTAAAGAGAATCATTGAAGTCAACACGACCTTTTCCCTTCAGATCATGAAACACCATCTTCAGCATTGCTGTGAGACAAATTATTATGTGCCGTTAACAGACTAAGTGGTGTAACATACCAACTTACTCCTTGTGTGATAAATGGCCGAGTAAAAATGCATACAATCTCACGAAACTGAACATTCCTTTTAAATGCAACATTCCTGTCACTGATGTCCCTCTTCATCTGTATACCACAATTCAGGTACTATATACACCCGCCACTAGGGTTGTTTAGAATCCTGCTCTTTCCAAAGCGTCACACTTTAAATAATTGCCTCATCAAAATTTTGAAGATCCCACGAGAACTGTCCACATCGATATCACAGTCCAGTCATCTACAGGACGGACTGCAGTAGCATGCAGGTCTTACAGAAACAATACTTGCACAGACTATCAGTGTCAGGTTAAACAACTGGCTGACCTCTACACAAACAACTAGCAGCACTACAACTAGCTACCAGTACATATACCGTCACAGGACGAGGAATAATTTTGTGCTTCAAAGTCTGCTCTTGAAAAAGTTTCATGCGCGACCGACATTAAGAACTTTATAATTGGACTTAAATAACCTGCTCACTGCACAGTATAAAGGGATTGGAATTTCTTGTATGGATACCATATCACAAATATAACCCACCATAATGACAAACATTGGAGCCTAATTTGCGTTTAAGAATGATGAAGGCGAGTTAAACTTAGGTGCTCTCCCCCCCCCCTCTCTAGTTAAAACTATTGTTCCTAACACTCAGGTCTAATAGAGAAATTACCGACTCCCAACGGCCTCCAAATTTGCAGTCATTTTGTCTGGATATGTCATTATAATTTCTCCTTTCAGGTTGACAGTGATGGAAAGTTTGATCTCTGATTGCCTCTTTTTCCATTTCCGTTACTTCGCCATATGTTGTAGGAAAGTTGTCCGTGTGCATTATGGTTTTTAGGATTTTGCAATTCTAAGTCTGCAATTTGGGAAGACGTGCAGAGTCTGACACATAGGGATTCGCTCACTGGCCACCAGAGTGCCAGGACGTGCTTGTTTGCCCTGCCAGTTGTCGCCTGGTGCTGAGTGGGGGCGGGTGTGGATTGTGGTGTGGTGTGGTGCACCTGCTGGCCGGAGGGCCCGGCTGGTGGTATGGTGGTTGGTGGTGTGTCCCGCGTACGGCGGGTGGACACGGTGTGCCTTGAATTCTCTGGGGATGTGGACTGGGCGCTTGTGGAAGTTGCTGTCGTCGATGTGCTTCAAGTGGATGTCCAGGATTTGATAGGGCTGGAAAAGCTTTCCCCTACGCGGGTGGCGATGGCCTTCTGCAGGAGCTCGCTGTACAAGGAGTTTGTGGCGCGTTGGGCCGGCCACTCGGTTCAAGTTTCCGACACGGCTGTGTCTGTGGCCATCTCGGATCCCTGGGGGGCCGTGCAGTACGTGAGTGTGCATGGTGTACCGGTGACGTTCTCTGAGGTCGAGCTGTGGGTTGTGTTTGAGAAGTATGGAGTGGTGCCGTTTTATCGTTTCAACCATCTGCATATTTGTCGGCTGAGCGGGCTGCGTACAGGCACTCGTACGCTAGGTATGAAGATTACGTTGCCAGTACCGTCTCGTCTTCTGTATCGTGGGCTCTCGCTCAGAGTGTTTTATCAGGGCCAGACTCGCACTTGTTTCCGGTGTGGTGCTGAGGGCCATGTTGCGGCCAGCTGTGATGCTCCTCGAGCTGAGGCTCCCTCCGTTTTCTTGGAGGGTGACTTTCCCCCCTTGCAGACGCGGGGGGCTTCCTCGTCGCCTTCTCGCCCTGGCGAGGTGCCTGGGGTGGTTCCTGGGTGGTTCCTGCGGCGGGTTCGGCAGGTGCTTCCTGTCCCTGGTTGGTCGGAACATAGTACGTCTCCTTCACCGGTGTGCTCTGTGGGGACAGGAGTTCCTGCCTCGGGGGTTCCTCGTTTGGTGGTGGCAGAGGTGCATCCGCGGCCGGAGGCTTCTCTGTGGTCCTCGGCTGCGGCTGTTGGTGTGGTGCCTCCTTCCCCTGCTGAAGACTGTCTGCTGCCCGGGGATGCTGGGGTGGTGGGGTGTGTATCCTCCTCCCTGCCTTCTGACTCTGCGTCGACTCCCTCGTCGTCTGCGAAGGTCGCCTCGCCAAGTGGTTCGTCAGCTGCGCTTGCCTCGGCGTTCGTGGTGGATGCCCCCTGTGAGCTGGAGTGTGCTCTCCCGCTTTCTGGGCCTGCTCCTTCTGCTCCAGTCACCGGGCGTGGTGGTAGGCTGTGGCCCCATGCTGTGGAGGCTGCTGTTTTGTGTGACCGTACTGCCTCAGCTTTGGGCCCGCCCGCATCGGGTTCTTCAGGAGCACCCCTTGCTGGGGTCGTTGTACCGACGATCAGCAGCCTCATGTGAAGCGCCGTCGTTCGGCTCAGGATACGTCACCTCGTCGGTTGTGGGTGGAGGGCGGTGTTGCGATGGAGGCTGCGGGCGAGGACATCGAGGTGGTTTCTTCTGTGGTGCCTCCGGTGTCGGCAGCTGCGCCTCCTGATGGTGGCGCTGCTGGGTGGGTGGCTCATCGCAGTCCCCGAGACCTGGTGGTTGTGCTATCTAAAGATGGCTTCGGCCCTTGTTCCGGTTGGAGGGGGCTCTGCGGCTCTGGCGGAGGGCTCATCTGTGAGGCTGGGTACGGCGACTGGCGGTGTTCACTGTGATCGCCCTGGGGTACAGGATAATGTGCGGCCAGTGTGTTGCGACGGGTTGGGGGTGTCCTGAGGTTGTCCCGATGGCGCCCTCCGTTGTATGTGCGTCCTTGAATGTGAGGGGTTTGAATGCTCTTGGGGTCCAGTAGGGCCTGTTGGATGTTTTGCAGGAGCAACGTGTGGATGTGGCTCTCATACAGGAGCATAATGTGCGTGATGTGTGTGTTGCAGTGTCTGAGCGTGCATTATCATGTGGTGCTTAACCCGCCGAGGACGCCTTTCGGGGGGACCCTTATGTTATTTTCTCGTAGGGCCTCCTTCTCCGTGCTTCACACGGAGTTGGGCGAGGATGGGCGGGTGTTATTTGTGCGGGTGGAGTTTTTGGGGGTCTTTATTCCGTTCTTGACGGTGTACGCCCCCTCGGTTGCGGCGCGTCGTAGGGAGAGGGAGGAGTTTTTTCGGGTGGGGTTTCTCCCTTTGTTGCGCCATGATACGCGGGGCATGATTTTTGGAGGGGACTTCAACTGTGTGACGAGTGCACGGGATTGTTGTGGCGCTCGTCTGCAGAATGTCTCGGGTGCGCTGCTGGAGGTGGTGCGATCCTGCGGTTTCCGGGACGCTGCTGTGCTCTTTGGTGGAGGGCTGTCGTTTACTTTTGCTGCACGTGGGGTGCGTTCGCGGATTGATAGGGTGTATGTCAATGGTGGGGAATGTACGGTGTATGATTTTCGCACTCTCCCGGTTGCGTTCTCCGACCACAGTTTGGTGGTGGTCCAGGTTGGGGTGCCCAGTCAGGTGTGAGTCGGTGCGGGGTGGTGGAAGCTAAATTGTGGGTTGTTGCATTCTCCGCGTGTTTGTCGTCAGTTTCAGTGTTGGTGGGTCGGGATTCGGGCCCGGCGTTGTGAGTTTGTCTTGGAGTGGTGTAAGGTGCAGTGTCGTTTGCTTTTTCGCATGGTTGCTAAACGAGAGGCTGCTGGGCGCTTTGGGTTGCTGCGGTTGTTGCAGGCGTGCTGTCGAGGTTGTATGTAAGGTACGATGCTGGTGTTGATTGTTTTGATAAGATTGTGGACTGCAAGGTGCGTATATGCGGGTTGTGGAGTGAGTGGGCGGAGGGTGTGCGTGTGATAGCTCGTGTCAGTGAGAGGGTAGACGGGGAACGGATTTCTCCGTTTCTTTTAAGTAAGGTACGGGCCGCGCACGACTGTTCTTTTTACGGCCCTGCAACGGCCAGATGGGTCCGTTGTTTCGGACACTGGTGGGGTGTTGCACTATGTTCGGCAGGAGTTGGCTGCCCTGTATGCAGAGGTGGCTGGGGACGCCACGCTTGCGGAGGATTTCTTGGGTCGGTGCCTTCCTGGGTTGTCGGTTGCGGAGTGTGCTGGTCTGGTGCAAGAGGTCTCCTTGGCGGAGCTGCTTGCGGTGGTGCGGTCGTTTCGTTCCGGGAAGGTGCCGGGTTCGGATGGTCTTCCTATCGAGTTCTATGTCGCCTTTTGGGATGTGTTGGGGGATGTTTTGCTGGAGGTGGTCCGGTCTTGTCTTCGGGAGTGTGTTCTGCCTATGTCTCAGTGCGTTGGGATTGTGTGGCTTCTCCCGAAGTCGGGCGATTTACGGTTCTTCTCGAACTGGCGGCCCATTACTTTGTTGAATGTAGACTACAAGATCCTGTCTAAGGTCTTGGCTGGTCGGTGTCGCAGTGTTGTGGTGTCTGTTGTCTCTGTGGAGCAGTTTTGTGGTGTTCTGGGTCGATCCTTGTTGCATTGCAATGCATTGTTTCGGGATGTGCTCTTGTACGTGTCCGACTCTCGCTTGTCGGCAGCGATGATTTGTCTGGATTGGTCGAAAGCTTTCGACCATGTGTCGCTCGATTTTGTGTTTCGTGTGTTGGGGAGGCTGGGTTTTCCGCCCTTGTTTGTTCGTTGGGTGCACATGTTGTACGCTCAATGCTGTAGTCGGGTCTGCGTAAATGGGTTTTTGAGTGATTCTTTCCCTGTGCGTCGGTCGGTACGGCAGGGTTGTCCGCTTTTGATGCTCCTGTATATCGTCTTTCAGGAGCCTTTTTTTCGGGCGATCAAGGGATGTCCGTTGATCGCCCCCCCCCCCTCTCCCGTCGGGTCTTCGGTTGCCTATCTGCGGTTATGCGGATGATACCATCCTGTTCGTGGCCTCGGAGGGGTCGGTTGGGGCGATCCAGGTTGTGGTTGAGAGGTTTGAGTTGGCCACTGGGGCGTGGGTAAACCGTGCAAAATCCGGTCTTATGGGTCTTGGTGGGTAATCCTCTCGCCGTGTGTGGGTGGGGTCATGGTTTCCAGTTGTCGCATCTGTGCGGGTTTTGGGGCTTACCTGGTTCGCTTCATATGAGTGGTCCTGGCTTGCAATTGGGATATGGTTTCCCGGAGTGTTCTGTACAGACGGAGTGTAAATGGACTTTATGACGTTTGGCTAATGTCCTAATGCCTAAAAATAAAGGCTAATGCCCCTTTAGTCTAATATCACAATAGACTTGATAATGGTCCACGACGGACATAAGAACATCATAAGAATAAATGTAACTGCAGAAGGCCTATTGGCCCATACGAGGCAGCTTCTATTTATATCCACCAGTCTCATTCATATGTCTAACTACGCTTGAAACAATCAAGGGATGAACAAAAATACGAATGACCGAAACGTCGTCGTCTCCGCATTTTCTGATGTGTAGTTCAGTCTTCACATCTTACACCTCGTTATTGTGACTTATTGTCTGCATTCATGACGTTAGAATATTGTTATTGATTTACCCAGCGGATCAGGAGAAAGAGCTAAGCCGCTATGACTACTCTACACTTGGAGAGTAGATGCACGGTACCTGCCCTCTACGGTGTCAGGTATACACTGTTTCATGTCTTCTTTCCAACCGTCCTCGCAATTCGTTAGTATATTGACTATTAGTTACCTGCATAGGTGACATATAAACATATAGTTTCCTTGAAAATCTTCAGAAAACACTGACCTACCTAACCTCTTTATGTTAAAATAAGCATCTATAGCTTCGAATACAATTGTTACTTAACCTATTAAGGTATGGTTAGGTATAATTGTAATTACGAGCAATAAGATGGTTATCTTAACATACTAAGTGGTTAGGTAAGGTCGGTGTTTTCTATGAAGATTTTCAAGGAAATATTATGTTTAGTATGTCACTATGCAGGTACTATAAGTCAATATTGACTAGACGAATTTGCGGACGGGTTGCTTCTTTCAGGGGCATCTCGGATCTTAGGGATAGGATCCGGGACGACGACGTTTCAGTCCGATCTGGACCATTCTCAAGTCGACTGAACCATTCACAATCGACTAGAGAATGGTCCAGGACGGACCGAAACGTAGTTGTCGTCCCTTCACTTTCTAGGTGTGGTCTGGTGAACATATTTCAGCCACGTTATTGTGACTCCTCGTCGCATAGGACCCGGGTCTTGAGATGCGGGTTCCTGACCATATACTCGTGAGTTAGTTGAGGTGCTGGTGGATGGTGGTCGTCCTTCGGAGGCGAGGATGACCATGATTCCAATATCAGGTCGAAGATCTGTGACAGTGTCACCGATCTTCGGTGGACAGAGGCCTGACAGCTGAGTGGACAGCGCTTCGGATTCGTAGTCCTGAGGTTCTGGGTTCGATCCCCAGAGGGGGCGGAAACAAATGGCCAAAGTTTTTTCACCCTGATGCACCTGTTCACCTAGCAGTAAATAGGTATCTGGGAGTTAGACAGCTGCTACGGGCTGCTTACTGGGGTAACAAAAAAAAAAAAGAGGCCTGGTCGAGGACCGGGTCTCACCAGGCCCGAGGATCCCGAGGACAACACGGGAACACTAAGCCTTGAAATCATCTCAAGATAACCTCAAGGTAGATAATCTGTGTGTCCAAAGATGCTTGCGAGACTTGCTCTCGCAATTTGTGTAAGCTGTAGTATCTATAGATATCTGATATGGCGAGGCATTAATGCCGAAGCATTTGAATCTTGTTTAGTCGCTTCCTGGCCTGCTCGGCTGTTGCAAAGCAACATAGGACGCTTTGCAACAGTGTTTTATATTTTCAGTAGGGCGA
>WNGS01165751.1:14190011-14201601 GCA_020271785.1 Procambarus virginalis
TTCTATAGTTTAATAACTACTCTTGCGTCTTTATGCAAGTTGGGCATTGCATAGACACAGTGTCTTCCCATATTCCACAGGGACTTGATGAAAAAAAAAACGTAAATTTGACCCTCTCCTTGCTCTGGTGCTGGGAGATGTTGGTTGAGGTGATGAATGCCCCGAAATTACCATTCTTTTATGGGTCTGAGCGTGGTGGTAGTGGGTTAAGGCGTTACCTGTCATGCCAGTGGCTGGAAGGTTCTGTGCTGGCTAGGGTTGAAGTCTCCTGGTGGTAAAGTGTTCTATAGTTTATATATAATATATAATATAAATATATATATATATATTATATATATTATAATATATATATATATATATACATACAAACTTGGCAGAAATAGAAAAAAATGGTGCACGAGATCCTTTTTTTTGTGATGTCTATATTCATTCATCTCTCTTCTTTCTATCTGAATTTGTGGGTTTGGATCTCTCTCTCTCTCTCTCTCTCTCTCTCTCTCTCTCTCTCTCTCTCTCTCTCTCTCTCTCTCTCCACTGAGATTGAAAGAGCATAATCTACTTTCGCGTGAATTTTTATCTCAATTGCATTTGCTGGTCTGAGGTCATTTGATTTGCCGCTGCTCGGTTTAACGACCATTTAGTGTTTAAACGAGGTTTGCTTGTGAGCAATGGAATGTTGGGGGATTGGAAGCCTCTGGGATGCCCGCGGTATTCACCAACTCTTCAGTTGAGCTTTGCACTGTGTGTTGAACACCACACCCGTCAGGAATAGTTAATGTGATTATATTCTGAGTTATTTTGATAGTTTTAGAAAATGTTGTTTTTAAAAGTTCATCCGTGGTTGCAATTAAGAAAACGATTCTCTCTTATATATATGATATATAAATTGAGTAGCTTCAACTCGTCTAGATTGACTTGGTTATATCTGCTTGCAGAGCGGGGGGGGGGGAGGGGAAGGCTTCAAACCGTGTACCCGGTTTTCGAACTATTGTGTACTCAAAGAAATTACATTTATTCTCCACGCTCCCCGCCATACGTCTTTAGTAGCTGTTAATTGATTTAGCCTTTACAATTGTTCTAACTCATTGTAATTTTTTATTATTTTTTTAGGGGGGGGACCGCTTTCAATGTTACCGCGGCTTCACTGTTACCAACTGTGCACTACGACTGTCAACCTTGTTACCAACTGTGCACTACGACTGTCAACCTTGTTACCAACTGTGCACTACGACTGTCAACCTTGTTACCAACTGCGCACTACGACTGTCAACCTTGTTACCATCTGCGCACTACGACTGTCAACCTTGTTACCATCTGCGCACTACGACTGTCAACCTTGTTACCATCTGCGCACTACTTCGATTAACCTTGCAACAATTTTCAAGCCTACTCGTCACCAATCTTCTGCTCTCCACTCGTCTAGTTCTGTCAATTTGCCCCTTCGTAAAAGATGCAACTATTCTGCCTAACCAAGCACATAGGCACCAAAGGAAGACTCCTAACATGTCGAGACAGATGGATAGGAAATGTCAATATTGTGGCTCTATTGTTTTTTTAATAGTCCATAGCATTTTGATCGGATTGGTCGATTACGTTAGAAATGGAGCGTAAGTGGGTAACATGGTTCGATGCTCCATCACAGTTCTCGGTTATTGATTTACTGTCGCTCTGGTCTCCTGCCTTCTCTCATTAAACTCTCTAATAGTTCCCGGGTCATTAATCTCTCCACCGGCTTCCCTCATCTTCCCCATTGCAAACTAATGGGAAAACGACATTAGTTTTATCGTGTTTTTCAAGGTTTGGTGGTTGTCTTAATATCAAATGTCTTAATATCTAATGTCTTAGTGTCTGAATGCACTTGGTTACTGGATACTTATGTGTTCCCTTAGCTGCAGTTTTCTGTAGTTTGGATGATTTTTCTCCTGTTACCGTTTAACCTATCAATGGTTAGGGAAGATAATTATCAGGAAAAATGTGCTAAATGTCAATGGTGATGGCATGTATTGACGGGTCATTTATCAACGTAGTAATTATCAATTTACATTGTAATTGTTTTCAGTTTTGTCCCTCGTCATATTCATGTATACGACACTTTAGTGTGAATCACTTTAGTGACAGAAAACACCAGATTCAGTTAGAAAATATTGGCTATTCAATAATTTATGTAAATTTGGCGAAAAACCTAGTAGACAAAATGTGTAAATCATTTATTAAAACAGAAGGCTCCACTTGAGAACAGACAACGCTAAGAATGAGAATAAAATTTCGCACGTCACTCGACATGCTGAAATATATTAGCATTTACAACTCACAAAAAAAACAGGATGCGTTGGCATGCGGCTTGGACATATTCATGAATGTCTATACGTGAATGTGTCAAGCTTGGGCGATATGCGCCTATAGTGAAGCAGCCATACAGTCGTGACTGCTGTGTGTACACATGCAGGACTGGCCAGGTACCAAATATGATCCCACAAATAGCCAAACTTTCGTACTTAGACATGGAGTGGAAAGAATATTAGGCCATTGATGTCAGCATTTGACGCAGCATATAGTGTGTCCCTCTACCATTTCCTTGCTTATGGCGTTTCACGTGTTTTACTGCTATTACTTTCGGGCAGATGGGACTCGTTAGCCTGGAAAGGCAGCCCATCTAGGGGAAGGAAAACCCCGAATTCAAACCTCTGCTGTCTTGTGGCTAAACCCACTCATGGGAAAGACTTCGGGAGTCAACCCTGAGGAAAAATCCGGAGTCGGAGTCCCTAAGGCAGTTTGCAGCTGTTTACAGCTACATTCTGGCAACTCCTGCGACGACACTGGTGCCAAGCGTATCGGCTCCTGCCCTTCCCTTGGATCACATCGGTGGCGTGGAGAGGGTGGATCTGCTGCATGGGCAACAGCTGATCCTCCATAATTACTGCCCAGGCCTGTGCTCTGGAGAGGACTACAACAACTAGACACCCAGGGCACAACTCCATAACCCAACGGGATTGACGGATGCCTACTACTACTACTACAGTGCAGGCGTATTCAGGAGACCAGTTTCCACCTGTCTTCGCCCTTGCTAGATTGCCACTCACGGCACATATGGGCTGAGAAGTTCCTCTAATTTCCCAAGTGAACTTTGTGAGCCTATTCGAACCTAAAGTTCTTCGGTTCAGTTGTTACAAATATATATATGTATGAGGTCATGTTTGTGTGGTTAGAGAGGGACCTTAGATCAGCTGGGAGGATCATTCATCGTCTTTACCATTAACTCACAGCCGAGCCAAGTACTCATCCGCTATAAATATTGATTTGTTTTAACTTGTAGGTTATTGCTAAACAACCAGAGCGCAACACCATAGTCTCCCGAGATTACATGAGGTCTACTACTATTGTTAAATACTGTATTACCGAAATTTGGACCCCTTGCATTTAAGTACAAGAATATGATTACAAAGATTCAGCAGAGAGCTTTAATGGGAGTAGGTCTCTGATAGACAAGGGCGGGTGTCAGCATCGTGAGAGTGGGAAGATAGAGGATGGAATAGACAAAGATGGTGGAATGACACGTCGTGTTGGACGTATCAACTCTTGTAAGTTGACTCCCAATAGTTGATCAACTCACCGTCCCGAGTTGCAATAGTCACCACCTTTGCCCTATAGGTACTTTCTTGTTACTTATAAATACGATTTTTTTATTTGCTATAATATTTTCCTCTTTTTCTTTATTGCCCTTTCTCGGTAGTTTGCCTAGATTATATGTGAGAATAGAACAGTAACACTAATCATGGGGAACCACTGCCCCATTTATAAATAAAGTATTTCACACACACAGTAATCACACTAACCTGACTGCATCATTGTTATATTTTTGTCTGAGGCGTGTGCGTGGGAATATCCACCGCATAGGTTCGAATCCCCATGACGGCTCCAACAGATTTCCTCAATAAAGTATTTGATTCGATATTAGACCTAAGAGGTTTGTTTCTGTGAGTGCGCTTACGTGCAGGTTATAGTGAATCAATTTTGAGTTTATTTACTTCATATGTAATCTGACTCAGTATAAAATGGGATGGGAGACTGTAAGGGAGGGGTTAGCATGGGATAAGGAAGTTAATGGGGGCTGTAGTAGAGCTGGGTTCTTGAGAGGGTTCTCTAGGGAAGGGGAACTAGGGTGCTCACTTGGGTTTTGAGGATGGGAGTGGGATCTTCTGGATATATATATATATATATATATATATATATATATATATATATATATATATATATATATATAATCTAAATCTTAGTTTCGTCCATCTCTTGCACTTCTTTTCTTATTTGTAATGTTGTCTTTCTTCTATCTTAAATATTTGCTTGCGACTATCCTCTGTATTGCCTAGTACATTCCTCTTTATGAACACTTTAGCTTATCTCCTACATTGTTTCCTCCTCCTCCCCTTCTTCTACACGTTCTCCTCTTCCACATCTTCTCCTCCTCTCGTACTCTACAAATCTTCCAGCGTCTAATTTCGCTTTCTGGAGCTCTCCTTCTGAGTGGATTAATTTAAGCAACGCACGATTGCTTCTATGTCTGAATGCATTAAGGAACTCTGGAAGGATCTAAGCAGTATCGGTGGTTATGGTGGTGGTTGTAATGGTGGTGGTAGTGGTTATGGTGGTAATTGTGATGTAGTTGGTGGTGGTACTTGTCTAACGGATCTTATCTAGTAGTGACTGCGGAAATGTGAGGTTTATCTTATATATCCCACTGTCTAGCAACGTTATTGTCCCTGTTGCATCATAATTTGTTATCCTGATGTTCGAAATGATAAAAATGTCTCAACAACTCTACTTGTTTTTCTTCTTCTTTCTTCTTCTTCTTTCTTCTTCGGAGTCTGACTTCTTTTAGTTACGCTGTATTCTTTGTCACTGTTGGTAAGGTCTTGGCTGGTGAGGGTTCTTGCTGCTCCATTATGGAAACAGAATGCTTGATCAGTCTGTTCAGCTGCAAACGTCAAAATGTTAGTGATTTGTATATCGTCTTCCCAGATGGTCCCGCCCATTTGTTTAGGCTAATATTTGTGTGAATAACGTAAAATTTGAGAAACTTTTTTCCGACGTTGGTTTAAATTTTCTTTATAAACGTATCCTGCACACATGATCAAAGTTCGCAATTTTGCTTTTAAAGTTGACGAAATAGTTTTTGTCACATAAACATGGCCATGTAACAGATATTTTTGTCAAAGTTTTTTCTTTGGTCGGGTCAACTGACGTATTATTAAGAGTGGAAGGGCTGGGTTCTTCATAACTTTCGGTGGATGAAGTGGTTTCGTCATGTTGAGAAACTTGGTAAAAGAGGGGTGGGTTTTGCAATGAATGTGGTGGCAGAAGACACTAGATTTGGTATTGAAAAAGCAGGAATTGGTGAAATTATGCCTGGTGGACATAATCTTCCTGTTTTTGCACATTATTGACAATTAATTGCCTATTAATGTTCTCGACGAATAGGCTGGGATTCTTCCCGGAAAGTCTGCCACCAATGGCGAGCAGAACCCCCAACATTAACTAATCTGTCTGTGGTAAATTGGCTGCTGAATTAGTGGTTGAGTAACGCCTCACCAGGTGTTGAGCGGGTGAGTGGTAGCCCCGAGTATTAGTAGAGGCGACGAATGCAACCAATTCAGTTTTCAACGTTGCTGTCGTGTGCATGGTAGAGGAAGCTTATATGGCCTCCATTCATTTTTGTGATTTCTAATAGCGTGAACATTTTGGCGAAATTGCAATATGGTTATCTGTACAAAACTTGCCATTTTGGTGTTGGGCATTGCATTCCCGAAGTTGGTGGCGTTGGAGAAGATGCTGCATTTTTCAAATCTGCTGAGGACATTTAAGTGTGTAATGGCCAAGAGAAATTCTTGAGAGTACAGAAACAAAATTAAAGCTAACGAATTGATTTGTAGGGAGAGTTGATAATTGGACAAAAATATATATTAGGGTGATTAATGACACATATATAGTGAGGGGCATTTAATTGGGGATAAAGATGCAGGTGAAGGGTGATTAATGGAGAGGAAAACAAGCAGGAGGAAATGTATTTGGAAACTTACTCGACCAATACAGGGATAAATTGCGCTGATTTTCTTTTCTCAAACTGGTAGAAGGCAATAAGGCAACCTGTAGATGGTAGATGAAGTAGATTTTGGTAAATGAAATAGATATGCAAATAGAGATGACCGCCTTTTTTGTCTGACATCTGTCACATAAACGTTCATCATTATTCCTTGACATTCCTTGAGGTGACAATTAACAGACAGACGGGATTGGGAACAGTTTTTATCTTCAGACACACCTGTGGACCAGCTTTACCTGTAGATTACAAGATATTTCCTCAGATTGATGCTTATTTTTTTCGATAATTCATCGTCTTTAAACAGTGAAGTTCCAGTTTTATTATGCCTACCTCTTGTTGTCGAAATTAACGTAAATTTCAAAGTAAATTTAACGCAGCAAATGTGGATTGGAGTGAACGGCGCGGATTTCCATGTCAAACTGAGTACGACCACTCATATGACCAATCGTACGACCATTAGTACAACCACTCGTACGACGAATCACTCGGCACGATTCCCTTCTGGTGTGAATTGCGTCTGATGTCTCTCCTATTTCACGAAAGCTCCCCCCAGATACTATAGCTGAGTTACTGTTGAATTATTGACCGACCAGAGAGGAAATGTCAAGTCACTCGTAATCACTGTCACAGTG
This sequence comes from Procambarus virginalis, assembly GCA_020271785.1. NCBI lineage: Eukaryota > Metazoa > Arthropoda > Malacostraca > Decapoda > Cambaridae > Procambarus > Procambarus virginalis. Next base: position 14,196,741 of record WNGS01165751.1, read on the forward strand.
TCGTGTCACTGTCACTGTCACCTTCCTGTCGTGCGGAAAAACACTCGCCTTCCTGTTATTGTTCAACAATTTCATACCGTCGACCAGGTCTGATTAGAAGTCTGATTTGGTAATTCTTCCACATAGTGGTAACCACTACTCAAAGTCTGGGAAGATTTTTTTACGTGGCTTCGAATAGGCCAAGTCTCGAACCCATTCGGATTATTTCCGAACGAAATGATTAATGATTTACACAGTTGTCTAATAATTTTTAAACAGTATTAGTGGGATTTTCTCGTGTACCAAGTTTTCTGGCTTAGTGGAACAGACTCTCAGTGAGATTTTAATTATTTTATAGTTTATTCAAAGCTCTTCGAAGACTAGACGACGTTCTTCGAAGCAGGCGCAACTATCCAGCTCTTTCTTCATTGATTGATGAGGATTAAATCACCCAAGAGGCTGTTTAATCTTCATCAATCAATCTCCCACCCTCCTTCCTATCCCAACTTCTATTTTCTTCAAGAATCAATTCCATATGCTATGTAGTCGTACTGGCTTAGCACTTTCTCCTGATAAATATCTATCGATCTCACAATTTGATCACTACAAACAATTGTTATTTTCTTTGCTTAACGAAAGTCGTTCGAACCTAAGAGACACGCTCAACAGTTTCGTTAATTCCGATAAAAGTTCGATATATAGGTGTGAGGATACGGATATACAGCTGTCATACTCTACGGGAATATCTCTTCATCTTTCACTGTCTCACCCCCACAGGCTTTATTGTTGATTATGGTTTTGACGCAAGATGCCACCAAACATGTAATCTGACTCTCTTGTCACCGTGCCAAACCTCATAGGTCATAACATCAACACCAGCAGAACCCAAATCAACTTCAGTATTGACATCAATATGTTAATAGTAAAGTGTTGACGTACCACCTTTCGAGTTATCGGTTGTGTGTGTGGTGTGTGTGTGTGTGTGTGTGTGTGTGTGTGATGGTGAGACCTGCTAGTTCTCGTTCTCTAACTAGTGCGTGCGTCTACCCATGCATGCACATACACACTTTATGAAGCACCCACTAAAGCCTGTCCAAAAAGCTTGATTTATCAACCAACTATATCCATTAGTATCGACAACATAAACATGATAAGCAGATCCGATGACATATTTGTTTCGAATGCCACAGACGAACAGGCAAAGAGCTACTTATCTAATCCGGTCTGAAGTGGTGAACAAATCCGGTTAATATTAATATGAAAACTAATTTTCCCTGTCACGTGAATTGCATGACCGTTGCTGCATTAATTATTTATCGCATTTGAAGAAAAAATGCCGAATTCACTTAAATGTGAATGTGTTGAAAACCTTGCAAAATTATGTGGATGATGTCAACATGTGTAATTTATTCAACATTTCCCTGAAGGGATGATGTTATTTTAAATGTTTGCAAAAAATATTCTGCGTTCATTAAGAAATCATTGGCATTTATTTCCGGTGAACATAAATATGAATTCAGACGAAAGGTAATATACACACACGCATATTCTCACATACACCAACACACGCACACGTGTGTTCGTGTACTAGGCGAGTTCACGCACATGCACTCAGCGCACGTAAACACACACACATTTCTAGCTCCTACTCCCAATTTGTACTGAAAAGACACACAATAATTTAAAGACCATTCATCAGTACTCACCAATTTGCACTGGCATATTTGTACTTGGAGCGATTCCTTTCGGATCCTTAGCCCCGTCTCTCAACGACCAATCAGCCAGTATACAGGCTCATGAGCTGATTGATTGATTGATGAAGATTAAGCCACCCAAAAGGTGGCACGGGCATGAATAGCCCGTAAGTGGTGGCCCTTTTGAGCCATTACCAGTATCAATAGATGATACTGGAGATCTGTGGAGGTGCGACTGCACCCTGCGTGACGGGAGATGTCTCCCGGACCAAATGGTGACCAAATGGTGCTCATGAGCCTTTTACCCTCGTATTTATATTTGAAACTATGTTTGGAAACAATCTACATCACCTCTCGTCTTAAATGCCCGACAGACCACTGGAACATTATCTAACACAGTTCACAGTTACAAACCCATTAAGATTTCAACTTAGATTCAACAGAGCAGAAGTTGTTAAACACATATGACAAAATCTTACTGAAGCGACCATACGAGTCATAATTACTCATACTCCGCCCAAGTAAAATAGAATCAAGCAACACTTAGTGGGCCAACCAGAGGCTTAGGGCCCGCGCAGGAATATCCTTGCGAAAAAACACTCGTCTTAGTTAATTCCATTTGGTAGCTACTGACACTACAAAAATGTTGTAATGTCTCTGGGGTTCATTTGGGTGATAAATTACCACCTGTGTCCCTTTGTTCGTGTACCACCCGAGCTAAAGTCTCCCTTTATCTACCTTTTTAATTCCCTTTAGTTTGGGTGGTGGCGTTTTGGAATTATAGGTCAGGAATATAACAATCAAACTGAGTCACTATTTATCATCATACTTTACATTTTAATGGATTTAAAATAAGGTTTTTGGTTAGGTTTGGGGTAATTGGTTTCAACATGTCTTTGGTAATCAGGATAAAGCACTAAGGCATTAGACTATTTAGCAGCTGGAAGGGATATGAGGATAGGAATTTGGGAAAGATCGTGAGGGACGCAAGTAGCATTTTAAGTGACATTATTTGTTTGATGTCATGTGGGCGGATTGACGAGCCAAGTTGACAGGTTTCAGTATTTTAATGTTCTACTGTTTTGTCAAAATTTCTATGTTTTGTGTAATTATTTGAAGGTGAAAGAAAGACCCACGAGCCTAATTGTGTCCAAAGTAGGGATAATGATTCCCTGGATCCCTGGCCCACACTTCCCAGAAATCAGGATAATTGAGCATCTTTTTGAGACTTCGACAGCCCTCTGTGTGAGTACCTTGAGAGCATAATCAAAGCATTTGATCGTGGATACAAAGTGTAGAGATCTACTAGATATCTAAACGTAAACTCCTAGAATCTTATCCAGAACATTGTATGCATCACTCAGATAAAAGAAGTAGGTACAACCTCAAACTAGTTTTCCAATACACCTAAGTTATGACATCTCTCTTGTTGTAGAGAGAGAGAGAGATAGAGACCAAAGGAGAGACAGAGAGAGCAAATGAGAGAGAGCAAGAGCAATGGCTGCCAGGACCGGTGCTCAGAGCTAAGAGACAGCCATTGCAGGCTGTAGCAGGGGACGCAGATGGGGCCAGAGCTCCGCCAATATTCTCCCCGCGTCGGTGCAACAGCCACCACGGCTGCACTTCCCAACGCCAGCATCGCTGGTCTTGGGGATATTGGTATGGTGACGCTCCTGGTGGATGAGGCGAGGGGTGAACCATGAGGATAGAGGTGACGGGGGATAGTTTGATGATGAGGATAGTAGTGAGACGACATCACGGAAAAATATAGGTTTGACTACACCGTCTGAGAAGATTCGATACATACATACATACATACATACATACATGCATGCATGCATGCATGCATGCATGCATGCATGCATGCATGCATACATACATGCATACATAGTAGTAGGCATCCATCAGTCTCAGGAGACTATGGAGTTGCGCTCTGGTTGTCGGTCTGGAGTGGCCTCACCAGGGCGCAAAGCCAGGGTAGGTTGATTCGGGGGAGAAGCTGTTACCCAGGCAGCAGGTCCCCCCTCTCCACGGCGCTGAAAGTCTCCAATGGAAAGGCATACGCATACATACATACATACATACATACATACATATATATATATATATATATATATATATATATATATATATATATATATATATATATAACTATAGAACACTTTCCCACCAGGTGACTCGAACCCTAGCCAGCACAGTAGCCATCCAGCCACTGGCATAACAGGTAACGCCTTAACCCACTGCACCACGCTCAGACCCTTAAGAGATGGTAATTTCGGGGTATTTCAACACTCCTAAGACTACCACCTCCCAAGAGCACTAGAGCAAGTGAGGGGTCAAATTTACGTTTTTTCATCAAGTCCCTGTTGAATATGGGAAGACATTGTGTCTATGCTTAATGCCCAACTTGCCTGTTATGCCAGTGGCTGGAAGGCTTCTGTGCTGGCTAGGGTTCGAGTCACCTGGTGGGAAAGTGTTCTATAGTTGAATAACTACTCTTGCGTGATTAGGCAAGTTGGGCATTAAGCATAGACACAGTGTCTTCCCATATTCAACAGGGACTTCATGAAAAAACGTAAATTTGATCCCTCACTTGCATCTAGTGCTCTTGGGAGGTGGTAGTCTTTGGAGTGTTGAAATACCCCGAATTACCATCTCTTTTAAGGGTCTGAGCGTGGTGCAGTGGGTTAAGGCGTTACCTGTTATGCCAGTGGCTGGAAGGCTACTGTGCTGGCTAGGGTTCGAGTCACCTGGTGGGAAAGTGTTCTATAGTTGAATAACTACTCTTGCGTGTCTAGGCAAGTTGGGCATATATATATATATATATATATATATATATATATATATATATATATATATATATATATATATATATAATATTATATTTATATAATATATATATATAATTATACATATATATATATGTATAATATATATATATGTATAATATATATATATAATAATATATATATATATTATACATATATATATATGTATAATATATATATATGTATAATATATATATATGTAATAATATAATATAATATATTATATATAGTATAATATATATATATGTTATAATATATAGTATATATATATATATGTATAATATATATAATATATATATATATAGTATATATATATATATATATATATATATATAATATATATATATATATATATATATA
>WNGS01165751.1:14210136-14222695 GCA_020271785.1 Procambarus virginalis
CCACGTCTTGTAACTTTCTATGCACCCTGTTCTTTTCATCCTCTTGATCACTACTCTTCACACTCCCTTCCCAGCTCCCCTTTTCCCTTTCGATACATTCCCTCTCGTCTCCTTTACACACCCTCTCATTGCCCATTCTCAATACCCTCCCACCCTTTTCTCCATCATCCCACCCCATTCCTTCCGTTCACACCCTCTTCTCTCCCACCCTTTTGATGCAGTTGTTCCCTCTTGCTTTGCTGCATACTCTCTTCCGTCTCTTCCCGTTCCTTTCCCACAATAACTACCCCCTCCTATTCTCTCTAATCACTCCACCATAATCCCCAAACTAATCAAAAATCAAATCCCAAACCTCACTGTGGGTCACCGTCCAATAACTACATCGTCCCCTAGTGATTCCCACCACAGTCTTCCAATCTTACTCTCTCACTAGGTCTCCGCCCCCTATCTACACCAATTCCCCTTCAATCCCCTTCATCTCCCTTACAATATGCTGCTCTCACCCTATCTCTCCTCCGCACTGAACATCCTTTGACCCCTGGGAGAACACCAAGATATTAAAACGAAATAAGCAACTGAGTAGATATTACAATAATGCAGCTTCCTAGAATATAGAAACATGGCTAGATTGAGGAAATAGAGTGTGTGCAGCGAAATATTTAGCTCTCTCATAACGGAAGCAGCAAATAAAATATTTCCAAGTCAAAATGTCAATGGACTCAGAGGAGTGAGAGATAATGGATGCCTTGCAAGGTTTCACCGAATACTAACTCGACAAGAATCAGATATTGGGAAATAATTTTTCAAGCTTCCTTTGTGAATTAACAATTACAATATAACGGTATTCAGTCATGTAGTAGAAGCATGCAGGAACTATTAGGGAAGGGATGATGGAGGTAGGAGGCTGATATAACGAGGACGAAATTATGTGGAATTCAGAGTACTTCTTTAAGGAATACCTTGGAACAAAGGCCTTAATGGAGCTCCTCATCCAGTTCTTCTGGTAAACAGTTTAAAAAATTTTCTGACAAATTAGTGGACAATGAAAGTCAAACAATTTGCCAATGGTTTAACCAAGGAAGAAAAGAAGTAAACATCATTAGCAGTAGAGCTTGGAAAATCTATTGGAAAAACAGAACGCCAGAGAACAGAGAGAGGAACGTCAAAGCCATGAATGAAAACATTAAGGTGGGAGGAGAAATATGAATACCCCTACTCGAGCTGCTCTTAACAATTGTTTTCCTGCTGTAGTTAAGAAACAGATGATGAAATTAAGGATTGGGAAGGACTCATTGACGGGGAATGACAAAGAGATTGAGGAACTCTAGAGTTCAGGAAATCTTCACAACAAAACTAGGGGAAAGTATCGCAACAGAGAGATAGTGTCGAACTAACGACTGACATTACAAGAGATGAAGCAAGAAGGAACCTCCTGATCTTCGATATGATTTTGTGGGATATGAGAGAACATCGAAATGAATATTACGAGTTGGAACTTAAGCCTTGTCTCGTCCGCTATACAAATTAACATCACTTGATTCGGAAGAACTACGATAGTCGGATAAGGCTAATGTTCTATCAGTATACACAATAGAAGATATACAAGTGGTGCTAAACTTCGGGCCAGAATCCCTGAGTTATTTGTCTTGTGAGTTGATGACAAATTCTTGAGATATTAGATAGTAGAATGTCTGTAGATTTAGAGACGGCAAATCATTCCTCACCCACTGATGATAGAATGTTATGACCAGGTGATGGAGGAAATGAATAAAATGCTTAACACTATTTGTCGGAATGCATTCCACATAGTACACGAGATGGCACCAACGAAAAAGTTGGATAAACATGTAACAACGATATAAAAGATGCGCCAGGTCATTAGACAGTCTCAACGGAACAAGAAAGGGGTAAAAAAACCAATTTAGAGAGTTTAAATGTTGCAAGCGGGATCTCGATTATGATATGAGTAAAAGTGATGATAGAACCAAATTGTTTTACCTCTGAAGCCCCTATAATCTTTTGTAGGGGCGTCAGAGGTAGAACTATTTGGATGACAGAGCTTGAGTGCATGAGGGAATTGTGAGTGCAACCAAGGTTAGGCTTCAATGGAAGCCTCGGGATCATCGTAACACTCCAGGTTGCAATTCTTTTACACCATGTCGTGGTACAGTTGACTCGAGCGCGTCTGGGAACCTCCAGCGCATAGGTTCGAACCCTCATCAAGGCTTCTGAGGATTTGTGCATAACCTATATCGTTCAGGAATATGGTGTGAAAACCACAGCAACCAATTTTTATCGAATTCTTCAGTAAATTGGAATTTTTGGTGCTAAACATCGCTTAATATTATTAGGAATTACAGAGAGCGTCCTCTTGAAGCCTTAAATTGTTTTATACATATCTGGGACCACGAGTATGTTATTTATATATAAGATCACGAAAATGTTATTATATATATGACCACAAGTATGGTATATTCCTATCTGGGACCACGAGTATGATTAAAAATTGTCTGTAATATATGATAATTCATGATTTTTCTGTATGCACAAGCGAACAAATAATGTGGGAAAATATATTGATTTTATATGACAGATGTTCAACTTTTTGAAAACATAAATTCATATATTTGTTGCTTCGTAATTTATCGCCAACGTACAAGACCCAAGTGAAGAAATATATTAAAATTATTTCTCTACTTCCAACAGCATTCAGTGATAAAATAGGTTGTTTTTTAAAGATATCGAGTTAAGAAATTTTATATTCGTAAGATTTATTGAATGATTAATATGCCAATTAAATTTTGACCTTCAAGTTCCACTTGGCTAATCGCATATGATTAATTGCAATTCCGTTGCATGTAAAAGTATTAATTTAATGTTTCTGCTCCTTCTTCTTGAAGCTTCCAATCTGAAAATGGAACTTGGTCTCGTAACATCAAAGTTAGCTGAGTTAAATGAGGTTATCTTACTTGAGGTTATCTTGAGATTTCGGGGCTTAGGTCCCCCGGTCCTCGAAAGGGCTTTTTGTTACACACACACCCAGGAAGCAGCCCGTAGCAGCTAACTCCCAGGTACCTATTACTGCTAGGTAACAGGGGCATCAGGATGAAAGAAACANATATTTAAAAAGGTTATTTGCAATTTAAAATGAGCGATGGTGTCATATGTTTTGAGTACAAATGCTAATAAATACACTAATATATATTCACTAGTTACTAGACGATGTAGTAGTAAAGTTCGATGACAAAGAGCGTCGCAATACTGACGTGACTGTTGAAATAAAAAGAGCATGATTTAACATTACGAAAATATTGTCTGATAGCAATAAGCACTTACGTGATATTGTGAGAGTGTTATGTATGCTGTTCCATTACTGTTGAGAGTAAGAGCAGTGAAAAATAATTATTTGATAAGAAGACAGCCAAGCGAGGGGGTGTGCAATATATATTTTTGGTGATATGTCAGTGATTATGAAATGCTTTTAGTCAATATGTCTCTACACCTGTTCAATATCTCTTGTTTTTATTTTCACTCTTGAATCATAAGCTTCAGGGCTGAAACAGGTTAGTTTGCTGTAATGGGGGTCTGTGTTCTGCTTTCTTTCCACCGGTCTGTGCTCTGTTCATTGTTCTTTTGTGCCATTTACTTTGCATTTTCCTCATGTTTCAAAGTTATGTTTAATATTATTCTTTATTCATATTTCCTACCATGTTTCTCTCTACTTCTTCAGCCTCTCACGCCAAGAACTTCCTCCATCACATACCATGATCGGTCTCTTTATTATTAGCTTCACTATTATGATAAAAATAAAGTAATTAACACACAACAACAGTAAGAAAATAAAATAGTGCTCACTTGTTCTTACTTTGGGTGTGGTTAATATACGTTCTCTCATTTTAAAACTATCAAAGAAGGGAATTACCATATCGTAGTTTACTCTGCATCTCCTGAACGTGAAAGTAAAGTTTAAACGGCAACATCATACCTGACAACTCTCAAGATTGACTGGGAACAAGCACAACTGGCAGTTACAAACCACCTTGACTACAGCATCAATTTAAAATAAAAGTAAAATCATCAACAACATTACCACCATTAAAATTTAAGTCATGACAACGGGATCGGGTAATCAGTCAGGCCTAACATACAAAAAAACATCAACAGGCTCATTTTCCCTATTTTCTGTGGTCATCGAACACTTAACTCATCAAATAATTTTTCGATCATTCATATATGAAATTGTTTGCAAAATAATTTACTTGATATGGTGTATTATAATCTGGTAAAAATTGGAACAAGCATGGAGTTGCGTTCAGAATGTAAGCCTGTTACTGTCGACGAATGTCACTATTAACCGATGGTATGAATCAGAAATTTCCAGTGACCGAAATTTCGCCAAATTTTCCTAGGCATTCATAACAAAAAATATCAAATTATCATCTCAACTAGTCCGCAAATGTCAACAACTGAAAATTTGTCGAAAACCTCCCAAGCTTAGATATGAAGGTAGTTTTCAAATATTGTCCCATCAGATATTTCATTCACTGTCATTTCCAAATTAGTACACACGGTCTAGTATACGACCGTTCAGTATACACGGTATACTAGTAGTATACCGGCCTCTACGTCCAGTCAGCTAGTTGCTGGAAACTAAACTAATCGCAGTTAATAAATTACTCCAGAGTATCATATTAACACGATCACGCCTTTTAAATCTCAATTGTTTAATAGCTCTAGACAGGATAAAGTCTGAAGCAGCAGCAGCCTTTTTGTGAACTTAAGTAACAATGGCTCTTATAGTTGTGTATATATTGGTATTTCATTTGAAATATTTACACAATGTAAAGAGTATATTCTTTCCCTGGTTGGAGTTTCTTCCCTGACTGAAATAATTCAATTCCCACCAGGCAAAAAATTCCCAGGAGGCAAAAATTAATCCCTCTAGTTTTAAATTCCTCCTTATAGCTTTAAATTCCTCCCCATAGATTTAAATTCCTCCCCTAGAAGCCAAGTGTCATTCGTTACCTAAGAACCATTGGTCTATGTCAACTAGAGATCTTGCCCAGGATGCAACCCACTACAATTCCGGGTAATTATTTACTGCTAGATTAACAGAGGCATGAGATGAAAGAAAATATTGCCCAACCGCCTCAGCACGACCACGGGAATCTAACATGGGACCCTACGTTGTGATCCAAAGACGTAAGGTCGTAGACCACTGCGCTACAGCATCTTACACACAATATTCACGAAATATCTTAAAACTAAATTAAATAAAGATATCATACAGCAATTCATTTGATTGGATAATAATAATAATATGCTAACCTCACCTTGTGATATGTTTTGTTATTAAATTCTGTGACGGTTGTGTGGTATATCGTGCTGACCGCTGTCATATGTTTACGGTCTGATGCACTAACAGTTGCGCTTTGTGAGACTGCTGGGTGCATTATTATGTCATGAGAAAGGCGTCTAACAATGTGCAAAGCGATGAAGTCTACCCAATGATATCTTATTAAAATTGTCTCCCTCGTGAACAGAAAACGGATAATCTAAATATGGTGAAATAACCAAATATTGTGATTATAAAATGATTGTTGATGGTTTTGTTTTATAATATATTAATTTTTTTCCATGTGATTTGGTAAGATATTACTCCACCCTAGATATTCGTCGAGTTGCTCATTCATACATACATACACACACACACACATTAACAAACACGTACATACACCAACAGAATTCATGGGTGAATACACACAACCTGTGACCATAGTAAATCTGGACAATGGCGTGACTCCTCACAAGTGCTGCTGCTTCCCTGTCGCATATCTTGCCTTTAGCACACCATAAAACTCCCTAAACCCACCACACTGACTTATCGAGTCGTCGACTGCAAATACTTATCAGAGCGACCTGATTTATCAGAGCGACCTGATTTACCTGAGCTCTGGCGGTTGTTACAAGCTTGGGCTATGTCTGACAACACAACCACAACACCAGCCAGTCAGGGTGTTGGTTCAGTTCCCCACACACATTTGGAAATATTCGAGAATTAGCGAAATATTTTGCGTCTACAAATAATTATATATATATATATATATATATATATATATATATATATATATATATATATATATATATATATATATATATATATATATATATTCTGAACCTGAATGGGGGGGTGGAAAGGAAATGTTAAGAGTTATGTTGTTTTTGTGTGTTCATTGCAAAATAAAATGAAAATATTATAATTCTCAATATTCTTTTTAACGTGGGAAGAAAAAGGTCTCCATAGCTTCTACATTTTTATTGGCCCAGACGCATATTGGTAAAGGTAGTCTAGATGTGTTACTCCGTCAGCACTCTGCTCTAATTAGGTTATCAGTACTACAGGCGTTCATTTGAACTAGTTAGACTACAGAACGACAGAAGTTCACACCTATGCCTTAGACTACCAGGTGTTCAGTTGATTACCTGGTGTTCAGATTTGCTCTGTAATGACTACCAATCCTACAAAGGGTGACTCCAATTAATCTCGCTACCGATCGATCAGATGTTGGCACTGAGATACTCATGATGACAGGTCCTTCAGATGTTGGCACTGAGACAATCATGACTACAAGAACGATAGATATTAGCTAAGTTGTAATAGGCAATGATGCAGTTGTTACAACTGAATTATGACTGCCTGAATTGCATCAAGTGCAAACAAGAAAACAAATATATAATTTCCATTGATATTGACATGTGTAAAACACCATACATAAACACGTGACAAAATACATAAAACACGTGTCAAAAAGTCAGTATATATATATCGTCGTGATCAGCGGATGGCAGATGTCCCGTCTCCATTAGAAAGTGGACGACATATTGCTAACCACTCAGCAATAATTCAATTGAAATCCCCAAGGATTCACTCGTTTCCCCACTTTGGTCTCTAGCCCCTATGTTAAGCTTTATGTGTAGCCCATTGTGTAGCCCCATATGTAGTCTCTGTGAATAGCCCTGTGTAAAGCCTCAATAGTCGAGAGAGAAGACTATTCAATCCTTTTAAGAGAAAACTAGACTGTTTGTTTTCTCCAAGGAATGCCGGACCAATCGGGCTGTGGTGGGTATGTGTGCCTGCGGGCCGCTCCAAGCAACAGCCTGGTGGGCCTAACTCTCACAAGTCAAGCCTGGCCTCGGGCCGGGCTTGGGGAATAGAAGATCTCCCAGAACCCCATCAACCAGGTATCAACCAGGTATCAACCAGTCGAAACCTCTGCAAATGGACGAATTTTTTTCTTACTTCTCACAATCCTGATATTAGGTTATTTTTATCAGAACTTTGACAATATTGTTAATTCTTATTTCTAAATTCCAATTCACATGTTCCGAGCATATAGAGAAATGGTAATATATAATTACACAAAATAATTTGATTAGTTTCCTAATCATTTAGTAATATTAGAAAAATGTTCCGAGTAGAAAAGGCTTCCCTTCCTGTAATGATTGACATGGATATGATTGAAATATATATTATTCACAACTGTCATGAAATTAAACTCGAATTATCAGTCTCATTTATATAAGGACGGTAGTTATCTTGTTCACGTGATGACGGTAACTGTCTTAAATATGTGATGGAAGCAGCTCTCTCAGATATTTAGACGGAAACAGATCAACAGTCTGCAATAGGACTGTACGCATTGGACTGTGTTCCTAGGACCATACGAGACTGTACAGGACTGTACTCACTGAACTGTACCTACAGAATAGTACAAGACAGTACAGGACTGTACTCGTAGGATACACACGTGTGCAAGAGTCTCTGAATTGAATTTCGTCCAGCCTAAACGTAACAGTCCCCACGGGAACGAGTTCGACTTTTATATCACTTCGAAGCTATACAAGTTCGGCCTGACCTAAACCTCTCAAGTTTATCACACAGTTAAACGCATCAACGACCACTGTTGTTAACTCCAACGAGAGAAGAACCCGCGCAAAAGTGGTTCCAAGATGAGTTTTAGCTTTTTTAGAGTACAAAATTGTGGCACGATTTGGCTTTTATATAATAAAACAAAACATGTACATGTATTGACTCCCGGGTCAAGACTTGTATTGATGGAAGTAAACACATCGATATAATAAAGAAACATGATACAGTCAAGACTGAAATATTCACAACACACATTCTTGTGACCAACACACACATTTTCCTGAACGAAGCTGGCCAAACAGCGTTGATGTAACAAGTGGATAGTGATGTTGATGTTACTAATCCGTTGTTGATCGTTACTTGGACATCATATCCCCCCTCCCCCCGGAGGGGGATATGATGTATTCAAACCATATTGTCTGATACATGAATACAATATGATACATGTATTCATACCATATTGGCTGAAGGAAATGACTTGTTTACAGGCAATCACAAGTCATCTGTATGTTGTATATTCGCTACATGGTCGTAATGGCTTGGTGCTTTCTCCTGATATTTTAATGAAACTGATTAAGGGGGAAGGGAACTAAGTCATACCCTGAGGCTTAGCAACGTCCATTATATTAAACATTCAATATTTTTTAATGGTATAATTTTTCAAGCGATATTATCTATCAGTGCTGTAGAAAATCCTTTATTTGAGGACCATGCAAGTGCGCAAGATGCTGAATAGCTCTGCCCATAATCTTCACATCTTAGAATATAACCCATCTTAAAGAGGCTTTAAAATATCCATCAAACAGATCCTCGTTAAACAGAGGTGCGTCTTCGGATGCGCTTGAGCGCTCTTGTCGGAATACTGTTCTTAACAAGCGCTTATCAACGGCGTCTCAAGCGGTCATTACTTCAGTCTCCTTGTTTGAGAATTTATATTTCATAACTAATTCGCGATATTGTAAGTTTTTCATTTGCATATATAATTTAATACTTAAGAAAATAATTTTGGCCTTTCAGTTCTCTCTCTTTTCGTATTTTAATCCTTATTTTATAATTTTTATATATTTATATAGTTATTATTTTATAAATAAATTATTGCTATTTTATTATGTTTGTTTTGTTGTGGAAGTTGTTATTATTAAATATTTCATATTGTTTCTTGTATGATGAAGTTAAAACAATTTATTCAATGTATACTTTTCGATATTGTTCCGATATATATATTACCTATACGTGCAGGCTAAAGCTGCCTAATTCTAGCACTTAACAGTCTAGGCATTATATAGAACAAACTTATTATTCAGTCTTGCCCTTCATTTTACCACTAAGTTTAGAGAGAAAAATTCGTGGATATAAATCTTTGCTGTATGAGCATAACTATTGAGCTAAAATAATTTTTAGGGGCATAGATCTACACGTATCTCGTAAAAATTCTCATTCAGCTTTGAAGACGAACTTTTGAATGTGTTTAAAAATTATTATCGTATTTTTTAAATAAAATTTTAGGTCTTCTTTCAAAACAGTGAGGTGATGAGAGCGCAATATTCATCAAGCTTTTCAAATGCCGCTAAAATTTATAGACACTAAAGCAGCTGCCTCCATTTAAACTGTGATAACAAATTCCATGGAGACATTAAATTGTAAAGACTTGGGGATTATGGGAAAACCTTAGACACCAAAAGTGGAGATGGTGGGACAAAGGAAATACGTCTCCAATCCGCTGACTGCGTCTGCAAGGAGGAAGAGATGAGGTACCTGAATTCTTATTCAGGCTGGAATATTACGAGGATGGTTTCACCAGGGATTCACAGCTGCGTGTCTCAATTGAGCACGTGTTGCAGATTTTTGAAGGGACTATCAAGAGTTTACTATGTACTAGACACTAATGCTTATCTCTGCTAGGACACGTTAGCTGAATCTATTTGAATTGCTGAATTTGGTCATAATGTATTTTCACGATATTGTAAATTACGTTTACACACACACACACACACAACACACCGAACACACACGAGGCTACAAGATGACCTAGATGAACTGAAGAAATGGTTCAACAAATGGCTAGTAAAGTTCAACGCAAGTAAATATAACGTAATGAAGTTACGTGGAGGGGAACAGGAAGCAAAACACGGGCTACCAAATGGGAGACGAAGAACTCCAGGAACGGGACCGAGAGAAAAATCTAGGAGTTGATAACACACCTGAAATCTGAAATCACATCAAAAGGATATCATCAGCGGCGTATATGATGCTGGCTAACATCAGAACTATCCCTAGAATTGTATAAAATTGTGTATGGAATAATTTAGAATCTTGTATACCACGCATGTCAGACCAATCATGGAGTACGCAGCTGCACCATGGAGTCCATGCCTTGTCAAGCATAAGATGAGCTGGAAAAGTTTCCAATGATGCATCTGTTTTCTAATGCATGTTGGCTTAGGGGGACCATTCAAGCTTGAATGGTCCCCCCCCAAGAAATAAAAAATTATATATATATATATATATATCTATATAATATATTATATATATATATTATATATATATATTATATATATATATATATATATATATATAACCAATATGCCCTGTCGCTGGGTTGCAGCCAACACGACAAGGAAACTCAGTCAGCCTCTGACAGCCAGCTGATTTCCACAGGAATAATTAACACAGACGCGCCTTAGCAAGAGAATGTATTATGACGTCTGACCCTTAGAGGCGGGCACAACCACGTTCCTCTTAGCTTAGAGTGCCGAGTAATACAACATCCTAGATGCCCTTACCTGGGTACTAGGAGACTCTAACAAGGACCCAGCAGGATGCTGCTTCTGGAAACTTTCCTTATTAAGGCTACTCATAGCTCGGTCGATTGAGCTTGGGTTTCACTCGCTCGGGGTCCATGATTCGTGTCCTCTATTTACATCTATCATCTTCTTGAGGTTATCTTGAGATGATTCGGGGCTTAGTGTCCCCGCGGCCCGGTCTTCGACCAGGCCTCCACCCACAGGAAACAGCCCGTGACAGCTGACTAACACCCAGGTACCTATTTACTGCTAGGTAACAGGGGCATAGGGTGAAAAAACTCTGCCCACTGTTTCTCGCCAGCGCCCGGGATCGACCCGGGACCACAGGATCACGTGTCCAGCGTGCTGTCCGCTCGGCCGACCGGCCCCTGGTGTCCTCTATTTTATCCTCTATTCTATGATTCGAGGCAGGCTCGAAATCATAAAAAAATTATTTTACACAATTGTAAAATATAAATAATAGTAAAATAATAAATATAGTAAAACATAGAACAAAACATAATAAAATATTGCAAAACACACAGACAGACACACACACACACAAACACAAACACAAACACACACACACACACACCAACTCACTAGAAACAAGCTAGCTCTAATAATCTCCTCTCACGCTATGTCAACACACCCAAACAAGGCAGGGTCCTGTGTACACGCTATTACGATAAGCAGCACGACTGTGTGTGGCTCCTAACACAATATTGTCACACCTGGAGGCCGGCACACACCTGGAAGCTAGCACACCTGGAGGCCTTATTTACAACCACAACTCCACCCCTGGTGAGACATCACCACTCTTGAAAAAACATTCTCTAGCTCCGACTAACACACACAATCACATCGTTGTTGGATATAGTAAAACTAAACACACAAACTACGTCCTTTAAACAGCTGTGTTTCACAGCATTACACGTGCCTCTTCTGACACAAGATGAGATATAACGGAGATATGCAGGCGATGAGTCACAACGTGGCTAAAGTATGTTGACCAGACCACACACTAGAAGGTGAAGGGACGACGACGTTTTGGTCCGTCCTGGACCATTCTCAAGTCGATTCATAGGTATAACGGAGATATACCTTGGTGGTTCTACTGTTCCAACAGGAGGGAACCGTTTCTTTTTCTCTCTCTGCATTCCCTGCTACTAGTCCCCCCCCTCTCCCCCGTTTCACAAATCTTCACAGCATAGTCACACTGATACATTGCTGTTCCCTGATACCTTGAAAGGTAAGGTAGGTGTGCAATAATGACGAGGAAGCCTTGCTATGCAATAACTATTTCCATATTTAGTGCATTCATTGACAAAAAGTACCAAATATACTCATTACTAAATCAGAAGTCAGTTTCATACAATAAATTGTAAATCACCATTACTTATGTGTTTCCATTCTCGGGGACAGTTAGCCTGATATAATGTGTTCCTCTTGATTATGCATTGCCTGCCTAAGCATCATGCCACCCAAACAGTTGACCTACTCCCTGGTTACTGATTTAGTGTTGTGATGCGAGGCATCAGGTGCAAGAAAATGTGCCCAAATGTCCAGCTCGGGAAACAAACCAGGGACCAACCGCTTGGGAGACGGCTACGCAGAGGGAGCGTTGAAGACATGAGGCGTCGTTGCAATTCCTAGTATAATTTACAGTATAATTTATTGTATAATTGTTTCATAATTACCCTCTCGACACGAGATTAATTGTGACGTATTTACTAATGAGTTATTAATAAGAGTTATTAAATATCTTGATATTATTTAAGGTAATATAAATAGTAATTTGTTATAATTTAAAAAAAAATAATTCATACCCTTAGATTATTAATAC
>WNGS01165751.1:14231107-14246798 GCA_020271785.1 Procambarus virginalis
GTCCATGTTGGTGGTGTGTTACAAACCTATTTCCCTCCAGATGCTCTAGGGCCTTTTTCAACAATCTTCTCCATCACTTGTCATGGTATACAAGTTAGGGAAACTGGTCTGCAGTTCAGTGCCTCTTCCTGTCACCCTTGTACATTATTCTACGTTAGCTGTTTTCCAACTTTTCTGGTAGGTCTCCTGTTTCCAGTGACCTGTTATACTTCATAGAGAGGGGCACACTTAGTGCTTCTGCACCTTCCTTTAGTATCCAAGGTGAGATTCTGTCGGCCCAACAGCCTTTGTGTGTGTGTGTGTGTGTGTGGTGTGTGTGTGTGGTGTGTGTGGTGTGTGTGTGTGTGTGTGTGTGTGTGTATTCACCTAGTTGTGCTTGCAGGGGTTGAGCTCTGCTCTTTCGCTTTCGGCCCGCCTCTCAACTGTCAATCATCTATTACTAAACTACTAATTTTTTTCTTCGCGCGCGCGCACGCACGCACGCACGCACGCACGCACGCACGCACACACACACACACACCACACACACCACACACCACACACACACACACACACCAAGGGCCGGTCGGCCGAGCGGACAGCACGCTGGACACGTGATCCTGTGGTCCCGGGTTCATCCCGGCGCCGATGAGAAACATGGCAGAGTTTTTCACCTATCCCCTGTTACCTAGCAGTAAATAGGTACCTGAGTTAGTCAGCTGTCACGGGCTGTTTCCTGGAGTGTGTGTGTGGTGTGGTGGATTCAGAGATGGTAAATCGTGCCTCACAGGTTTAATAGAATTTATGACCAGACAACAAAAATTAGGCAGGAAAGAGAAGGGTGGGCAGACTGCATTTTGCTGGACTGCCTGAAAGCCTTTGACACAGTACCATAAAAGGCTGTTAAAAAATTTGGAGCTACTGGCAGGAGTAAAGGGAAGGTGCTCCATGGATAAGGGAAACTTAAGCAACAGGAATAGCGAGTAACGGTGAGGGGGGGAGACATCAGAGTGGCGAGATGTCACCAGCGGAGTCCCACAGAGCTCAGTACTTGGACCCATCCTGTTTCTATCTATATATGTAAAACGATCTTCCGGAAGGTATAAACTCGTTGCTCTCAACGTTTGCTGATGATGCAAAAATTATGAGAAGAATCAAGACGGATAAAGATAGACAGAGACTTCAAGATGACCTGGACAAACTAGAGGAATGGTCTAGAAAATGGCAGCTAAAGTTCAACTCAGGAAAGTGTAAAGTAATGAAATTAGGCGAAGGGAGTAGGAGGCTGAACACAAGGTACCATTTGGGAGGTGAAATCCTGCAAGAGTCAAAGAGAGAGAAGGATCTGGGGTTGATATCACACCGAACCTGTCCCCAGAGGCCCACATCAAAAGGATATCATCAGCGGCATATGCGAGACTGGCCAGCATAAGAACTGCCTTTAGAAACTTGTGTAAGGAATCGTTCAGGACCCTGTATACCACTTATGTTAGACCAATCCTGGAATATGCAGCTCCAGCCTGAAGTCGATACCGAGTTAAACACAAGACAAAGTTAGAGAAGATTCAGCGGTATGCCACCAGGCTCGTTCCGGAACTGAGAGGTATGAGCTACGAGGAAAGGCTAAAGGAGCTGAACTTCACGTCCCTGGAAAACAGAAGAGTAATGGGAGACATGATAACCACCTACAAAATTCTCAGGGGAATTGACAGGGTGGACAAAGACAAGCTCTTCAGCACGGGTGGGACACGGACAAGGGGACACAGGTGGAAACTTAGTACCCAGATGAGCCAAAGAGACGTTAGAAAGAATTTTTTCAGTGTCAGAGTAGTTAATAAATGAAATGCACTAGGCAGTGATGTGGTGGAGGCTGACTCCATACACAGTTCAAATATATATACGATAGAGCCCAGTAGGCTCAGGAAACTGTACACCAGTTGATTGACAGTTGAGAGGCTGGACCAAAGAGTCAAAGCTCAACCCCCGCAAACACACTAGGTAAGTCAACTAGGTAAGTACAACTAGGCAAGTACACACACACAGCGTAAGTGTTACATTATTCACAACACCACTTACGACCAGGCGGAGATAAATTGTTTATCCCTGGAGGCTGACCTGATGCCGCTTGGCAGACGGAAGAAGGGAGAAAGAGAGAGAGAGAGAGAGAGAGAGAGAGAGAGAGAGAGAGAGAGAGAGAAGAGAGAGAGAGAGAGAGAGAGAGAGAGAGAGAGAGAGAGAGAGGGAGGGGGGGGGGGAGAGGGGAGAGAGAGGGGGGGGGAGAGAGGGGGGGGGGAAGGGAGGCGTAGCTGAGAAATGTAGATAACATTCCATACATCTCGAATTACAGAGAACTTTAGAGAACCATATCACAAGCGTCCAATAGTTCAGCTATTACTTCCCAGCCATAGACTACCACAGTTCTGGCTACTTAACACACCACCAGAACATTAAACCAAATAATAATATCGAATACCTATAGCAGAGTGTGGCCAGCCTCGTTCCTACCACATAGTTTATGAGACAGAAACTAGGTAACAGTGAGAAATGTCTACAAGTCATACTCGTCCGCTCTATCCTGCCAGGGAGCATGACTAACATGCTCCAGATACCATGCTCGGCCCACACGACATTGGTCAACACCTTCACCAGGTTGACACTGGTCAACACCTCTAGCCTGTGTCATGTAAATATTGACCCAAGCACCGCAGGTTACAACCTCAGTCACGTCACTTTAAGATGAGTTAACTCATGGTCTTAAGACATTCCCTGTCTTTTTTTTTAATGCATGAAAGCCAAGATTTGTGAGTTTCATTTGAGGAAAAACTGTGCAAATGCTGGTTTGGAATTATGGTTCCTATGAATAGATCCTCAAGGGCGTGTTGAGGGTTCGAACTTACGTCCAAGATGATCCCAGAAGCGCCTTAATCGACTGCGCCACGACATGGTATAAGAACGAATTATCGGGGAACATAACATAAAATAGCAGGATCATTTCAAGCGATAGTTAGACCTGTGTAGGAATTAGTTTGGTTGAATATAAATAGGAACTGGATCACACACAGCACAAGGTGTTTTGAAGTTCTCGTTGATCCTGTGTTCTTTGAATTCACTCCTCAGTTACACGTGTGTGTGTGTGTGTGGTGTGTGTGTGTGTGTGTGTGTGTGTGTGTGTGTGTGTGTGTGTGTGTGTGTGTGTGTGTGTACGTACTCACCTCACCTATTTGTACTTACCTATTTGTGCTTGCGAGGGTTAGCTTTGGCTCTTTGGTCCCTCCTCTCAACTGTCAATCAACAGGTGTACAAATTCCTGGGCTCTATCATATCTACATTGAAACTGTGTATGGAGTCAGCCTCCACCACATCTCTGCCTAATGCATTCCACCTGGTAACTACTCTGACACTGAAAAAGTTTCTAACATCCCTGTGGTCATTTGGGTTCTCAGCTTCACCTATGTCCCCTTGTTCACGTACCACCAGTGTTAAACAGTTTATCCTTATCTACCCTGTCAATTGCCCTGAGGATTTTGTAGGCAGTGATCATGTCTTCCCTTGTGTGTGTGTGTATTCTCACATAACAAAATTACATAGTATTTTTGTCCTTGAAAATCTTAAAAAAAAACACATATGGTAATTTCGTGTTGCCTCTGACGACGCAACGAGAGCAATTATGAAAACCGATGAATCTTACAAAATGGCAGTACACTGCACGTGCATGCAGGCCTAATGAATATGTAAACGCATTGCTGAACATGTATCAAGCTAAAACGATCATTTGCCTGATTTAATGGCCAAGAACCAATGGCAGCGTCCAACAAAGGAGATTTATACGTAAAGTGATGATTATTCATTAATTATGAAATATGAAGAGCTAATTTGAGAACAGTAATTTGATTTTTGAAACAAAAAAATGTATACCTTTATGTCTCACGTTTATGGCCTCAGTTTCCATTCAACTTGATAGATAGTTTCTAATAAGATATAGAAAATGTTATTACTTACTAGAAAATCTACATTAATGCTCAAATTGCATTTCAAATAATTAAGCCTGCAGAAAATTTCAGCGTGTTCACCTAACTGAAGTAGACAAGTCTAATCCAACAACAATTCTGAACAAAAACCATTATTTGGAAACAATTATTTAATTTGCTAATTGTATATGACAAACTAATGTAAATAGCAGTTAAAAATAATAATGTACATACATATATATATATATATATATATAATATATATATATATATATATATATATATATATATACATATATATATATATATATATATATATATATATATATATATATATATATATATATATGATACTATATTAATTCACCTGGCAATCGGAACATCGAACCGCCGAACTCACAAACCGTAGCCCAGTGCTTTACCGATTGAGTCATCATTCCCCTAACAAAAAGGATGGCAGAGACACTGATCTGCTGCCCAACTCAAACTAGAGGCCTTCCCGTGGGGTGCCACTTCGGCATGAAGGTGTTAGGTGATCCATTGTCCTGGTTGAGGATAACATTTTATTCATCTGGATAATCAGTCTCTCGAAACCGCCGATCACATAAATCGTAGTCTGGAGCTGTATCTACTGAGCCATCATCATCCCCATAAAAAGGAAGGATTGCAGAGACGCCAATCTCCTGTCTAACTGATTGGGACGCCTTACTCCTACCAGAATAGTAGGAGTATTCTGTGACTTCACAATGACTACATAGTCACTTTGTCTCAAATACTTTATATAATGTCATTGTTACTAGATAAAAAGATAATGCATCACCCACAATGAATATTGACCGCTTCTCCTAGAAGGTCTGACTTGACTTCATAACTCAAGTCAGAACTTTACAACAATAAACCATCTCTGTAGCTGGGTAGGCGCAACAAGGCCTCTCACTAAATGAAATGACGCGGTTAATCCTAGCTGTAACTACATTGAACGCGTTTAGCCCCCTCTGTAACTGGAATGACGCAGTAAAGCACCGCAATAACGGGAAGGACTCTGTAAACCATCGCTGTAATTGGAATGTCTGTAACCATTACCTTAATTGGAATGACGCGCTCCATGGCCAAACAACAGTATTGCCAAATCATACACAACTTGACAGCGATGAACTCCGAAATTCATTGGAAACTCCTGAAAGTGATTACACACCCACTTGAAGCTCCATTGATTACACACCCATTTGAAGCTCCATTGATTACACACTCATTTGAAGCTCCATTAATTACCTCCTACTTCCATACACTTGTAATTTCAATCACTCATTAAGACGATAGCTCGCCTCTTCCCCAAACTCCCTCCCATAGCGAGGGATACATATCACTTAAGCTGAGTGGTGTTTTGTAACTAACAGCGCTGTTGAAACTTGCCCTCAGGGGAAAATAATGGCTGGCAACCGTCCACACTATTCCACTGGATTTAAACACTGTTTATACAACTATTGTATTTAACCACTTGGTACACAGTACACTTTCATACGGTTCCCGCTTGTTCACAGCCATTTAGAGTCCCGTAGGGTTGTTCCACTGACTAACAACGTAACTCTTGAAGAAAACTATGTTCATAAATTTCTTGAGTAGATTAAGCACCTAATCATCGAATCAAATCCACAATTCAGATAGCCTATCGTTATTTTGGGAACAATACAGAAACATGGAATAACATAATACAGAATAGAATATATATAGAATACAATAACATTCCTGCTTCATGGTATAACTGTTGCCGACTATACTGTGAATTCAGGATTCTCTAATTGGCCGATGTCTGCCTCGAAGCCTCTTGACCACCGTCGGTGTTGCTGAGTGATTGATGGAACAAGGCTGTTCTTTCCAGAGGGCCAATCAAACGATAACTATCGCAATACTATTTCTATCGATGAACGCTAGCTTGTGAATCACGGATTGGCTGCACCAGTCACGCCAAGCTCCCCGAGGTCGACATTTGAACCAACTTATTTCTTTTTCGAATCAGATATAATCAGAGTACTATGGATTGGAAATTGAACTATGAGGAAAATCCGCCAAGCCATTATGACTATATAGCACTTGGAAGGGGTCAGGATAATGGACTTTAATTTGGATTTGGGATGGGACGGGGGAAAGGAATGGTGTCCAGCCACTTGGACGGTCGGGAATTGAACGCCAACCTGCATGAAGCGAGACCGTCGCTCTACCGTCCAGCCCAAGTGGTTGGGCAGCCAACATATTGTACAAAAAAATCTCTATAGAAATTTGATTTGATAATATTATATTAAGACGTTATCTTTGCTGCCTATCTGCATAAGTTTTGCCAGTTTTTCTTCCCCTTAACAGTGAAAAATAAAAACCATGAATATCCATTCATACATATCTCACGGGCGTATACTGATTCGTTTTGCAACAGTGTCAACGCATATTAATTCATGTTATTTTAAAGTCTATTTTCCTACACAACCTAACCGTCATCAGGTATATCCTAGCCAACACCATCTAAACAATCCAACAGATATAATAGCAACTGGAGATCAGACGTAGTCGAAGCACTACATACCAAACACTCATCCACATATCAACAGCCATTTTACATTTCTAAATGTTCGGGCATCTACAAAACTAGAGACCAAAACCATATCACCACTACTGCCTCTGCTATTCAATGAAGATGTAGAAGATTGTCTAGTGCTGTGAGTGGGTAATATTTCTTCTTCCTCTCTCATCCTACAGGACGCATTTAATGTCAGACTTAGTAATGTGCATGTACTGTCCTTGATCTTCAGAGATGTTAAAGAGAGCTTTCGTGAATACGAGTCCACTAGTGACACGCTTGATGCCTAATAATTGTGTAATTATATATATATATATATATATTATATATATTATATATGAAAAATACAGAAGATTAAACACCTAATTCATTCGCATATAGTCCTGGGGACCATTCAGGCTTGTTCGCATATATATATATATATATATATATATATATATATATATATATATATATATATATATGTGTATATATATATATGTGTATATGTCGTACCTAGTAGCCAGAACTCACTTTTTGGCCTACTATGCAAGACCCGATTTGCCTAATAAGCCAAGTTTTCATGAATTAATATATTTTCTCTAATTTTTTCTTATGAAATGATAAAGCTACCCATTTCATTACGTATGAGGTCAATTTTTTTTATTGGAGTTAAAATTAATGTAGATATATGACCGAATCTAACCAACCCTACCTAACCTAACCTATCTTTATAGGTTAGGTTAGGTTAGGTAGCCGAAAAAGTTAGGTTAGGTTAGGTAGTCGAAAAACAATTAATTCATGAAAACTTGGCCTATTAGGCAAATCGGGCCTTGCATAGTAGGCTGAGAAGTGCGTTCTGGCTACTAGGTACGACATATATATATATATATATATATATATATATATATATGTGTGTATATATATATATATATATATATATATATATATATATATATATATATATGTATATATATATATATATATATATATATATATATATATATATATATATATATATATATATATATATATGTGTATATATATATATATATATATATATATATAATATATATATATATATATATATATTATATATATATATATATATATCTTCAGAAGGAATGATTCCTTCTGATGTATTAATATACGAAGTGCATAAGGAAATTCCTGTTTCAATTCTTCCTCCGTGGTCTGACACTGTCACATTTTTCATCACGTCTTAATTGTCGTGATTATATATATATATATATATATATATATATATATATATATATATATATATATATATATATATATATATATATGTGTGTGTGTGTGTGTGTATTGTAAACTGTTGTCAAGTTTTTCTAATAGCCAAAGGATATCCGACAGCTTTTTGCCTGTTAGAGCTTTGGTTAAGTTGATATAAGGTTAACTGTGCGTGTTTGAGGTCAAAAGCAATCAATAATGAGCGAACACATCCAGAGGTGTAAATCCCATCAACACCTCGTTGGCCAGACCCAATCATCGAGTGTTTGACCCGGGCTGATCTGTGGCTTCAACTGCTCTTTTCCCCTGTGTGGTGCCTGCGGTAGGATATGGAAGGATAGGAGGATATGGAAGGATAGGAGGATATGGTAGAACACTCTGGCGAATGTCTGGTGGCAGCAGCTGTTTGCATAAATTTTCACATTGAATGCACTCGCCCCTGTAATTATCGGACCACACACAAAGAAACGCAAGAGCACAAACACACACACGCGCAAACACACAAACACACACACACACGTAATTAACAATATACGGATACATTCAGATCAATGTACCTCGCCAATGTGAGACAAGTCTTAATGTAATACGCTCCATCTAACTCCCCCCCCCCCACTCCACAAGCACATCTGGAAACTTGAAAAGGTTCAGAGATTTTCAATGAGCCATGGTCCAAAATTACGAGAGTTGGGGGTATAAAAGCTGAAAGAGCCGACCAAACATTGCAGAACAAGAGGAGAGAGAGGGAGGAGAAATACCAGAGGTATATAAAATACGTAGGTGAATGGACAGTATGCAAAAAAAGGAAATGTTCTCACTGAATTCCTTCCGAACAATAGGGTAAGGGCGGAGGGAAAAAAAACAGCAGGAACAATGCGACGACCTTTGACAAGCCACCGGCTTCCTGTCTCCGTTGTGACCACTGGAGAGTTAGTGGCCCTCAGGTAAATTCATACGAGCCATAGAGATGACGGATTTTGTTTGTTTTGTAGCGCAAGAGTTGAAGGAAAGGTGATTAGCCGAACGAGCAGGATGTAGAAGCTAACTGTATTCCTGTTTTCAAAAGCAAATATGATATAAAAATAGATTGATAAGTCATTAGACAACATTAGGTGAAAAAAGGCGGGAGTCCAAGAGCTAAAGCTTGATTTTAAAGGTGCAAATACGGGAGTACATTAACACACACACACACACACACACACACACACACACACACACACACACAGAGGAGCCACAGAGACGTTAGAAAGAACTTTCAGTGTCAGAGTAGTTAACAGATGGAATGCATTAGGCAGTGATGTGGTGGAGGTTGACTCCATACACAGCTTCAAATGCAGATATGATAGGGTCTAGTAGGCTCAGGAACCTATACATCAGTTTATTGACAGCTGAGAGGCGGGACCAAAGAGCCAGAGCTCAACCCCCACAAGCACAACTTGGTGAGCGCACACACACACACAAAGAGCCAGAGCTCAGAGCTCAGCAAGCACCTGGCCAGAGCCAAAGAGCCAAAGCTCAACCCCCGCAAGCACAACTAGACGAGTACACAGAAGCACACACAGAGAGAGACACATATTTCTGAAGCGAAAAACGGCAAATCCTACCACACAATATGTTTTTTCTCGCCCCAACGTTGCTCATGATAACATTCAGACAACATAGTACCCTCACGCAAGGATCCTCCCACTTGGGATCAAGGCACGTGTGTGGAGCCCACTGGGATCCAAACACACTCACTATCATCACGCACCTCGACGAATAATGTACACAAACCCGTAATATAAGACATTGCACCATTGCTCTACCCATGCTCACTAGGCACGTTGATTGCAAGCCAGTACCAGAAGATCACTCATCACTACACGTCCTCACTACTCCTTGTGTGTGAGAACATTTTTTGAAACGTGTTTTTGTTGACTAAACCACACAATAGAAAGTGAAGGGACGACGAGGTTTCGGTCCGTCCAGGACCATTCTCCAAGTCGATTGTGAATGGTCCAGGACGGACCGAAACGTCGTCGCTCCTTCACTTTCTAGTATGTGGTTTGGTCAACATATTTTAGCCACGTTATTTGTGACTCCTCGTCTGCATGTGTTTTTGTTCTTTGAAGCAAGCTCGGTCAAGCAAGCAAGACCGAGATTCCGTTTTTTTCGGACAAACTCACTACGTTTTTCTTTTATCAGTTTGTTCAAATTTATACACTCTGTAGATTTCAACTCTTGTAAAACCTTTATTTTTTTTGGAGTCGAACCCCCAAATTCCTGAATTCTGTTTTGTTTTTGCCGCATGCATTTGTTGATTACTCCGAGAATAATGTCTTGTTTATTCCTTAATCCTTGAGCGATTAGGTTATATCGTGGACAAAGGCTTCTATTAACTACAGATAAAAACTACAGATAATACCAGCTTAATTTAGCAACGTGCAGTGACGTTCTGAAAAACTATTCTCAAGTTAGTCTTATATTTCCTTCCTATGAAAACTGACCATTGTTGCTACAGACATGAACTGAAAATGTATGTAAATCCTCAATAGGAATATAATTTTCAATATGTAAAATATTACTGCCATGTTTCCCTCAGTTATATTTTATTAAAATTCTTATGTGGCTTAACAACCACGTAAAGAAGGAAGTAACTAAATAAAAAGAATAAAGAAGGAAAATGAAGGTCGTAGAGTCTAATGATTATATTCTTAACTATAGTATCAATATTGATAATGAGACAATTTTTAAATAAAATATAAACGAGAGGAACAGGAAATTAAATATTAAAACATTAACAAAAAAAAAAAAAAATAAAATGAGTGGATAAATAGGAGTAGGAACAACGTGAGATTACACACAGAAATCCCAATAACGTGATATAAAATATGAGCAAATCCACAGGAGCTTAGGCGAGGGGTCCGAACCTGGGCACTAGGTATTCCCAGACGCCCCCTAGTCAACTGTACCACGACTAGCTCCGGTATAGAGACGATTTTTTTGTTTATATACCGACCATGCAAGTTTTCTGCCTTCACACACCTCAGTTTCGACGCTGTTGACCAAATCGTCAAAATTCCGGTGCTTCAGTTTGTGTTCAACGGTTAGTGAATCTTGGATTAAACATAATAATAATAGGTGTTTAATCCAAGATTAAACACCTATTAGAACACCACCTCGAGTCACCTGGCGGAGGCTTGTGTAATTAATTACAGATAATTATCTACATATTTCTAAAACCTGCAAGTTATTGGGCGACTAATTAGAATATATGATAACGTTTGAACGTTCAATACGCTCTCTTATGGAAATGAAAGAGTTACATGTATTCAGTTGGTCTTTGTGGGTTCGTTCTCTTGGTCTGAAGCCTTTTCCTCCTTATTTGCACCTTTCCTCCTCCTGTACCAATTTTGTACCCACATCCCACCTCATGTACCCCCTCCCCCTTCTGTAACCCATGAAATACAACCTGTCAATATGTGACAAAAATTATCACTACTAAAATACAATAATTTTCTTAACACCTAAACTAATCCTAATTATTACAAATATTGAATTCCTACAACATGATGTAATTAACCAATAATTTATTGCTGTAAATAGATAATAAAAATACTTTAAGATTGAAGTACCATGAGTTACAAGTTGGATTTTTTTTTGAGACTGATTACCAAAGGAAAATTTTCAATAAAAGCGTCTTTATTTAGAGGAAAGTTTGCGGCGAAATCTGAAATCTGAAAATATGAAATATGATCACATAAGCGTGATCAAAGACGCTCTCCTTTAACAACTGAGGAAACACGGCAATTGAGCAATGCACATCGTGTTCAATGCAAGATGAACAATGTCAACTAAGTTGGGATAACGTGGCCTAGGAATGCTCAGAGGAGAAACAGGAGTCAAGAAAGCTGGAATCATCCCAGTTGAAAGAAATGAGAGACGGAAGAAGGTTGTCTTTGTCATCCTACGAGGCGGGGGGAAAGAGCTTTCAGAATGAAACAAAGGACGGAAAAAGAAAACTAGTAAAAAGATATGCGATATATTTTCTTTTTAGGGAGGAACTAGAGGGAGCTTTCAGGGTTGAAGGATGATAGCTCATCAAACTTTATTTTCTGGAAAATGTGCTAATTGGTGCGAAGGACTGACTCACTTTGCTTAGTTTTTGCATAGATATGTTGTGAAGATGTATACGTATTGAGGCTATTAACATTATTTAAGGACATCGTAGTAAGTCTACTGCGGGCTCACCATAGCCTGTGCTACTTGGAGCTCTTTGTTCCAGGTAGCAAATCTTAAACAACAACAACAACAAAAGGACATCGTATCGCTGCTTAAACTCCAATCGCTGGATTTTATCGCCAATTAAATCAATTTAAAAGGAAGATTACAAATAGGTATTGTATTTATTGACTAATTTAGGGAATAATAATTGGAAAGAGTACTTATAGCTTTAAAAGTCAGAGGGAACTTAAAAAAAATTCCTCCGTTAACAAGAAAGTGGTATGGAACAATATATTATAGATGAAATTATGATCTGATGATTCATTAAGAACCAAGAAATACGGTTATGTGAAGACACCGCTAGAAATTCAAAATTCTAAGATTTGTGGAGAATTGTATTTTAATAAACAGTTCAGTATCTTCCCGAATATTTACCATCCGTAACTTTATAAAAACAATCAAGTTCTATAATGAACACGACGTCTCTCGCCTCCAAAATTTTGTTATCGTCACTGGGCGACAAAATTTGTAGAGGAAAGGAAGAATAATACGAGAAAGGCGAATAATACGAGAAAGGCAGAATAATAAAAGAAAGTAAGAATACTAATAAGAGAAGAGTTATCAGCTAAACTGGGAATGGAAAGTTAGAGATAATTCACCATAATGGAATACAAATATGAATAAAGAGCGCCACAGTTTGGGAGAATGAAGGATCGAGAAGAATAATATAGAAATATGATATAGGAAGGAGCCGATGGTGGGAGAGAGGGAATTATCAAGGGGGAAGCGCCAAGCCATTATGGACTATATCGCACTTAGAATGGGCCAGATAAGGATTTAGGATGGGACAGGGGGAGGGGGAAACGATGAGAGTCGTATGCCAGTAGACACAGTCATCGCCCTTAGAGCATATAAGAAGTGAAATGCTTGAATTTTGACAGACAGTGTAGTAGAAATAGCAAATACTATTGGAAGGAAAGATTAAAAATAGGATTACAGCTCTAGCTTGCAGTTTCACCATGTTTCTTATATGATAGTTTCTTATGATAGTTCTCTATGTGATAGTTTCAAAGTTTATTTTCATGATATAAATGAGATNCTAAGCAGATTCTCATGTGGACTAAGTCGAATGGCCTTGTCGAACTTATGATCTGTGTTCAGTTTTACTACTGTTGCAGCTGCCTTGAAATCGCTTGATAAGGAGGCAGTAAATTGATAAGACAGAAACGACCCTTGTTGACCCGTGTTGACCCGTGTTGAGGATAATTCCCACAATTAGTTATATGCGACTGAATTACATCGGGTAATTATCATTACTGCTGCTTATGCAATATCTCGTAATAATATGATTACAAATATAATATGATATTTTGAGCTACATGATTAAAGAACTAATAAAAAGTTTCTATCATTATCATTTTGTAGACGTATCAAAACAATCTTTTTTGAAGCAAAGTACTAAAAATACAAAACATCTGCTGGGTGCTGTATGCATAAGCTGTTCTTTGTATTACTACGTTGTATTATTCAGGTACTAAAATGTGTTTGTGGAAAGTAAAGTATATATATTTTGTGGTCTTGATTAGTATTTTTATATTGGATTTCTGCGAGCACAACTTCAATTATATATTGCACCTTAATTGAGAGAGAGAGAGAGAGAGAGAGAGGAGAGAGAGGAGAGAGAGAGAGAGAAGAGAGAGAGAGAGAGAGAGAGAGAAATGAGAGCGATAAAGAGAGTGTATAGAACAAAACAAGCAACAGAAGCCGAGATAAATTAGCATACCGCCTCCCTCGTTTCTGCCATCAACACTCTTGATTACGCATTGTTAATGCATTTTATAGCATGTGAGCGACTCAAAGCAAGCAACAAAGAACGAGACACAACCGGAGCAAAAGACAAACTTGACGCCCACGGTACAACGGGGCTTCCCCCAGCTGTTCATCAGGCCTGCATGCAAAGGTCCTCATTACAGGATGCACCTCTGGAAACTGGAGGTCACGCGAGAGAGTCACGCGACGGGCACAGGGGAGTTAATGCCCACTACGAGCCGGGAAAACACACACTGCACCCACTACCACCATCGCTACCTACTCCTGTTCCTCTTAATTGAAAAGCTTGTGTATTGTGTAGGAGCCGGGTGAATGACCCGAGATGGGAGCTACTTTGACACGCTGGTAAGTCTCTAACTTGCATCTGTTTTGTCTAATTTTGATGAATTTCTATGACGACGTGAGTCAAGAATCAGTTAAGTGAACGCTGAATACAGAAGAAAGGAACTGTATTGATAAGGGGCCAGATTCACGAAGCAGTTACACAAGCACTGACAAACCTGTACATCTTTCCTCAATATTGGGCGGCTTTGTTTACAATTATTAAACAGTAATGAGCTCCGAAGCACCAGGAGGCTGTTTATAACAATAACAACAGTTGATTGGGAAGTTTTCATGCTTGTAAACTGTTTAATAAATGTAACCAAAGCCCTTAACTATTGAGGAAAGATGGACACGTTCGTAAGTACTTGCGTAACTGATTCGTGAATCTGGCCCCAGGTTTTCAGTCCAGTCCAAATGAATGGGAGCTAGATACCGAGTTATTATTATTTTTGTGGGTGTTTAGGTACAATGGTGTGTAAGACATGAGAGAGAGAGCATTTGGCCCTTCAGTATCAGCTGCTCCGGCATCTGGTTTTAGTGAATCAGCTGATGCAGTGTCTGGAGTTCGAGCACCAGCTGTGATAGCATCCGGCTTTGGAGTGTCAGCTGAGATATCATCGAGTGCAGCTGTGTGTGAGAGGAACCATAAGAGCTGTACCTCCAATCGTAAAAGAGGATTGTTTGTGGGACATCTGAGTGTGATATGATTTTGGTGTTCTGAAAGGTGCGAGTTGATCATCCTACAACCGGGAGGAGGCAGGTGTTTTCCATCCTACAAACGGGAGGAGGCAGGTGTTTTCCATCCTACAACCGGGAGGAGGCAGGTGTTTTCCATCCTACAACCGGGAGGAGGCATGTGTTTTCCATCCTACAAACGGGAGGAGGTAGGTGTTTTCCATCCTACAACCGGGAGGAGGCACCCGCCAAACACACACCGAAACTACGACGTTGGTACAACGTTCGAACAAGTTTTAACCCCTCCTAACCTGTTATAACAACCAATATAGCAAGTTGAAACACGTTCTAATACGTCATAAACACGTTAAGCCAAAATGTAACAACTTTATTACAAGTTGTAACAAGCGGAATATAGAGACAGTTTCGGTTTGTGTTTCCAAGGCAGGTGTTTACATCCTACAAACGGGAGGAGGCAGGTGTTTTCTGGGATATTGTGCCTTTGTTGTCAGTGTGCGTAACTACTTCTCCTATTATTGATATGTCTATATCCAATCTGTCCTCCTAAAGTTTCCCAACGGTCAATTTAAAGTGTCCTCTCCTAACCACCAGAGGACCAAAACTAGAAAAGGGACAGTATATCAATTTCGCGACCTGCTACCATTTTTCTAGTACGACAATTTTGGCTTAATAATATATAGCAAAATGCGACGTTCTTTGTAAGAAGGCAGGTTTCTATATTATATAACAATTATAACATTGCAAAAAAACAATACCACCAGAAGATAGAGAATCGGCGACGTTTCGGTCCGTCCTGGACCATTAACAAGTCGTATGGACGGACCAGGACGGACCGAAACGTCGTCGTTTCGACGTCTTCTGTTGCGTGGATTGGTCATCAAGTTTGAGGAAG
>WNGS01165751.1:14253143-14268251 GCA_020271785.1 Procambarus virginalis
AGAGAGAGAGAGAGAGAGAGATGTGATGTAAGGCAGGAATGCCTCATTGATTGCCTTAATAATTGGCAGAACTAATCTAATCTGATTCCTCAGTAACGGATTCAGTAACCATCCCATTAATAACAAGCGTCGTAAGTAACGCATTTGAAAGGTACAGGATTTGGGCATGTTCTCAGTGTTGATTGTGAGTGAGTTTTGTCGCACCTTGATTGAGTTTTGTCCGCGTTCGTTTAGTCCAGAACAACTACTTTAAAACTGAGTGTGTGTCATACTGTGACAACTGGCCATATGGGCCAGTGACACACACACACATTAAGTGGCATACAGTTAATCCGTGAGCCACTGTGGTTAATTTGCACCGAGTCTGAAATGTGGAGTGCTAGGCAAACATGAATCCGGATGTGTGTGTGGTGTGTGTGTGTGTGTGTGTGTGTGTTGTGTGTGTGTGTGGTGTGTGTGTGTGGTGTGTATGTTGTGTGTATGTGTGTGGTGTGTGTTGTGTTGTGTGTTGTTTGTGTGTGGTGTGTGTGTGTGAAGGGGGAGTAGTCCGGATAAGTGTGTGCTAGAGGGGTGACGCTGTATGTGGTATAGTGGTAATGGGCAAATTATGGGGGAGAGTAAATGAGTGTTTGGGTGGGTGAGTGGGGCGAGGGTTGAATGAGGAGAGAGGACGTGGTGGTCCATGGGGGATGCTAGGCAATTGCTGGGGGAGGGGAGCTGGGAGAGTGTGGGTCAGGGAGCAAGTTGGAACACTTCCACGTCCTGTTAACTGCACTCTTGTATTGACTGCCCCCCAGCAGCGTGACACCGTTTCTGTGTTGGTATACATTTTCGTGTGTACTTACCTAGTTGGTACTCCCATAGTTGACTGTTCAGGATGAGCTTTACCTCTTTGGTCCCGCCTCCTTTTTTTCAACTGACTGGTTGTTTATGCTTCCGAGTCAATCGGGTTATGTCACATATGCATGTTGAGTTTTAATGGAAAATTCTCTCTCAAACTTCTTGATCACATCCATTTGTTCACTACTCTGGCAATGAAAACAATATTTCAAAGTGTTTTGCGGCTCTTTGGGTACCGAGTTTTAACCTGTGTCCACTTTTCTTGGTAAGCATTCAACACTTATTATCTAATAGTTATAATAATAAGCTCCGTTGTCCATTTTCCTGACCGTGTCTATCTTCCCCTGATGGAAGTTTCAATTCCTTCATCCTTTCCTCAGAAATTATACTCTTCGTCTCTGGTACCAGTCTAGGCACACCGCCTGACATTAACGACGTCAGTTGTGTGTCTGATGAGACAAGCACTTAATGCTTGTGTCATTAAGTGCTTGTCTGAAATACAAGCATGCAATCTGAAATACAAGCAAATCTGAAATAAGAGGAAACAAAATCCCGATTGAAACTAATTTTCAGGTTTCAATGCAGTTTAATTTCAGTTTAATTCAGTTCTAATGCTGGCCAAATGTGCTGATGATATCCATTTGATGAGGAGACTATAGGATTTAGCTCGGTTTCATATCAGTCTCAGGTCTTTTTTCTCAGTTCGATTTAAGGAGAGTTTCCACACCCACTTGGCTCCTTGCATCTGTTGCCTGTTTGTCATTACCCACCTTCATGGCTTTACATTTGTATGAGATTAGCTTATTTAGCCACTAGTTTGGGAAGGGAGAAGGGGAGAAGGGGGAAAAAGTGAGAAGGGAGAGGGGAAATTGAGGGAAGAAAGGGAAGAAGAGGAAGTGAAGAAACAGAATGAGAGCCAGAGATAGAGCTAGAGAAAGAGAGGCAGTGTGTTGGTGAGGAAGAGGTGGAGAGAGAGGAAGATGTGAGAGAGAGAGAGAGAGAGAGAGAGAGAGAGAGAGAGAGAGAGAGAGAGAGAGAGAGAGAGAGAGAGAGAGAGAGAGAGAGAGAGAGAGAGAGACAAAGAAAGATAAGTGAAACAGAAAGAGAGGGAGGGAAAAAGGCAGATAAAGACAACTAGACATAATAAACACGGCTAATTAACATAATGCCTCTGGGTAAATCACATTAAAAAGAAGTTTGAAACGCTCGTAATATTTTCGGAAAATATTGACAGCACAAAATACATTTGTAGAAATGAGGTGAGAAAATAAACCAAACCTGTCAAAGCCAGAAAGCTACTAAATTGGCCAGGATGAAGCGATGGCCGGAGACCACTGAAGCGAAACCCATACGAAATGAAATTTAGATACAATAAATTTAGGTACGAAAGGAAACTTAGATACAATATTGTCTGAGAACGAAGTCTACTATTTGCAGTGTGGTATTACATCCAGAGGACGAACTTCATCGGAAGAATGAAAAAGGAGAGAATTCATATGCTCCTTTATGTTTTGTCCTTTGGGTGTCGATTCCAGCAGGCCAGTTCAGACAAGGAGGACGAAATACAACTCAATGGAAACAGATTCAGAATGGAGGTGCATCTTTGAGCTTCGTTGCTGGCTGGTAATAGTGCCACCCAACTATGGCACTTGGTGAAAGGCTGGTTGTGGTGCCCCTTAACTATTACACTTGGTGAGGCTCACCATCGCCATAAATCATACATTTTACCCGTTGAAAAAAAGAACTGAGGTATACCCAAAGTCAATTAAGTAAGCAACAGTATATGTAGCGGATGTCATGTTGTTTACACATCAACGTGGAGTCACGTGCGTGCTGTAAATGGAACTTTGGACTGACTATGAGATACAGTCCAGTCTGAACCCTGAGTATGCATGTATACATTATTTTTTTTACAAAAGCGGTGTCGAATAAATGAGATTCTGTTTATATTTTGAAAGTGTATTGCAGACTGTAATTGTAGTCGACTGGGTGAAGTTGTGTGTTTATATTCACTGTTAATATTCAAGATGATGACTCTCGCATGATATTATGTTGTTCAAGGAGTGAAGGATCGATACTCCTTGGATCCTTGGATAATTTGGCTCACTAACAGGAAAATCATGGTGCAAAAATCTATTAATTCTTTTGTCTGACTGTAAGCCTCTTATCTTTTATGCTTTTATTAATAGTTAAATATTAGACTAAACCAAGATACTTATAATTTCTTTATTCACACGTTCTTTGTACTATTATATTCTTTATTAATTAAAGATGGTTTTTACTAGACATTCTTGTATTACTGACGTAGAGATTATATGGTGCTCCATATCAACTATTTGAGTTCATCCACGGTCCAGGTCTCTATAAGAATGTTCCCAATAATTATTTGTGCAGTTAATGAACATTCTATACAATGAGTGTAGAGTGTGTCTACACAATGAACACACTACACAATGAACACACTACACAATGAACACCCTACACAATGAGTGTAGTGTCCTTACACACTGAACACCCTACACAATGAGTATAGAGTGCCTCTACACAATGAACATTCTGGAGTGTCTACAATACACCACGAAATGTTGGTCTGGAGATGAGTAATCTCTAAACGGTGGATATAAAGCTTCTGAAAATCACAATTATAACTTAAACACCTTTAATTACATCACTAGTAACAATGACATCAATCACTTATGTACTTCCAGGGTACAGTAAACAGAGCAGACAGGAATACAATCTACAAAAATAGTTGCTGAAACATTTAATAAATAGCCAACTAGTAACATCTATGTCCACGTGCCCTTAAATGACACTTATAGCAAACAGTAATAGCAGATTTGCATTCTGGGAATTCCTATTTAAAAATTTATATTGCTGACCAGCTGAGAAAACCCCCCAAACAACATAAAAACATTTCCGATTACTTATACGTGATTACATGGTTACGAAAGGTCTAAAGTGAACATGTAATGACATTGACAACATTCGTCTCCTTGAAGGTGGATTTTGGAATATTTTTCTTTAACATAGTGAACTAATTCTTCTGTTCAGTAGTGGTAGGGGGGGGAGGGTGACCATCAATCTGTCAGTTATGCTTTTCAAGTTTCTTTTCCGTCTAGAGGCACATGAAAATTAATTTTCTGTGGTGGATTTTTATACGTGAGAAGTTATGTTGTGTTGACTTCTCTATCAGTGGTAGCGTGGCATTTAACCTTCCTTGTAATAACCCACCAATCTTTCAGTTGAGCGTGCTCTTGTTTGGCCTCGGCAATCATTCCTTCCTCCACCCCCTGCTTCATCAATCACCATTAAACCAATTAAAAATTTACCCCTCTACCTCCCTTTCATCCGCAAAGATATATGGAACAACGAGATGTTATCAATTTTAATCGGGGCCTTTTAATTATCCTATTTTCTTTAACATTTTTCATTGTGGGATGATTTCCAATTTCCATTTCCCCCCTATTCCATGGTAATCAATGGTTGTTAATATTCTGTCGTGTTGTCTTCCAGGACTTCCGTGTCGTTCAGCCGTTCTGATGTGTCGTTCTACAGTGCCAATGAACATTTTCTAGGTTTTCGCTCGTCGTGTTGTCGAGCTCTCGTGACGAGTCGTTCAGCTGTAGTGCTATGTCTTAAGGTCGTTAAGTCGTGTCGTACGACCATCTTGTCGTGCGTGTCACCGCTCTCCTGGACACTTGGCTGGCACCTCGCCAAAACCACCTCGCCAAAACTATCTCGCCAAAACCAGTCGTTTTTCCGTTATCGGTTAAAATTGGCGACAACGCTGCCAGATAAGGGGTGTCGGTAGTACAGTCGGGTTCGTTCTCGACGCACAATCGAGAATTCAGGGTTGGAATCCCGGGCGGGACAGGTTGTATAATCAACAATGTATTAGTCACATTTTCTTTCGTCTAATGCACTTGTTCACCTATCAGTTAGTAGGTACTTAGGAGTTATTCAGCTTGTTGTGTGGAGTTAGATCATGAGCGAGGTCAGTAATTCATTTTAGGAGGGGTTGGGGGGGGCCTCGATATAAGCCTAACGTGTATGAATACACTCTGGCTTCCTGTCCCCCGACACAATAAATTACAAAATTAAATGCCGTTTCTCTCACTTCCATTTCCTGGTTACACAAAATAAGCCTAATTGTTTGAACCCCCCTTCCCCCCCCCACATCGTATCAGTTACATATGTACTATTTTGTACCTTTTATTCATAGAAAATACAAGTAAAAATAAATTTGATCACAGGAACTGTAAATTAATAAATCAAGCTTCGACTTTTACACATTTATTGGGTCTTTCCTTCACCTTCATTCAAGCACTAGGGTATAACATTAAGTTTTCCATTATTATTTTTATTAATATTTAAGGAGCATCCACTCTACCACATGTAAACACCATCATGGCAGCCAAGCAGGACACGGTTGGGCAACTACGAAGCCTCCTGAATATATATATATATATATATATATATATATATATATATATATATATATATATATATATATATATATATATATGTAGGGAGAGAGTATAGTATACTCGTCAGTGTGTATGATGATTGCGATTGATGGGACTCTTACAAAGGCTATATTTAATAATGACAGAACTCGGAGCTGCATTACTGCCAACAAACAAAAAGCTTCAGTATCAAATACAAATCCACATGGGCCGTGACGAGGATTCGAACCTACGTCTGAGAGCATCCCAGACGCTGCCTTAATCTGTGGATTTGTTCATTTGATGCATCACACTATTGTGATTTGTGTGGGTAATTCAGCATTATTGTTTGTATTTAGACTCTAGTAATCATTTGGTTCATTTTCATGTATGTAAATACATATTGAGTGTATACGCTGAGGCCAGAACATTCAAACGCACGCACTAACGCGCACACAAACGCACGCACTAACGCGCACACAAACGCACGCACTAACGCGCACACAAACCACGCACGCACACGGTTCTCGGGATAGTTGTCCAAAGGGCACGGGTTCGATTTCTGGACGAGTTAGAAAGAAGTAGGGAGATTTTCTTTCACTGGATGCCCTATTTGCATTTGCAGTAAATAGTAGCTCTNCCTGGCCCAGGGGGCGTCCCTAGGGCCACTACAGCTTACAAGAGGGGACAATAAACTAAAGGGAAGATTCCGAAGCCACCCATATTGGAGAAAGGTTAAGGACAGACGAACATGACCCTTACAAGCGTTAAGGATTAGGGCAGTTTACTACCGATGCTGCCCGTTCTACCATCCACCACCAGGAAGATATGGTGAGGACCCAAGATATGTCATTTCCATCGGCTTATGGTGAATTCTGGTGATGTGCGGGTCTCTGGTCAGTTTGATAACCTAGGTCTCTGTTCTCTCCTGATGGGCTGGTTGTGTGTGTTCATCTTGATGATCTGAAAACCTGTTCTCTCCCTGATGAGGTGGGTCTTTGTGTTCAATCTTGATGAGGTGGGTCTTTGTGTTCAATCTTGATGAGGTGGGTCTTTGTGTTCAACCTTGATGAGGTGGGTCTTTGTGTTCAATCTTGATGAGGTGGGTCTTTGTGTTCAATCTTGATGAGGTGGGTCTTTGTGTTCAACCTTGATGAGGTGGGTCTTTGTGTTCAATCTTGATGAGGTGGGTCTTTGTGTTCAACCTTGATGAGGTGGGTCTTTGTGTTCAATCTTGATGAGGTGGGTCTTTGTGTTCAATCTTGATGAGGTGGGTCTTCGTGTTCAACCTTGATGAGGTGGGTCTTTGTGTTCAATCTTGATGAGGTGGGTCTTTGTGTTCAACCTTGATGAGGTGGGTCTTTGTGTTCAACCTTGATGAGGTGGGTCTTTGTGTTCAACCTTGATGAGGTGGGTCTTTGTGTTCAACCTTGAAGAGGTGGGTCTTCGTGAAGACAGTGACAAAATTTACTATTATTTCCAGAGTGAATTCAGAGAGTAATTTCAGTGTGATGGAGTGTGATTCGTCTACATTGACAGTGTGAGGAACTGTGTTGCGTCCCCACCGACAGTGTGACGAAGTATGTTGCGTCCTTCTGTGACAGTGTGAACGAGTGAATTAATTACATCAGCTGTAACATTAAGTCAAGCCATAACTAATGCCATGCCTCGCTTCCTGTTGAATCCTAAATCTGTAATTTACATCCCCCCAAAATGTTCCTCCCTCTCTGCCAGCTATATATATATATTTTGCCTGCTGTCGTTCTAATGCGAGAGTCACGAATCTAAAAAAATAATAAAAATTTAAGATTTGCAAGTTTTCATGCTTGTAAACTGTTTAATAAATGTAACCAAAGCCGTCAAAGATTGAGGAAAGATGTACACGTTCGTAAGTACTTGCGTAACTGCTTCGTGAATCCGGATCCTGGATTCCCTTAGCAACTGACCTGTGACTCAGCAACTGGCTCCCCTGACAACAGAAGCGACCATATATCACACCTCTTCCTTGGCAACCACTCCAACCATTCAGTCATGCAGTTTCATACAAAAAACAAACTTGTTTTACTTCCCGATCTCCCGTGCAATTTTTGCATGGAGTGCAGTCAGTGATGCATTGTCTTTTTGGTGGTACAATCGGGGGGATCGTTATCGACACGCTATCGGGAATTCAGGGTTCGAATTCCGGGTGGGACAGAAATGATTGAGCGTGTTTTCTATAACCTAATACAATTGTTCACTTAGCAGTAAATAGGTACCGTAGGAGTTCGTAGGCTTGTTGTGGAGTTGCGTCCCCAGGGAGGTCAGAAGTTCGGAAAGGAGGCGAGACCTCGATATAATATATATATATATATATATATATTATATATATATATATATATATATATATAATATATATAATATATATATATATATATATATATTATATATATATATATATATATATAATTATTATATATATATTATATATAAATTATATATATATATAATTATATATATATATATATATATTATATATATATATATAATTATATATATATATATAATTATATATATATATATAATTATATATATATATATAATATATATATATATATATATATATATATATATATATATAATTATATATATATATATATATATATATAATATATATATATATATATAATTTATATATAATATATATAATTATATATATATATATAATTATATATATATATATAATATATATATATTATATATTATATATATATATATATATATATATATTATATATATATATATATATATATATATATAATATATATAAATAATATATATATTATATATATATATATTATATATATATATATATATATATATATATATATAATATATAATATATATATATATATATATATATATGTCGTACCTAGTAGCCAGAACGCACTTCTCAGCCTACTATGCAAGGCCCGATTTGCCTAATAAGCCAAGTTTTCATGATTTAATTGTTTTTCGACAACCTAACCTACCTAACCTAACCTAACCTAACTTTTTCGGCTACCTAACCTAACCTAACCTATAAAGATAGGTTAGGTTAGGTTAGGTAGGGTTGGTTAGGTTTGGTCATATAACTACGTTAATTTTAACTCCAATAAAAAGAATTGATCTCATACATAATGAAATGGGGAGCTTTATCATTTCATAAGAAAAACATTAGAGAAAATATATTAATTCATGAAAACTAGGCGTATTAGGCAAATCGGGCCTTGCATAGTAGGCTGAGAAGGGCGTTCTGGCTACTAGGTACGACATATATATATATATATATATATATATATATATATATATATATATATATATATATAATCAGCCTTTATGCCACGATATCCTACGATATGCTAATCACCACATCGTGGATTAGTAACTGAATGAATTAGCATTTAATCAATGAATAACATTACATTCACTTGGACCACAGATCGCAAAAGTAGCAGTCTGCAGCTGCTTCTGTGATCTGCTCTACTACTGTGGTCTCCTAAGCCACCAAGACCCCACAATAAGGAAGAATTCCAGAGACACTTAACTGCTGTAAAAGTGAAACTATAGGCATTTCCTGGGGGTATCACTTTGGCATGAAGGTGTTAGGAACTCCAAATTCATAAACTACAAAGTATCGATAGTACGAGCGCTTAGTGCAGTATGGAGAAAAAGTTTGGATACAGAGGAAATACCAGAAGCACTTAAATATGCAACTTTTAGTCGACGCCACAAAGGAGCGTATGACTCCAGCTCGCATTATTTCTATGTCGTCCTCTGTGGTCGAACCTTCACTTGTACGTATTGGTCTATACTTGAGATGTGTGACAGTCACTTCATTGTGACGGAAAGAGAGGTTAGGGGGGTTAGTAATCCTTCTTATATATCATAATTGCATTAAAATTTAAAAGAATGGTAATACTATTAAATATCTCCTTATCTCATAAAAAGAAGTCTATTCGCAATAGATTAATTTCTCTGAAATGGACCAAATAATATTTAACATATGATTAACATGATTAAGGAAGCTGGAACATACAAACTTTTCAAACATATGTTTTAAACACGTTTGCATGCCTAAACCTATCTTACAAAGCTTATGTTAGAAAACATAATTCACAACATTCAAACGTTC
Organism: Procambarus virginalis; assembly: GCA_020271785.1. NCBI lineage: Eukaryota > Metazoa > Arthropoda > Malacostraca > Decapoda > Cambaridae > Procambarus > Procambarus virginalis. Next base: position 14,262,582 of record WNGS01165751.1, read on the forward strand.
AAACAAACAATATGTAAACATTATGCATTATTGTCCTTGCATTTCAGTAATCAGGTAACAGTCTTTTCCAATGTCATATCGTAAAATCCAGGAAAAGAAATTATTGACATCAAGTCTGAATTCATGTTTGATATTGCCGCAAGATTTTGTGATGTGCATCAAATTCATAATGTAAACGAGATACAAATATAAATTTTTATTTGTTTTGGATTCAAAACTATTTATTAGCTCGCTTTATTGACAGGTGGTATTTCTCTGTATCAATGCTTATAATAAATTTCATTTAGGCTTTACTGACGCTGGTTTCGCAATATTGCTTGTTCTAACGCCATTTGCAAGAAATTCTGTATAATGCATCGCGCTCGACGGTCAAAGCCGCGTCCGTCATGCAATCATTCAAAATCTGGCCTTGTCCCAATAAACTTGAGTTTTGTTATATATCTGGTTAACACTGACATAAAATAAATCGAATTGTTTCGGGGGTCTTCTGGTTTATCTGTGGTTATATTTTATATATATATATATATATATATATATATATATATATATAATATATAATATATATATATATATATATATATATTATAGCAGGTTTTCTCTGTGATACACATGCCATTAAACACAACAGCATTGTGACTTATTTTTTTGTTGCATATTTTCCATTCTACGCAAATATGTTCTACCATCTGGAGGGTGAAGAGACACTAGATCACTTAATCTTTCCATTTTTATGAGATGAGGTGAGAAATAATGTCATTATTGAGATAATGATATTAATTAGGTATTATTGACATAAATGGGTATCAATGATCCCACTCAACTCGCCCTCTAACTGATCAATCAAAAATGTATCTCAATTATACAGACCACTACTAATGTTCAAATTACATGATTTTGTAATCAGCATTAAAGCAGATTCAATAATGTTTCTATTGAAATTCAATAGCAATAGTTGGTAGTAATTTCGTCATATATAATCTGGCCTCTTTCTCTTTTCTAGAACGGAAACAGATTAAGAAAAGCCTTAGAATTCAACTAAATGTTTTTTGTAGGGGATTTGTTGCATAAGAGCAGAAGCAAGTTCAGAACTTAGCACTGGACTGCTGCAAGTATTTGACACGGAAGCCCACGGAAAGCCAGACTCACCATGGCCTTCCCCGTCAACCAGCAGAATATGGGGATCAGAAAAGGGTTTTAGACCTCATTTCGTTGCCACCTCTACTTATTATTGAACCCTACAGCAACTCCTCTCTTCACACATCAAAAGCCAATGATGGAGGCAGAGAGTCTATATCTACCTGCCTTGATTAGCTTGGCTCCCAACATCTGTATATTGTCTCATCTACTACTCCTTTTACATTGCTCAGCATTTCCCCTACCTCTTTATTAAACTGTTCTCTTTTCCTACACTTTTATCTGCTCATTTTCGTTCCCCATCCTACCCCAATATCATCCTATCCCCCCTTTTATTTTTACCTCATTCACTCTACTTTTTATCCTGTTCCTCTGCATTCTCTTCTCTATTTTCGCCCCATCCCACTTCTCGGTTCATTCTACTCCATATTTATCCTATTATTCCAGTTTTACCATGATCATCTCTCTGCACCTCTTCTCTTCCTGATCTTTATTTTGATTCTATTCATTTTCGAGGACTTTCCATGCCGGGCGTATTTGGGTATTTCGCTGTGTCGCTGTGAGTGACTTAATGAGGTTTAATGAGTGGAAATGAGGTTAATGAGATGAGTATGAATATTGCATTTGTATCCGGTAATAAGCTCGAGAATGAGGGGAGAGAGAGAGAGAGAGAGAGAGAGAGAGAGAGAGAGAGAGAGAGAGAGAGAGAGAGAGAGCAGAGACTGTCATTGTGAGCTTATTTAAAAACGCTTAATTTCTTAGACTCCCAGCCCACAGATGTGAGAGTACAGATCGTGTACTCCCTACCTAACCTAACGTACCCAAACCTAACCTAACCTATCCTATCCTACCTAACCTATCCTATCCTATCCTATCCTAACCTATCCTAACCTATCCTAACCTATCCTATCCTAACCTAACCTAACCTAACCTAGCCTATCCTAACTCTAACCTAACCTAACCTAACTTATCCTATCCTAACTCTAACCTAACCTTGATCCTGGTCCAGGACGGACAGAAACATCGTCACTTCCATTATTTTCAGATGTTTGTGATCAGTGTTTAATGTTCAGTCACGTTATTGGGACTCACTGTCTGCATAACGAATGCTACGAAGGATGAATTAGATTAGAGAAAATCAATTCAGGACAATGTGATGAATGCATATTTTCGTGTCACTTTAGTCGTTTATACATTGTAAAATGCACATTAAGCATGGAAGGCCCACATAGAGCCTATGTACATAGAACACCTTCCAATTGCTTGGAGACCTAGCCACTTTGCTTGCAATATGGACAAGCAACTAAATATCTTCCTAGAGATAAAGGGCACTTCGGTTTCTTGCTTGCAACATTGCAGGCAGCATAGATCACCATTCTGCTGTCAGGTTAACTAGGTTAGTCTTGCTTGGTAATAAGCTCGCTTAAGGAGGAAGACGTTATGATGGCAACTAGGCATAGCATGAATAATTTTGGACCGATTTTTTTTTTTAGATTTAGGTACTCAGAACGAAATGTCCATGAAGCACGGGCTATAGTGAGCCCGTAATTGAGTTCGGTTATTCGCGATAACCTTGTTACTCTGATATTTGGGTTAAAGTTTTAAATGAAGGTGGGGTTTCCTCCTTTTTCCCTGTTTCTTTTTCGCTTCTGTTTTAGTTTCTGGACTGGTGAAAGGATTCCCTTAATCCGAATGTAATTACCGACTGGCAACACCTCACTTGAAAAACGGACAACAGCGGTTAAGAATTATATTTCGTGTTTTTACCAAACAGGCTTTCATTATTGCAAAGTAAACATGTGCAATGAGACAACATTCAATTGATTTAATTCACGTTTTGCTCAATATTTTTCATAATTCAAACACACACGCATGTAAACAACTATTGAGCTGCTTTAAATGGGGGATTAATAAACCATTTTGATGATTTAATACTTTGTCTACACCCAATTATTTCCTCACTATTGGAATTTTATTGGGGAAAAAATTTAAAATATAATACCACACTGGAATATGAGGTCAATAATTTGACTGACACAATTCTTACATGAAACGTTCGTCACCCTGCCTTGTATAATAGACTTCACGCATGCTCGCTGTACTAACTCGCTCTTCGAACACACGAACGATTGATTGATGAAGATTAAGCCACCCAAGAGGTGGCACGGGCATGAATAGCCCGTAAAACACACGAACACTTGTAACTCCCTTGTGTAACGACCACCCAACCGCTCGTTATCGAGCCTTGAACAAGGAACGCGCTCGTTATCCTGCCTCATACACGACCACTTCATCCCAGCACCACTTAATGATCTCTAGAATTTCCTTTCTCATCCTTCTCTCTCTCTCTCTCTCTCTTTCCCCCATTCTAATTTCCTCTCCTCTTCTACCGCGCCTCTCTCTCATCGTTTTCTCTCTCATTTATACTTCTATTCTGTCTTCTTACTCCTGTTCTACCCTTCTTATAATTCTCTCTTTTAATCCTTCTCATCTTTCCCCTTTCTCTCATATTTACACATTTATCTAGTCTCTCCCTTTCCTCATTTTACCTTTTCCTTTCCAAAGCGCTTGATCACAAGCACGCTCGGAAATGGCCATTTGCCCGGATGCCAAGCTGATGGGATGTAGCTATCCCTCGTTTTCTAAATCCCTATAACACACACACACAACACAACCACAACGATTTTAACGTAATTACGTCGTTATGACGTTGTGAAAAAAGTAACGTCCAGGTTGTGTTAGGATATTGCTAGGAAGACATCGCATTGAAATGCATTGCCATCTATTGATAGGAATTTTGACATCCAGTTGAGATGCTAAAATAGTTTACATGTTAGTGTAAACACACAGTGATTGTGACTTATATTGGAGGAACTTAGATCCAGATGCAATGTTTAAGTTCAAATCAAATGTTCAAGTTCAAGTACGTTTATTGAGACAATAAAATACGTCTCAAAAGGATTGAGTAGTTTAGGCTATTTCTACCCTCCCTCATCAAGTCAGAGAGGTAAGGTAATTGCCAGGAGAAACCACCAACTACATTACGATTATATAGCATTTGGAACGGATACGAGGCTAAGGATTTGGGATAGGACGGAGGAAAGGAATGGTTAGCAACCAATTGGACAGTCGGGGATTGAACTCCGACCTGCAAGAATCGCTGTGTCGAGTTGAAATGGTTTGCCTGATGTACACATCTTTATTGATCAGGCTGAATTTTTTTCCTAGTGTGTGTAATGATTTTCCCCTGAAGATGCTGGCATCCTTGTAAAAAAAATGTTTTATTGATGAATTTTTATATATTAAACAAAAAAATCCGGAAAAAATTTCAGTTATCTTTAAATATTTAAAACTTTAAAAAGTTCCTTAAATTATAGTTGTGATTCATTAAAATAGGAAGGAAGTACCACCTCTGGCTGGAAGAAGGGGACCCATAGCCTCGGAGGAAATCACAATAACGCATTGGAGGGAATGTAGGTCCCTCCAATACAGTTTCTGTGTGCTTTTCTCCTACCACCCCCTTCCCTATTTTTTTTATGCTTTATTGCGATTCATTATATATTGCGGATAATTTATTTATGCTTTATTTCCTTTATTAGTTGTCAATGACCTTGTTGCTAAGAGTCAAAGGATATTGCAATCAGCCACTTTTTCAGCTAATGTACTTCATTTCTCTCTCTCTTTCTCTCTCTCTCTCTCTCTCTCTCTCTAACACCCTCATCCACTTCTTCCTCTGACAGTAATCACATTTCTTTAATTCTCTTCCCTTCATCATCCGTATCATCCTCTTCCTCACCATCCTTCACCTGACCTTTGTCACACATTTACCATCTTCATCCACTTAATTGTTCTCCTTATTTTTACCCAATCCCCCGATCTATGCCATTTCCCGCTACCTGTCTGTCTTATTACTCTCCCGTCTACTTTTCTCATTGGTTTGGATACTTCCTCACCTTACTCACTTTGCGCCACTCCTCATTACCTCAAAGTCATCCGTCATCCACATATACATTCCTTCTCACCCAATTTCTGTCCTACCTGTTCCCCCTTCAAAACCATCATTCACCCATTCTCTATTTCACCCTTTAATTTCTGCTCCCTCTTTTCTTCGGAGAAGAAATAAGAAATTCCTCTCAGAGGAATAAAGTAGAGCACAAAAATCAATACAAATAAAGAACCTTAAACACTTAAATCAATGCTGATGTAATACCGACAAAATAAATGAAAACTCGCTCATTATTGAGACTCCTTGACATACATCAGTAGTGGGAAACAAAGATAATTGAGCCGAAAAAAATGACTGAACTGTTCAACGATTACCACGATTATCAAGAATGTGAAGAAAAACAGTAAAGTGGAGTACTTACAATAACAAGGATTTGGAGCTTAACATATTAGTAAAAGCAATCAGACTTCAAAGACTTTATTAGAGAGTATTGAACCTAAATTCCCGCCAGCTACAAGTGACCTTTTTTAATATATATAAAATGCACAACATGGTAGAAGCTTTACCGAAATAAAACAATGGAACGGAAA
>WNGS01165751.1:14280994-14291251 GCA_020271785.1 Procambarus virginalis
AATTTTATCTAAATCCTTCATATCCTCCCGGACCTTCAAGCTACTTATTTTTTTTTTTTACCTTTCTCTCTCTCTCTTGCTTTATTTCTTTCAAATGTATTTTTCTTTGTAATAAAATTTTGGTGTGTCTATGCTTGCATTATGCATCTCTTTTGGTACCCTGTTCATTCGTGTGACGTTTTAAAACGATAGAATGTCTGAAATTCTAATTTTTGTTTAATTTTTGACTCAATTTCACCTCACTCTTGCTAGAAACAGTTCAAGGCAGTAGTTAAAGGATTACCTGGTTGTTGCTTTAACGGAGTTGGCAGCAGAGGAGAGGTGTCAAACACACTTGTGTTATCTTGCAATGTTTGCAAAGTTCAAATATAAAGCTCAACCTGAAATTAAACCTAATCCAACCAAAGATGTAGATAGTGCAACGTTGCAATGATATTTGTAGTAGGTAAAATATATTTGTGTTATGCATAGGTTATATGAATATGATTATATATATATATATATATATATATATATATATATATATATATATATATATATATATATATATATAATATATATATATTATGTTTATTTTGTGTGTGAATGAGACAGGTATCTATTAAGGGTCTGACGTGGTCAATAGACAGTCTCTAGAAGCATATATATAAACAAATGTTAATGATGTCTTGCATGTAGTTATCACGATCACCTTTGATTTAGGCTAAGACATTTAGCCTTATTTATAGTTTCACTTTAGTGCCCTCCTAGGCATGTATTGTTATAGCCAGATGTAATATGTCCTGAGGGATCTCAAGTGAGTACAGACATACAAATATATTTAAGAGTGTATATATCACCCGACTTGATAATGGTCGGACCGAAACGTCGTCGTCTCTTCGTTTTCTGATGCGTGGTTAGGTTATCATATATTCACATCTGATTTCCCTAAAAAACATATACACACACACACACACACACACACACACACACACACACACACACACACACACACACACACACACACACGCACGCGCCCCGCCTGTGTATCGTAAATAACAATTACTTTTTCTGTTTGACTGACAACTGTATTTTTTTTACTGCGTTCTCGTAAAATCCTAAATTTATCATACATATTCAACTAAAAATTACCGAATTAATTATCTTTCTCATTAGGTCTGCGATAGTTATTCCAGAGTGAGTAAAATGTCTGGTCTGTTAAACAATCCATTCCAGGTCACGAGGAAAACTTTGACCCTGCTGGGTGACTTGTCTGTAATTAGGTCTCTCCTCACGTGCCAGAGTCAGGCCTGTAGGTCAGTAATGGTATGTAGCTGAGGGCCAGCTAAACTAATTAATGTACCGAAGTAGAGTAATCCGACTCAATTCAGTCACATAACAAATTTCTCATTCTCTCTAAATTTTCATTCTCTCGTCCCATTTTCTTCCTCATTATCGTTATTTATCATTCCTGTGTGTACTTGTCTTTGAGTCTGTTAAAGACACAGGGAGTGTAAGGACTGTTCAGAGGTGGGACGTGCTGGCTCAGGCAACATAAAAGGGGTGTCTTTATAATCTGCTTCTCCATTGTTAATAATCTCCTTTGTTTGCACCAGAGACTATGCAGAAACACCTGCCGGTGTGTAACTGTGGACTCTGTATTGTGCAATAGAAACCACCACCGATATGTGTAGCAGTGGTACACTCTCTCCGAGTCGTTGTCAACACATGCTCTTCCGCACCAGTCAAAATGTATTTAAATATTCAATAAAATTTTATTAAATTGAAAAATATATCAATGGGACGCAAGAGCACCAGATGATAGAATACCAGTTAGAGAATTTAGAGAACTGAGAGCCTTTGTAGCTATAGAACAACTAATTCAAAATCTATTGAGAAATTAAATTATTCAAAACGTTTGAAAAACTGTAATGTAGAACATCTCTTTGAGAACCAAAGTGAAGATTTAAAAGATGAGAATTTACCTGATGTCTGTAATTTATTCAAAACTTTCATCTACAAACTTATTTTCACATAGAATAAGGCATAGATTCCAGAAGACATTCCAGTAGGCATACATTCCAGTAGACATTCCAATAAACGTATATTCCAGTAGACATATATTCCAATAGACGTATATTCCAGTAGACATATATTCCAGTAAACATATATTCCAGTAGATATATTCCAGTAGACATATTCCAGTAGACATATATTCCAACAGACATATATTCCAGTAGACACTGCAGTTCCCTCGCGTTATTATATTACACCAGCGCTGAATACAATGAAAATTTCAGCCCTGGTTATTTTCTCTGGAAATGTGATGTGAAACGCACATTACAGAGCACCATCTTCTTCTCTTTTATTCATCTCCTGACACTTTAACTTGTCTTGTTGTTTAGAATAATGACGACCTAGTTCACTTGAACAAGCGCAAGCAAATATTAATTATAATTTATCACTCGAGAATATTCATACCCGTGTCTTTTCTGTGTGGGTCGCAGGAGAGTGCACGGTGGGAGAGTGCACGGTGAGAGAGTGCACGTGAGAGTATTTATTACCGTAGAGTACATCTAGTTCTCTAGAGCTGCCACAACGTCACAGAATGACACACTAAGTTGCCGAACCTAACCTACCCCAAAGTACCAGCGAATGGAAAACAGGACATAACGTCAATTTGGCGAGCCGATATGACAGAGTACATCATATTATGGCCGGTGCATACGTCAAAATCCTGTATGAAATATTCGGGAGGACAGCTCGTATGAGCACCCAAAGTATGAGTATGCATAGAGGAAGGATGCATAGTGTGAGGATAGATTTTAAGACCAATAACCGAGGCACCTTTCTCAGGTTCTCTGAAATTCAGTTTTTTTTCATCGTCCCGAGTTAATGAATTTTATTTTTTATTCATGATGCTCCAGGCAGGAGGTTCTGCTCCAAGTTGAATAACTGGTGTGGTCGAAGTTTACACACACTGTAAAATTATTCATTCCTGAAGGAACATCCGAGTTGTGAAGAAAACCACTACGCCTTCCAGCCAATTGTCAGGGGATGAAAACGTTACAATCTACATATAATTTGTTAAGTGTGTATTCATGATTATTCATGATTTATTTTGTATTTGTTCTTGGGATTATAATACTATTATTAGTTAAGCTCGGGGCTTGAACTATGCTTATTGATGCAAAGTGGAAAGTTCCACCACTGGACCACCCCACACCACTGGGTGCTCTACCATTGGATCACTACACCACTGGGTGCTCTACCACTGGATCACTACACCACTGGGTGCTCTACCATTGGATCACTACACCACTGGGTGCTCTACCATTGGACACTACACCACTGGGTGCTCTACCATTGGATCACTACACCACTGGGTGCTCTACCATTGGACCACTACACCACTGGGTGCTCTACCATTGGATCACTACACCACTGGGTGCTCTACCATTGGATCACTACACCACTGGGTGCTCTACCATTGGATCACTACACCACTGGGTGCTCTACCATTGGATCACCACACCACTGGGTGCTCTACCACTGGACCACCACACCACTGGGTGCTCTACCACTGGACCATCACACCACTGGGTGCTCTACCATTGGATCACTACACCACTGGGTGCTCTACCATTGGATCACTACACCACTGGGTGCTCTACCATTGGATCACTACACCACTGGGTGCTCTACCATTGGATCACTACACCACTGGGTGCTCTACCATTGGATCACTACACCACTGGGTGCTCTACCACTGGTTCACTACACCACTGGGTGCTCTACCACTGGTCCACTACACCACTGGGTGCTCTACCACTGGTTCACTACACCACTGGGTGCTCTACCACTGGTTCACTACACCACTGGGTGCTCTACCACTGGAGTAAATAACCAGAATATTTACACACATTCACAGACTTACTGTGATATGATTAGAAATCCGGTTGATTTTCTCATTGATATAAATCACGTTAGTATGATTTCTGTGTATTATAATTATAACAAATATACATTAGCATGTTAACTTCATACGTCGAATGGAGGAAAAGGAAAAGTCAATTATTTTAAATTATTTCCAGGGTGTAATAAATTCCTAAACGAGACTATGGTCGTCCTTTTGATATTCTGAAACTCGACCCTTTAACCTATGGGTCGAGTTTAATGTTATCCTTTAACATTAAACCTTTAATGTTATCTTTTTATGACTGTTATAGAGCAGCCCGTCCTCATAAACAAAGGCCAAAGGTGATTCCATGCACCCGCCAAACTCCTGTTTATGAATGAAAAATAGTTTATACGCGACTCATAACTGCTGATGTTCGAACACTTATCGAACAAATGCTTCGCTGACGGCTTTTGTTCGAACCGCAACGCAGTAAATACTTCACCCGCGTACTGCAAATAATCACGAACAGAACCTAAACTCCTAACCTAACCAATGTCAAATATGCACAATATGCTAATATATAACAATATTAATTTATATTTGAAAAATTTCCTATTATAAATGTTATAATTGATGAATGGGGTCGACCGCTGGATGGAATGGACCTGGTCTGAGGACTGGTTGGCAGCCATACCTGTGGTTTGCAACTCGATTAATAAGGGTTTCAGATACCATAAATGTGGTCAGAAAGATCGACCACAGGGCTTTGTAAGTGCTGGTAAGTGCGAAAGACAGTGGTGAAAAAAATGTGAAAGATTAATTTTCTTATATGAAAACATTCGAAGGGGAGCAGTAGGCGTGGATAAACTTTCCAGTTTAATATGCAACAGCACTGGGGAAAAAAAGCTGATATATTGCTCTTTTGAGAACCTGAGCCCCGGGATACTAAACAAGTATTAAATTAAAGCTTTCCACTAATAAGCATAAATTCTCAAATCTTATCGGCCGCACACCGCACAAGATTAACTTAGTCATTCCTTAGAACTACACCTATCTTGAATGAGATGGTAATCTAAATCCCGAAAATAACACGCCTTTAGAGGAGCTTATTTTAAGATATGAAAATTCCTCGCCGCTCCCTGCATATTTATACCTGAAACCAGCGCCATGATATAAGTCCCGACCAACCTCGTCTCGCTTTTAAGAGTTGCAAATCTTTTTAGGAATATTATATCAAAATAGGAGCCGCGCGCCATTTCTAAGACAGCTTTCGCTTAAATATATGCGGGAACTTTTAACAAAGAGGAGAGTCCCCAGAGAGGAACCTCTAGAAGGACTATAGAAGGCCCCAGAGAATGACCTGGACAGAATTAAACATCCTTAACAGGCTCAGGGGACCCACAGCCAGGGACCTACAGGTCCCAAGGCGGGACCAAAGAGCCAGAGCTCAACCCCCGCAAGCATAACTAGGTAAGTACAGCCGTATCTCGTCTTGATTACCTTGTCTAAGATTATTTTCTCAGCACAGAGGACCACACGAGGCTAGCAGTCACTAGCCTCGACATGCCACTCACAGGAAAACATTAGGAGGAAAACCCACTCAGCAAGCTGTATCACACACTATGGTGGTAACCCATGGTTTCCCTGAAAGCCCAAGCTCATGTAAACATTCGTACATTGGATTTCTGAAGAAGACCCGAGATGTATGAAATTTTCAACAAAATCTTGAAAAATAGGCTCGGTCCTAGGAAGCAACAAAGCAGCATAGAATGCAACAATAAAGAAAACTGCAGGAGGAATCTTGGCTGAATCAAGGTTCATATATATATCAATCTCTATAAATCAAGAACTCATCCAACATGTGACTGAAACTTGAACTTGCAAGTAGCTGCATTGAGTGTTGCAGGGAACTTAAAGTAGCAGTGCTGTGAGCGTGGGGGAAAAACAGAGAACGTCAGAGTGCAAGTACCACTCAGTAATCAAGTGAGTGACCAAAGATACTTGACGTTCTGTGGAGGGAAGGATTGAAGAGAAGCATCGTTTTGCTTCACCAATCAGTAGGCCTCGCCCCTGGAATCGTCAATAAGCATCGCCACTGGAATCATCAGTAGGCCTCCCCACTGGAGTCAAAAGCGAGTTGTTAAGTTAAGAACTTATTTAAACAACTGAAAAAGATTAATCTACTAGTTATCAAAGGTTTTCACCGAAGATATGATTACACAACAGGTTTTTTTTTATAGGAAGACTTGTCAACGAGGGATTCCAGTCGACTGATCACATGTGTCAGGGTTGATGAACTAGGCCGGTGAACATTCACATGTGTTGCAATGGAACAATATTGTAACACTGAAGTAAAGGCAACGGGACAGTGGAGTAATGAGACTGAAACATTTAAACAGTGTCGTGTGTGTATGTGTGTATGTGTGTATGTGTGTATGTGTGTGTGTGTGTGTGTGTGTGTGTGTACTCACCTAATTGTACTCACCTAATTGTGCTTGCGGGGGTTGAGCTTTGGCTCTTTGGTCCCGCCTCTCAACTGTCAATCAACTGGTATACAGATTCCTGAGCCTACTGGGCTCTAATATGTGTGTGTGTGTGTGTGTGTGTGGTGTGTGTGTGTGTGTGTGTGTGTGTGTGTGTGTGTGTGTGGTGTGTGTGTGTGTGTGTGTGTACTCACCTATATGTACTCACCTATATGTGTCTGCAGGATCGAGCATTGACTCTTGGATCCCGCCTTTCGAGCATCAGTTGTTTACAGCAATGACTCCTATCCCATTTCCCTATCATACCTGGTTTTAAAATTATGAATAGTATTGGCTTCCACAACCTGTTCCTTAAGTGCATTCCATTTTCCCACTACTCTCACGCTAAAAGAAAACTTCCTAACATCTCTGTGACTCATCTGAGTTTCTAACTTCCATCCATGTCCCCTCGTTCTGCTACTATTCCGTGTGAACATTTCGTCTATGTCCACTCTGTCAATCCCTCTGAGTATTTTATACGTTCCTATCATGTCCCCCTCTCCCTTCTTCTTTCTAGTGTCGTAAGGCATAGTTCCCCCAGGCGCTCCTCATACCCCATCCCTCGTAGCTCTGGGACGAGTCTCGTTGCAAACCTCTGAACCTTTTCCAGTTTCATTATGTGCTTCTTTAGATGGGGACTCCATGATGAGGCGGCATACTCTAAGACTGGCCTCACGTAGTATGGGTGTGTATGTGTGTGTATGGGTGGAAGAAGAACGTTTCCCATAGAACCCACCTACTAGAGGTATTCCTAGCCTGAGTTCTTGATAGGGTTAATATTTAACTAGTTATCTGTCTAGGATTCTTACATAACAATTTGTGTGTAAAGCTAATGTTTTCCTCAAACATTATTAAACGTGTAAATACTTTACTTTGAACTGGAGTAGATATTAAACAAAATCTGCAAATCCTGTAATTCATCCTTTTAGAGATACGAACATAAGTAATGTTTAATGAGAAGCTTAGATAAATATATCTTCACTGAACTGTTAGTGAACAGAGATACAATTGTACCATCCCCTCGCAACAGTTAACACATACATATACAATTATAATCCCCAGTTGTAGCTATCATGACAGATATACACTAACAACATCTACCTAGTAGTTAATACACTTGAAGTGAGACACTTCAAACACACACATACATTTTTAACACCTCCATGTAGCTTTTACTACTCATAAATACACAGAAATACACGCAACATTTAATACTCACATATTCACTTATATTACTTCAAAGCAGATCTCAATAGGCAGATTAGCAAAATGCCTTTTATGTCAATTAGAATCCATTACTCTTAAAATCACAGCTGAAAATGATATTTGACATTTGAAATTTTGAAATGTCCGTTCTCAATACTTTCATCTTTGACTATTTCAGATTCTGGCTTCGCTTTGAATCCCAATAGACGTTTCAATGTGTACCTTTATACACAAACAAGGAGGCTGTTACTTACATATTTATACACATATATTTATTTAACTGTTAACTTCTAGTAAACGATCCTGATTATCACTATCAATTTTATATGCCATATACCTATTACGTGACCACATATAACCGTAAGGTTGTTTTATTTTATATTTAGTATATTATATTTTATGACTTCTTTTTCGAAGTTTGACAAGAAGGAGAGGTGGGTTTCTTTTGTAATTGTTTCAAGACAAGTACGATTGACAAATACGATTGTCTCCCACCGTGTCTCCCATTAGGTAATGCAATATTTATGCAGTAAAGCGCAAATAAATTCATATCGAAGGATTGCCATATCGCAGAACAGAAGAACTAGGTCACCTTTAGAACGTGTAATCAATGTCCAGGGAATATTGGAAAAAATATCAAGAATGCCCATTTTACAAGAGTTAATTTTTTGAAAGGATTGAGGGAATATATATACATCAAGTAGACCAATATTGATGTCTGACTTGCTTATCCAATTTTTTTTCCACTACACAAGGCAGTGTGATAATTTACACCACTGTTGCAAGGAGACAGGATAGTAGAGACGGGTTGTGAGATTGCTCTGGAGACAGGCTTGGAGGCAGACAGAAAAGAAAACGGAGACAGATATTGTGAAAGGTCCATCACTCAGTCTCCAGTTCCTGAACCGATTATGTACCTCTGTAACTTTTCACCACCGCCCACGCGATGGGTATGGGGTGCATAATAAAGAAAAAATCAGTTAATCCTCTGCAGTTCCATTTAACATGAGCGTGTTGTACAAAGAAGATACGTCAGCATTGAATGTCAGGTCAATTGTCAGGATTAAGTATCAGATTTTCAAGGATGTAATCTGGTGCCTGAGGGTAATTACCAACATAATTGGATTCATTTACCTTCAGGGATCTGACAAACTTTTTACCGAAGAAATTAATTAAAATTAGATATCAATTAAGTTTTACAGATTGCCTTCCGAGAGGGAGAATGGGAAAATGATTTCATATATCCTTCATATATATGTAAATGATCGTGAAAGCTGACGAATATCGTCGTGACAGATCTTCCTCTACACTAAAATTAATTTTCGAGAGAGCCTCATATTGGGAAACACGGCTTTATAGCTATTAATTTCCAGGCATTAGCTCTCAGTCGAGTATTATGAAATTAAAATGGACTTCAAGATCGCCTGCAAATATAAACAGGGATTACCAGATTACATTAGTTTACCGCCTTAGTGCCTCTCTTGCAGCTCAATTTACTTCCTCGAAGAGTGTATATCGTAGTGATAGCCTGCGTGCCTGCAGAGATCAACAAAGGGTAAGAGTGATATACATTCTATAGTTCATGTTTGTAATCATACCCAGGGTTGGGTGTGTGGGTGTGCATGTTTGTAATCATACCCAGGGTTGGGTGTGTGGGTGTGCATGTTTGTAATCATACCCAGGGTTGGGTGTGTGGGTGTGCATGTTTGTAATCATACCCAGGGTTGGGTGTGTGGGTGTGCATGTTTGTAATCATACCCAGGGTTGGGTGTGTGGGTGTGCATGTTTGTAATCATACCCAGGGTTGGGTGTGTGGGTGTGCATGTTTGTAATCATACCCAGGGTTGGGTGTGTGGGTGTGCATGTTTGTAATCATACCCAGGGTTGGGTGTGTGGGTGTGCATGTTTGTAATCATACCCAGGGTTGGGTGTGTGGGTGTGCATGTTTGTAATCATACCCAGGGTTGGGTGTGTGGGTGTGCATGTTTGTAATCATACCCAGGGTTGGGTGTGTGGGTGTGCATGTTTGTAATCATACCCAGGGTTGGGTGTGTGGGTGTGCATGTTTGTAATCATACCCAGGGTTGGGTGTGTGGGTGTGCATGTTTGTAATCATACCCAGGGTTGGTGTGTGGGTGTGCATGTTTGTAATCATACCCAGGGTTGGGTGTGTGGGTGTGCATGTCTGTAACGATACCCTGGGTTGGATAGATATACGAGCAAAGATGAAACTTTATAGTTACACAAATTATTATTTTAGAGAAAGTTTCCTTATATCTAAGTTTTATTGTATTCTCAATCTTAACATATTTCAACAACTCATTGGAACAAACATGACTTGATCAAGCTTGCACCTCTTTGATATCAACATTTGCAACATAGAATGGGGGGAGGCAAAAATTAATATCTTATTAATAAATTACAGACTAATAATAGGCGTTGGATAGCTGTTTGTATGAAGCGTAGGATAGATGTATGTATAAGGCAGTTTGGGTGGATATATATAGATTCGGTCTTACATAAGGAAAATAAGGATTCTGCTGTTTCTTTTATTCTCGTGTTCTGTTAACATCTATTTTGCATGCAACTAGCCGAGTATTTCCGGCTTCAAACTGCCGATTGGGCATTAAGAACAACGTTACATGACTC
>WNGS01165751.1:14292136-14314636 GCA_020271785.1 Procambarus virginalis
CAAATATTGCAACGATGTATGTTAAGTTTTTCAGAATTAGCAATTAATACAATGTGTATGAAGCATACACCTAATTATACAATTATAATAAATAAATATGCAATCTGCTTTTAATATTTCTCTCATTAATTAACTCAACAGCCTGGAATAACACGGAAAACCAATCATCTAACTACCTGAATATGTAATATCGGGTGAGAGAGATTTTTTGGTTTTAATATACGAGTTTTTATTCAATATCGTTTATGGTTGGTAGTGGCATATATATATATATTGATTTGATGTTACTAGGGGTTACTGCAGTAAGTGTGTGTGTACTCACCTAGTTGTACTCACCTAGTTGTGCTTGCGGGGGTTGAGCTCTGGCTCTTTGGTCCCGCCTCTCAACCGTCAATCAACAGGTGTACAGGTTCCTGAGCCTAATGGGCTCTATCATATCTACACTTGAAACTGTGTATGGAGTCAGCCTCCACCACATCGCTTCCTAATGCATTCCATTTGTCAACCACTCTGACACTAAAAAAGTTCTTTCTAATATCTCTGTGGCTCATTTGGGCACTCAGTTTCCACCTGTGTCCCCTAGTGCGTGTGCCCCTTGTGTTAAACAGCCTGTCTTTATCAACCCTGTCGATTCCCCTGAGAATCTTGAATGTGGTGATCATGTCCCCCCTAACTCTTCTGTCTTCCAACGAAGTGAGGTTTAATTCCTGCAGTCGCTCCTCGTAGCTCATACCTCTCAGCTCGGGTACTAGTCTGGTGGCAAACCTTTGAACCTTTTCCAGTTTAGTCTTATGCTTGACTAGATAGGGACTCCATGCTGGAGCCGCATACTCCAGGATTGGTCTGACATATGTGGTATATAATGTTCTGAAAGATTCCTTACACAAGTTTCTAAAGGCCGTTCTTATGTTAGCCAACCTGGCATATGCTGCTGATGTTATCCTCTTGATATGAGCTTCAGGGGACAGGTCTGGCGTGATATCAACCCCCAGGTCTTTCTCTCTCTCTGACTCTTGAAGTATTTCATCTCCCATGTGTGTGTGTGTGTGTGTGTGTGTGTGTGTGTGTGTGTGTGTGTGTGTGTGTGTGTGTGTGTGTGTTGTGTGTGTGTGTGTGTGGTCATGCAAAGGATCGTGTTCCTACACACACATGATTTTATATAGACGAGAATGTATAGGTACAAATGTCTGGATTAAGTTTCAACCATATTATGCATCTCAATAACGTTAAAACTGGCAAAAGCGCCAGCCTTCATGTTTGTCCATTCATCTTACCCATAACATATAAGTTGCAAAATGGAATTAAATAACATACTATGGCATTACACACAAAAATCACAATAGCATGATGAATCAAACAAATCCACAAGGGCAGGATCCGAGGAAGGTCAGGATGATTTCCCGGTCGCAATTCTTTTAACCATGTCGTAGCACAGTCAATTAAGGCAGCGTTTGGGATCCTCTCGGACGTAAGTTCGAACCCTCGTCACGCCCCTTGAGGACTTGTTCATACTATGTTATTAAATGTCTATCTGCATCATCTCTTGTGAATCATGTTAAGTGGTTTTTCCTTTCTATCTGCTCACATCACCATGATTTTGCAGGACTCAAGCGCTATGAACATCAGCGCACTCTCACCTAGACTATACTGGCATGGACGGGAACTAGCTCATTAGGGGCTAATGAGCTAATGCCTTTGATCGCTAAGGTAATGAATTTTACTCAGGATGTTGCTCCTCGCGCTCGCCTGCAATGTTGCATATTGAACTCGTCTCGTCAATATTCTCTTGCAGCTCAATTTACTTCCTCGAAGAGAGTGTATCGCAGTGACAGCCTGCGTGCCTGCAGAGGTCAGCGAAGGGTAAGAGTGATATTGTGTTGCAATATGCGTGATACGTATTGCGTTGATTGCAGTAATATTATTGCAATCAACGCAAAGAAAGGTAGTGTTCATTTCACTAAACTCCAAAGCGACTATGGCTTAGGATATGCCTATGGTAATGTTAAGACACACAAACCAGGTAACCCACTACGCCCAATAATCAGCCAAATACCAACTCCAACCTATCACCTGACAAAAAGACTTAACGAACTCCTAACTCCATACACTCCAAGCAATTATAGTCTACAATCATCAGCAGATTTCCTAGAATTAATCAAAACTACTGCACAGCCCGATGGAATCAATGCTTCCCTGGACGTCGAAACCCTATTTACCAACGTCCCAGTCGACACCATAGAAATGATACTGAACAGAGTATACAGAGACGAGAGCACCCCTAAATTAGACATATCCGAGCCACATTTGAAGAGCCTTCTCGAGGCATGTTCAAAGGAAGTTCCTTTCATCAGTCCGCAAGGGGACATGTATCTAGAAATAGACGGAGTAGCAATGGGCTCTCCCTTAGGAGTGTTATTCGCTAATTTTTACATGGGAACCATCGAAAATAGAGTCTTCAGTAGTAGACAAAAACCAACTGTATACTGCCGTTATGTAGATGACATATTCTTCATAGTAAAAAAAACTTAGATGAACTAATTGATCTAAAAAGCCATCTAGAGAGAGTCAGTACTCCAATTTACACATGAAAATAGTGAAGATAACAGTCTGCCATTCTCGGATGTACTAATAACAAAAACAGGAACCTCTTTAAGCACCAGCGTATATACTAAGCCCACCAACATAGGATTATGCCTGAACGGTAAAAGTGAGTGCTCCCCAAAGATTCAAAGCCATTGTTCTCAATGCTTATATTCGTCGAGAGCTTACACACTACTCCGAATGAAGCAACGTGAGTAGAGAGTTTGAAAGAATAAATCAGGTGTTATTTCTGTTTATATTATGTGTATATGTGTGCTGGCTACTAGGTACGACATTATATATATATTATATATTATATCTCACACCCCAGAAGTGACTCGAACCCATACTGCCAGGAGCACTTTGCAACTGATGTACAGGACATCTTAACCACTCGACCATCACGACCGGACAAAAGATGATGGTAGCCGAGGCTATTTTCCCATCATCCCGCCGGCACTCTGATGGTAATCTTGGGCATGTATTTTATCAAATCACCTCATTCTTTTGGGCACATGTGAGGAACACAAATGCGAACAAGCCTGAATGGTCCCCAGGCATATATGCAACTGAAAACTCTCACCCCATTAGTGGCTCGAACCCATACTGTCAGAAGTACTTTGCAACTGGTGTACAGGACACCTTAATTAACCACTCGACCATCACGACCGGACAAAAGATGATCGCATATGCCTGGGGACCATATAATACATTTATTGGCAATATGAACCATCACATAACGGTGCCTCTTATTTCCAAATATAAACAGTACCCAATGCAACATTATCCCATTTAAGCACTATTCCATGATACACTATCCCAAACAAACACTACTCCATGATTCACTACCCCAAACAAACACTACTCCATGATACACTATCCCAAACAAACACTACTCCATGCTGTACTATCCCAAACAAACACTACTCCATGCTGTACTATCCCAAACAAACACTACTCCATGTTGTGCTATCCCAAACAAACTACTCCATGCTGTACTATCCCAAACAAACTACTCCATGCTGTACTATCCCAAACAAACACTACTCCATGCTGTACTATCCCAAACAAACTACTCCATGCTGTACTATCCCAAACAAACACTACTCCATGCTGTACTATCCCAAACAAACTACTCCATGCTGTACTATCCCAAACAAACACTACTCCATGCTGTACTATCCCAAACAAACACTACTCCATGCTGTACTATCCCAAACAAACACTACTCCATGCTGTACTATCCCAAACAAACACTATTCCATGATACACTATCCCAAACAAACACTATTCCATGATACACTATCCCAAACAAACACTATTCCATGATACACTATCCCAAACAAACACTACTCCATGCTGCACTATCCCCCCAAACAAACACTACTCCATGATGCACTATCCCAAACAAACACTACTCCATGATGCACTATCCCAAACAAACACCACACATTTGCTTGACTAATATTCTGCCATCAGGATTTTGAAATTTTGCCTTTTTATTTTACATTTTCGTCGATCATTTTGGAATTCTTTGCAAATCCTGTTTCGAAATATTTCTCGTGAAAAGTAAACATTCCCGAATTAAGTCAGGAACTCCTAGTCCATTATATTTTCTCAATCTCTATCATTAAAATAACTCATTAGTCAGTTTAAAATTAGTTTTGCTAACATTTTTGCAAATTTCTTCCAAACAACTGTTCATATTAATTAAAATGAATATTATCATTGAACATTAGGATGAAATGCTGTTTGGTCATCTCCGAATATTTCTTAAAATTTGCTTTATGCCATTTAGCAAGTATTCAACACACCTTCGAGAGAGAGATCACTTTATCTTTCAGTAATATGTGGTGCTTTAGATTTGAAGCTATATGCCTGCAGACACACACAGATCTGTAGATCTAAAGTCATAGCACTAAGGTTCAGAGGTATGCCACCGGCTAGTGCCCGCGCTGAGAAGTATGAGCTACGAGGAAAGAGTGCTAGAATTCAACCTCGCGACACTGGAAGACAGAAGAGTAAGGGGAGACAATTATATCAACCTATTAAATTTTCAGAGGAACTAACAGAGTAGATAAAGATAAACTGTTTAGCACGGAAGGTACGCGAACAAGGGGACACAGTTGGAATCGTAATACCCAAATGAGCCACAGAGACGTTAGAAAGACCTTTTTCAGTGTCAGTAGTTAACAGATGGAACGCATTAGGCAGTGATGTGGTGGAGGCTGTCTCCATACACAGTTTCAAATGTAGATATGATAGAGCCCAATAGGCTCAGGAATCTGTACATCAATTGATTGACGGTTGAGAGGCGGGACCAAGGAGCCAAAGCTCAATCCCCGCAAGCACAACTGGGTGAGTACACACACATTCACTCACTAGGTGAGTACACACACACACACACACACACACACACACACACACACACACACACACACACACACACACACACACACACACACACACACATTCACTAGGTGAGTACACACACACACGCTGCCAATAGCGAGGCATTAATTAGCCTTTGCCTCTGAAATTAATGTTAGGAAATGTAATATTGTTTCTTATTTTTGCAAAATTTATTTAACTAAGAAAAACTCAACACTGCAATATCATGCACTGGCCGTAATACCCGTCAGACATTTGACGCAAAAAGCATCACATAAAAAGCTAATATGCGTCGTTAATGCCTCAATAATTTGCAACGCATTATTATGGGTTTTAATCCAGTTTCTTTTCATCAAAATGTGTCCAACCTTAACTAAGGTCACGCGATCCTCCAGGAAGCCTTGGTCAGGCTAACGCTTTCCAAAAAAACTAAACGAACGCTAATTCATTTGCCAATGTGGATTACTTGGCTACGCAATTTCTTACGCAATCAGATATTTATAGTATATGCTAGAAGCGTATTGTGTGAGTGCTACGGCCACTATGGGTCGCAACCGGATTCTTTGCTGGAGGAACCAAAGTGCTAGTATCCGACCCCAAGTCGGTAGTGGCTTTCAAGGAGTGAGCTTGGTAATGCAAGTAAAACACAAGAGGGGAGTTGAAAGGAATATGACACTTCATCAAAAATCAATATATTCACATATTATCACTTTCCCATCACCTTAAATAGAATCATAAACGAAGTATTACTACACTGATATATTCACTTGTGTCGCTCTCATAGGGCTAAGCGCTCCTCGATGCTCATGCAATGCAGCCTTGTCAACTTCTGTGTTTCCTCAACACACAGTACCGTCCTCAACCAGTACTTGGAAACACCAACGAGTCTACCCTAGCCATGGGCTAGCCTGTCTACAGTCTCACTAGGTGCTCCTTGTGAACGCCCACAATCACTCTCCAGCCTGGTGCTGGCAGAGAACATCAGCCTCGCGCTGCTGGGCCTCTACACGAACAAATACATGGGGTAGCGAACCCCTGGCAGGAGCTTCTTGCAACTAGCTAGTTACTCTCCTCCGTAGCACCTCACTGTCGGTCGTCTCTTCCTCTAGCCAGTCCTGGGATACGCCGAATTCTGTCACTGCCACTTCACAGGCAGACAGCAGATACTACTCAGTTCCTCTTCGGCGGCGGCTCACTGCTCACGTAAAGCAAAATGGAGAAGAGAGATAATATGCTGCCCTGGGTAGACTGACTGTCCTCGTATCACTGCAGCCTTACGTCGCCTCTGTGGATACAGACACGTCATCAGTAAACTGGCCAGTACTGGGGACACTAGGAAATACCACTTACGGACTTTGACATTAACATACAACTCCTCCCACAATAGATGGCGCTAATTTTCTAGGCGCCACCTCACCAGAGGTCAGCTACAGCGACTCGGGATGACCAAGGTAGGAATCTAGTCTCTAGCAAGTATCATACCGCCACCACCAGATGACGTCGTCCATTTTGTGGGGGTTTAGGAAGCAGACTCGCAGATGGCGTTGGCGTCGCTGCTCCATGCTCCGACGATGAAGTCTGGTTCGTAACAGGTGAGGGATTATAAGAACATAAGAATAAAAATAACTGTAGAAGGCCTATTGGCCCATACGAGGCAGATCCTATTTATAACCACCCAATCCCAGTCAAATACATGTCCAACCCATGTTTGAAACAATCATGGGGACCCAACCTCCACCACGTAATGTGGTAATTGGTTCCACAAATCACAATCCTGTTGCCGAACCAGTATTTACCCGGGTCTTTCCTAAATCTAAACTTCTCCAATTTATACCCATTGGTTCGTGTTCTATCTTGAGTTGTTACTTTTAATACCATATACCTTAATATTATCTGTATGTTGAACTGACAATTTGATGACACAAGACGATCCTATCTACATAAAGGCCATCAAAATTCGTCAGAAGAGATGGAACGCATTTTTGCTAAAAAAAAATCTTACATATTAGGTCTTTCAAAAGTTTGTTATCGGTGACTTTAATTGTAATAGAAAAGATGGTCTTATCAAGTCGGAAAAACTGGAACGCTTATGATGTATGGGGAAGATATTTTGAATTTCGACTGGCAATCGATTCTAAGATAAAACAATCCTAACAAAAATTTGTCGAATTCTGCACATTATAAATATTTTTTACCAAAATTCTTTTTGTGTTTTGAATGAAGGTGACTAAAACAGTGGAGCCAAAAAAACTAAATAAAATACTCAACATTCACATTGGACAAAATTAGACATAACAGAATGAAAATAAAATTATTTTACCCAACAGAATCGTAGATGAGTAAAACGGTGTAATTAAAATGTTCTGATGTAAAATGGGGTATATAGATCTACCCTTCTACATAGATCTATTACCCATAGATCATAGGTAGTAGATCTACCTTCTTGGGCCTGTAGGCCTATTAGAATGTTTATTTTTATCTATGTTTAAACTCCTACCCTCGGTAGACGTTGTATGCGATTCACTTACTATAAACATAACCCAACTGTTGAAGAAAGCAAGGAAGTGATTGGAAGATATATCATATATTAACACGGGTCTAAACCCATTGGGCATAATGCAGTGACACTTCTCGTGAATGACAAGCTTCGAGTCAGCAGGCCGGGAATATATATAGTCAGCAGGGAGTGGGCAAACAGTCAGCAGGTTGGGACAGAGTCACCTGGACCGGGACAGAATCAGCTGGACGAGGACAAAGAAATCCAATATATGAAGCAGCGGTCATCGACGAAACAGTCCCACAGACTCCGCACTGCACGCAATGGCTCCAGCTCAACCATATTGTCTGGACTCTGGTCCCGCGCGTGTGCGTGCGTGTGCGTGAACGCCCGTGAGTATATTTACTATTAGTTTATTTTATATATTTTTATATATGCGGACAAAACACAACATTGAAGAATAAGAGATTGCTGAACGCGTTTTTGGCCTTAAGTATAAGCCTTCCCCAGAGCAAGATAGATATAAATCATATAAATAGATAGATAGATATATGAAAGATATAAATCATTCACATTCTCTCTTGTATATCATATCACATATCATACTCATATGAGAGAATATATCACTCATATTCCATCTTTCCGCATACTTGGATCAGTGTTTTCGTAATCGCTATTGCATGTATATATATTATTATATATTTTATACACATTCATGAGTGTGTATATTTCCGTGTTTCGCATTTTGGAATTAAATTTCAGTGTTATTCGTCATGAGAGTCGAGTATTATTTCCATTACGAGTTTGAGGCTGATGGATGGGACCGTGGAGGCAGGAGGGACAGGACGGGCCCTACACCCTGGTGTCCGGACAGTGGAGGCAGGAGGAGACCAGGACGGGCCCTACACCCTGGTGTCCGGACAGTGGAGGTGGAGGACCAGGACGGGCCCTACACCCTGGTGTCCGGACAGTGGAGGCAGGAGGAGACCAGGACGGGCCCTACACCCTGGTGTCCGGACAGTGGAGGCAGGAGGAGACCAGGACGGGCCCTACACCCTGGTGTCCGGACAGTGGAGGCAGGAGGAGACCAGGACGGGCCCTACACCCTGGTGTCCGGACAGTGGAGGCAGGAGGAGACCAGGACGGGCCCTACACCCTGGTGTCCGGACAGTGGAGGCAGGAGGAGACCAGGACGGGCCCTACACCCTGTTGTCCGGACAGTGGAGGCAGGAGGAGACCAGGACGGGCCCTACACCCTGGTGTCCGGACGCTCTCTACCATAATACACGTTGCGTGTCTCTGGAGGAGTTTTATGCACTGAATATTTTGGGAGGATATATATATATATTTTTGTTTCAAAACAATTTTTTGGGATATAGCATATTGCAGCGAGAGTGCAGTACAGTCATACCTGCAGAGAATATATCTGTGCAGAGAATATATCTTTGTTCTTGTCTGTTTTAGCAATGTATTGAAACATGACTGTTGGAAGTCAAGCTAAATCACCCAGGATTTCCGAGTTCCATGCCAGGAGTGTTTGATAAATGCAATTGCAATGGTAAGTGTCATTTACAAATATAATTTGCCATTAAGATAATATTCACTCTTCTCAGTAATCGGTATATATGCATTTGTGTTCATTCTCCAGTTACATTTATTGCTCGTATATTCGTCTATATTGACATGTTCCTTCACTGAGTTCGGGATTGTACCTTCGTAATCCACAGGGATGGCTGCAACCGCCGCAGTAACAGCATTGCACAATTCAATGCAATCCAGTTCTCCATAAAGCACAGAGAAGCGTCATTGATGCTGTTACATGAGATATGGCAAATTTATATGACAATATATATATGCTGATGCTGTTATGTGAGATATGACAAATTTATATGACAATATATATGCTGATGCTGTTATGTGAGACATGGCAAATTTATATGACAATATATATGCTGATGCTGTTATGTGAAATATGGCAAATTTATATAACAATATATATATGAGGAAAAAAATTTGTCTCAAGAACGGACGTTACAATTACATTCACCTGGGCTCATAGGAGTCTCTAACAGTGTCGATATATTCGGTCTCACATGCGTGGGGTTCCGCAGTTCGAGTCTCTTACAACCCAGGCGAATGGAATATTTATTTCCACGGAAGTGTGATGACAATTTACATGGATATTACCATATTTTTATTTATATTATGCAATTTTCCTGACCTGCCTTAATAGTCTATGTTTTATTGACTTTCCTTTTATATAGCTGTAAATATATACAAAATCATGTCTTTATATTCTGAAACAAACTTTTAGTTTATATATATAACCAAAATGTTATATATATATTTTTTCCTCCGTACATAATTTTTTGCATATGAACTGCTCAATATACTCTTTTCTTTACAATAAAGCTTTTATATAAAATATATTAAATAAAGACACTGATTAATTGTCATTAACCGTTAACGAATGCCTCAACCACACCAGAGTCATCGATCATAGAAGGCAAATAAAATAACTGGAATCATCACCTGATCAACAGCTAGTGATATAACTAGCCTATAAAAAATCTACATTTTACATCTTTGAAGACATAAACCAACGTTGATATTCAACATTTATCAACGGATAAAACAATAACACAGAGAGAGAGAGAGAGAGAGAGAGAGAGAGAGAGAGAGAGAGAGAGAGAGAGAGAGAGAGAGAGAGAGAGAGAGAGAGAGAGAGAGAGAGAGAGAGGTAAGCAATACACGAGGAAATAGGAAGTTAAAACACACCGAAGGATAAAACACAAGCATTTCATGCACTTAAACGAAGACGTCAATTAATATACAAGTTGAGAGTAAGACAACTTCTTCACCTGAGGAGTGTATGACAAGCAATGCTCAAGCAAAAAGAATACAAAATTATGTTGACCAATATGTATTGTTTGTGGAGGAGTTTTATGCAATACAAAATTATTGGGAGAATAAACAAGAATCCTAATGCGAGAGGAAGACAATTCTCACACACCTAGAATAGGAAAACAAGTGACATAAGAAAGAACCGGACAATTACCACACAGGGGAAGAGTTAGACATAAAATCCTTCAATATACTCAGGTAATACTTGACTGCCAGCAAAGTCATCAAAAAAAGTCAAGATAGTATTGTAATATTCTAGTGAATCCTCAAAATATGAGCCAAGATAACCACTCTGAGCCGATACTCAACAAGCACAACTGTGCCCTGAAACATCGTCAACTGTGACAACAGTGCCACTGCTACTGTGAACTGAGATTCAACACCATAACCTTCGCTGTGCGATGGTATACTACAATAATTCATGCAGTATATATGAAAAAATTCTCTTCAAATAATAATGTAACTTATACAAAAATCATAACAATGTGTGATTCTGAAGTTTATGATAGATTTGGGAACATCTTCGGCCCATCCGAGGAGCCGTTGTCAACAAGCAGACTGGGTCTGAGTTCGATCGTTGCTTCATGTCAAGCGGTGCTTCGATCGCGGTTCAGAATTTGTTCCGTAGAAGTCATGGTTCCAGACCGTACGTCGCTATCTGTGGATACCCTCAGGGGTTACTTCTCCTTAGCTTTGTTCCTCACTGTTTAGGCCCTTTGCTAGCACAAGAACTCAAAATCCTCTCATTCAATTCACTCCGAGTTGAGTGAGAGGATCAGCAGATAAAACTCAACGAGTGGGATTATAAGAGTTGATTCAAAAGCGTTCAATCTCCGACCGTCTACATGGTTGGGCACCATTCCTTATCCCTCCCGTCCCATCCCAAATCCTTATCCTGACTCCTTCCACGTGCTATATAGTCGCAATGGCTTGGCGCTTTCTCCTGATAGTTCCCTTCTCTTGCTTTGTTTGTCTCAGCCTCGCTGTATTGAGTTTCTTTAACCTGACATCATACCTCAGCTCTCCTATTTCTGGCACAAGACTTGTGCTAAATCCCTGGACTTTGGCAATTATTTTCTTGGCCTCCAGAAGAGTCGTGTTACACAACTCTGAGCCTCGCATACGCCGCTGATTTGATATGCTTTGCATAAACGTTTGGTGTAAAGGGCTGACGTTAAGTCAATGTTCGTCTTCCCGATTCCAGTAACAATGTTTCTTTTGTAGTGTTTTGTCCCTTAAAAAACTTCCATTCGGTTCTCCCGAAGTTTTTTGTCTGCCCAAACGTTTTTTTCAGGTCATTGTTTATCATTTCATTGTCTTCATTAATCCAAACTCTTCTCGATAGTCTCGAATCGTCTGCAAACACTCATGTGGGCTCTTACTTCCCATAGAGCAAGTCATCCACTCAAAGCAGTAACAATACTTCTCCAAAAAAACTGAGCATTTCATAATCCATTACAAAACTATGACCCTTTGTTTCCTGGTTGTCAGGTACTCTCTGAGCCATCCTAGTGCAGTCTTAGTTCCTCCATTGTGCTGCTTCGTCTTGTGAATTAACCTCTTATTGGGAACAGAAGATGAAGATTTGTGATACCCTAAGAAGAGTTCGATTCTCCGAGCTTTCTCCTTTCCTACTGATGGTCATAAAAGAGCAAGTGGTTCATGGTATTAGAGGCTCTGTCCTGGGATCTCTGGGATCTCAAAAAAAATCATTACACCTCCATATATAAACGATTTAGACTAAGTGAACAGGATTTACAAAGTTACCGGCGATCGAAATACAGAGCAGGAAATATTTTCAAAACGCACAAAATAGTGTCTGATAATTATCTGTATCATTATCATTAAAACAGCTTTGATGAGGGTTCGAACCTACGGACCGAGTGTTCAGAGACGCACGTTAGTTAACACCCAGCGCGCAGGTTCGAACTCTCAACAAGGCTATTGTGGATTTGTTCTTTTATATTGTTATTGTGATTTCTCTGTGTGTTATCATTACTGACAAATCTACAGGTATTAGTTAAACAATGTTGAAATCACGAAAACTGATTCTGAAATGATCTTGGATTCATGATGAGCTGGGATCTTAGGCCAACAAATCAAACCGTACATGTGCAGATTAAGGCCAGTAGAACATCGAAATTTGTATCTAGAGGCATTTGCATTAAGATGTCAAATATTATGAAGCTTTATCTTGCGTCAGTGAAATACTTGGGCTGGGCAGTAGAGCAATGATCTCGTTTCCAGCAGGACGGCTTTCAATACCCGAGCGTCCAAGTGGTTGGGCACCATTCCTTCCACCCCCCCCCGGTCCCATCTCAAATCCTAACCCCTTCCAAGTGCTATACAGTCGTAATAGCTTGGCACTTTCCCCTGATAATTCCCTCCCCACCTACATTTGCAACATCAACAACAAGAATGACAGTTCAGAACAATGAGTGGTAAAATAAAATTGATAAAGATAACACTGAGGCAGGGCCAAGGAACTAGATTTTGCTACCTGTAAACTCAAGTAGATAAAAATTCATAACCACAGTTTCGTCAACTAATTTTTGTGTTAAAACACAATTTCCAATGTTTTAATTCTTCTCCCAAGTTTCGAACCTATTACAACCATGAACATGACAACCAATTACCAATTATTACGACCAATTACCGCTGTAAAATCATTGACGTTAATTTAAAACATGATGTGGTGTTTCACTTCACTTCGCTCTGATGCTTTCCCCTCTCTCTCTCTCTCACTATGACTCGTTGATTCCTTTCTGATAGGTACTCCATCACGGAGCTTATATCTCCGTCAGAGGTGGCAACCAGCTACCACAGATGGAGTCTCTAGTGTGGTACAGTGTTAAATGTTTCCTGATTAGGGAAAAATGTATCCTGCTTAACCTATAGCCTGCTAAACCTTCTCTCTCTTGTGCTTGGCATTCAAAATCTTGTCGTAAAGTTATAATAAGACTTTTTTTTCTTTCAATTAAACTGTGTTGATATGAGAAGACGGAACACACGCACATGCACGCACGCAAGCACACAAACGCACACCCACACAAAACATTTTACATTTATTGCAATAACCTTTCAGAAAGCTGAATAATTTACTGACAAAAAATATTTTATTATGGGGAATAAATTTAATTTTACTGCCCGACACGTGTTTATATACATTTTACATTAAGTGATAAACCAGAGCTAGACGAGAATATTTTGAAAATAAAATATTGAGTAGAGAGATGTGCTCCTCGCCTTGGATTAACAAGGACATGGAGGCTTCATGTAATATCAGAGTGAACACAGAGGAGCATGGAAGACACGCCTCACATATTTCACTTTAGTGGCTCCGTTTTCCTCAAAATTATTGCAAAATGTATTGGGATGAGTTGTGTGTGTGTGTGTGTGTGTGTGTGTGTGTGTGTGTGTGTGTGTGTGTGTGTGTGTGTGTGTGTGTGTGTATACTAGCCTAATTGTGCTTGCGGGGGTTGAGCTTTGGCTCTTTGGTCCCGCCTCTCAACTCAACACAACTGTGGTAAGTTGTGTTGTAAGTTGGTAAGTTGATCAACTGACTGTGTGTGTGTGTGTGTGTGTGTGTGTGTGTGTGTGTGTGTGTGTGTGTGTGTGTGTGTGTGTGTGTGTGTATGTGTGTATGTGTGTGTGTGTGTGTCTGTGTATACCAGCCTAATTGTTTCTGTAGGAATTAAGAGTTAACTGTTAGTTTCCACCTTTCCTTAGCTGGTTGTCTAATTCATTTGCTTCAGGCACCACACTTCAGCCATATCCTCTTTTAAATCTATGTCTGATCTAAACCCCGACTCTCATTTTTCTAATTCAACCCGTTTACACATTTATTTTAAGATATAGGATTAATTTCATAGATATTGCAGTTATGTGATGTACCAATACGGGGGTCCAGAGATTGAGATCAATCTTACGTATTAACGTAATATTTTCTCAAATGTTTCCTTGCATACTTAAGACTTATCTATGTCTCTAGTTTCGAAGCATGACAAATACTTCTATTGACGAACATGACAAATATTTCGTCCTTATCTAGTTTCCCAATACCTATTAATAGCTTATACGTTGGGATCATGTCTCCTCTCTCCTGATTTGTTTCTAACTTTTCGAGATCCAGCTCCCATGCTCTTTCCTCATACTCCATTTCCATCGGTTCTGGAGTCGGCCAGGTGACATATTTCTGAACAAGATGTGTGCAGGCAAATATAATTAGTTGTTCAAGTTCAAGCCAGATTAAACCTCTTGCTCAGATACAGACGATGAGTCAGAATAACGTTAGTGAAGATATGAAGACAACCATACACCAGATGATCAGGAGACGACGACGTTTCGACGACGACGTTTCGACGACGATTATCAAGTCGACAGTCGACTTGATAATGGTCCGGGATGGACCGGAACGTCGTCGTCCCCCTCATCGTCTGCATCTGAACAGGATGTTTAATCTGAAACCTGGTCTTCTCCCCCAGGTGGAAGCCGATTCCGGAGGTATCACAACGGACAGGAGGAACACAATTGTTATTTCCATCGCCTGAACCAGCGATGCAACTTATAATTCACGTCTGACGCTGTTGACATAATATATAGACAGAGCCAGTTGACCCCCGACCTGGCTCCCTGTGTTTGTACTCACCTTCAAGTACTCAACTAGATGTACTCACCTAGATGCACTCATCTATATATGTACTGCTCTAAGTGTCAATCGTCGGCTCATAAGCTCCACCTTTTTAGACCTTTAGTTTAAGGCAATGAGAATATGCACTAGTTTTTTCTGGTTATTATAAGTGTAATTAAATTAAGTATTAAGCGAGAATCGATAGTTTTCTTCTATTTCATTCCATCTATTTACTGCTCTAAGGAAGTTTGGTCTGGCATATGTGACGCATTACATATATGTACATGTGTGCGCACGTGCATGCGTGTGTGCATGCGTGCTTACCTAACAGTGTGCATGGGGGAGTGTTGTCTAGCTGTTTATATTCCGCCTACCTTCGTTCTTGCCTTGAAATATAACTATTTTCACGTTCAAATTCTTTGTCTAATCTGACTTGAAGTTGTGCATGGAGGTGGTTTCCATAACTTCTTTTTTCAGTGCTTTCCGCCTTTTGACTACCCGATTGATTGATTGGTAAAGATTAAGGTACCCAAGAGGTGGCACGGGCATGAATAGCCCGTAATGTCGACTACCCGTATAGTGTAGGGACATTTCCTTACATTTCTTCTTACGTTTACAGCTTCCACCCGTGTCCAATTGCCCTGAATTCTCTTTCAAACTGAAGAGGCTATACTTGCCCATCATATCTACTCCCTCAGTATCTTGAACGTTGTGATCATATCCCAGCTGTTCCTTCTACATTCTCTAGGGTTGTGAGATATAGCTACATTAGTTTATTCCCGTAGCTTAGCTCTGGAATCAAAATTGTTGCAAACCTTTGAACAATTTCAGTTTTGGCTTTATGCTTTGCAAGGTGAGGACTTAATGCTGGTGTTGCATATTCCAGTACCTGTCTGACATATGTTGTGTGGATAGCCCTGAAGCAA
Source organism: Procambarus virginalis (assembly GCA_020271785.1). Classification (NCBI taxonomy): domain Eukaryota; kingdom Metazoa; phylum Arthropoda; class Malacostraca; order Decapoda; family Cambaridae; genus Procambarus; species Procambarus virginalis. The sequence goes on from WNGS01165751.1 coordinate 14,308,065, forward strand.
TCCTGTTTTCGGTTTCTCAATGATGGTCTTATATTTACCAGCGTCCCTTATGCAGCCTGTGTGTGTATTTAATATTTGTTCTGCAGAATCGAGCTATTAGCTCTTGGACCCTGCCTTTTTAACCAATCTATCTTTCCTCTATTTTTTCCACTACATATATTTCTCTCTAACACACACACACACACACATACACATCCACATGAAGCAGCCCTTATCAGCTGTCTAACTCCCAGGTACTTATTTACTGCTAGGTGAACAGTGCATCAGGGTGAAAGAGAGTCTGCCCATTTGTTTCTGCCTCTGCCGGGGATCGAATCCGGATACGTATGTGTGTGTGTGTGTGTACTCACCTAATTGTACTCACCTAATTGTGCTTGCGGAGGTTAAGCTCTGGCTCTTTGGTCCCGCCTCTCAACTGTCAATCAACTGATGTACAGATTCCTGAATCTGTAGAAAATGTCCAAAATTGTGGTTGTGGGTGAGGGGGCGAGACCTGCATCTTGAGGACATCAGGGTTAAAGCCGTCTGGTCGCGGGTCCTGGCCGCTACCAACACCACACCTTCATCCGTCTTGAACAAATCCACAAGCGCCGTGATGAGGGTTCGAACCTACGTCTGAGAGGATCCCAGACGCTGCCTTAATTGTCTTCATCCGTCTTCCCTTCAACACCTCTATTTGTTTGGTCTGGTGGTAGTCATGAGCCCAACTGGTCTCTGGAGGGTTATTATGGTATTATGTTATCAGTTGTGTTCCAAAACAACTTCGGGACCCATTGGCCACCGTGATACTTTCAGACTTATTTCTCATGAACTAGACTACATTAGCCTTCGAAATTAAGTGACTAAGTATCATTAAAAAGTTCCAATTTGCTTTACTCCTGATTAGTAAGTTAGTTAACAAAATCATCACATGATTCTTCTGCGTCCAACAGTTGTGGCTGCAAGTATTCATCAGATTTGATCACGTTGGCAGGTTGCAGGCTGCCATGCAACGGAATTTGTCTATAAAAGAAGCATAGTGCAATAGCCAGCAAGCTCCAGACCGCCTACATGTCATTAGGTAAAAGACAGAGAAACCTGCCATGTACAAGACACTAAGACTCTCTGTGTCCTTCCTAGTTATGTCTTCTTGTGGGTTCAGGAGAGGCAGTGAAGTTCTCTAAGTTATACCTCTATAGTGTGCTCGGGGAGATTGATGGAGAAGTATCAGTCCTTGGTTAAAGCCTTCAACATTTAGTACTGTAACTCATTCACCTTGTACCACAGAACCTACAGTACTGTGTTTCATTCACCCTGTACCACAGAACCTACCGTATTTTTCATTCACCCTGCACCACAGGACTTTCAGTACCGTGTTCCATTCACCTTGTACCACATAACCTACAATATCTTTCATTCACTTTGCACCACAGAATATTTAGTACGATATATTATTTAGGTGTCCATTTTGGTGTCACTGCAGTATATGTAAACAATAAAATCTTTACTACAAAGTTCCTAATAGATACAGAGTGATTAAAATGGTTTTCCAAAATACATAACCATGTAACATATGGTTCTGGGGTTTTTGCTGCTCGATAAATTCATGAATAATCTGTAGCGAATGATTAATGGAGCGACAAGCTTGATAACAAATGCTTAATGGATCCGAGTTAGCACGTTTACAATAAACAATATTGTCTGCATTAAGCAATATTGTCTGCAATTGCAGTATAATCGAGTGTCAGTGACGTAGTTCAAACTAAGCTCTACGTACTAACTATTTATAAAAATGAGAAATTGTAGGATAGTTTAATATTCAAAAATTATTTATTCTGAACGATCTCGTAAAATCAATATTGATAACATGATATAAGTCCATATAATAAATAAATATAAGGATTTTAAGTTGCCATTACAGACAGTGATTATAGATGGTAACTCGATATTAAGAATAATATAAATAGGTATCGACATCTATTAAAGTTTACATGCAAAAATTTGTCGATTTAAATTATTATATTATTACTAATAATATAATTATGATTTTGCATAATATTTATATATAACTGTTTATAGCGGTAATAATTTTAAAGTTATTTAAATTATGATAATGATTTTTCCAATTGTTTCGATAATCACAGATAAAAACATATAATTATAACTGCTTCTGGTATTAAAAATGTGTTGATAATTGATCTGGTAAAGCAAGAAATACTCACTTTTCTTTTCGAGACTCAATATATGATCAATAAATACTTATAGCACTAATTTGTAAGCTGAAGTGCAAGGATATATATATATATATATATTATATATATATATATATTTATATATATAAACTCGAATATATAATAACAAAAGGTGTTATATACAAAGGCTGGAATGGAAGTAAGATCTGAAAGAGCTTACAGACAAGATCTTTTTATTTCCTGTGTTTCTGTTGAACGGTTACATCAAAGATAGGGAATACTATCAGCTAAAGGCACCGAACTAAAACGAATGGCTTTATAATGACGTGTATAACGGCACAACGACTAAGATATACACTGGAGACGTGCTTAATTATACAGACTCCATCTGTCCTTGTCATGTTGGTGTATAATGATCCGTGCAAAGGGTCATTCAGAATCATCGGTTATGAAGGTCGAATTCGCAGATAAGTACTAACGGGGTCCTTGCAGCCTCTTCTCACTATTGTAGTAGTAATGGTAGTAGTAATGGTAGTAGTGGTAGTAGTGGTAGTAGTAGTAGTAGTAGTAGTAGTAGTAGTAGTAGTAGTAGTAGTAGTAGTAGTAGTAGGCATCCATCAGTCTCAGGAGACTATGGAGTTCACTATTTTTACAACGTTGATTTTAAAGTGGTTGTGCCAAACCAGACGCGTTCGAAACCCAAGAAATTACCTGGTATATCAAGGTCAATGTTCGATTGTCTGAAAGATGCCTCAAGATAACGGTGGTTATATTTTCAATATAGCACCGAATGTTTTATTGTGATGTCGATAGCGTCTGAACTACAGGGCATTAGATGGTAAATCAGGATGTGACTTCAGTACAATGTAGAAAATGTAGATGCAAAAGGTATGTAATATGTCGCAAACATGTCTCTTTTTGCCTCGAATGCCGTAAGTTCCCTCAGTTATCACTATCTTTTGATTCCTCCTTCCTTTCTGCCATATATTTCAGCAGTATTGTGGTCATCATCGTCTCACACGCTTCTTCCCATTTATCAAAAGTCATAATTCCTCTGTGGAAGCATCCAAAAATTATTTTATTGTGCTTGGTCGGAGGCAAGAAGCCTAATTTTGAAATTATTTTTGTTTTAAGTTTCAGAGACGGAAGATAACAAAGATAGCGGATTGCTGCCGGTCCCAATAATATACCTGCCGCCAAGACCTTAGTGATGATGTTGACCAGACCACATACTAGAAGGTGAAGGGACGACGACGTTTCGGTCCGTCCTGGACCATTCTCAAGTCGATCGACTTGAGAACGGTCCAGGACGGACCGAAACGTCGTCGTCCCTTCACCTTCTAGTGTGTGGTCTGGTCAACATACTTTAGCCACGTTATTGTGACTCATCGCCTGCACTTAGTGATGATGACACCGCAAGCTTTCCGGAGAATTTTCGATGATGAGATCTGCAGGGAGTAGAGCAGAGCAACTCAGATGCATGGAGACCACTTGCGTGTGCTGGGGAAAGCTGCAGGGGAACCGAGTGATACCTCTTAGCAGTCTGTCCCGATCCTCTGTGCAGCCAGGCGAGAATAGTCTTGCTCTCTCAGGTCAAGCCTGGCCTCGGGCGGGCTTGGGGAGTATAAGAACTCCGAGAACCCCATCAAGCAGGTATTCAGCAGGTATAGTGTGCAGTCTTGGTCATCTTTCAATTCCAGCAGGAATATAAGCCCAGGTGAGCAGTGTGGACACCACAATAGACAGTCTTGTCACCCTAAATGTCAGTTATCACACAAGTCTCAGAGGTAAGAATGTGAGTTCATCACAAAGAACTTAATTGACTTTTGAGAAAAGATAAAGCGAAAATTAGGAGAAGGCGCTAAGCAGTACGACTGTATAGCACTTAGATGTGACATGAGGACAAGGATCTGGGATATAGGGACAAGGATAAGGAATATTATAAAAAAAAATCTAGCTAATATGAACAAGGATCTAGCATATGAGGAAAAGGATCTGGGACGGAGGATAAAGAAATGGATATGAGGATAAGGAACTGGGATATAGGATAAGGAACTGAGATATGAGGACAAGAATCTGGGATATGAGGAGAGTGATCTGGAATATGAGGAGAGGGATCTGGGAAATGAGGACAAGGATCTGGGATATGAGAAAAAGTTCTGGGATATGAGGACAAGGATCTGGGATAAGAAGACAGGGATCCGGGATGTGAGGATAAGAATCTGGGATACGAGGTCAAGCACCTGAAATATGAAGAAAGGAATCTGGTATATTAGGATAGAGTGAAGGAGCAGTGCCCAGCAAAGTGGACCATCTGGAATCGAACGCCGACCATGTAGTATACAAGGACGCTAAGCGTGTTCCAGATAACTTCGAAAACAGAGGGTTAACGAAGCTGTCCTGGAATATGAAGCTTTTAACTAAAAAATAATAACAGTTGGACAGCCCCGTCCTCCTAAGATTCCCCAACGTCAAGAAACTGTCGTACTAAAGTGCCCCTTATCCTAACCTACCAGAGGACTCAAAACAGAAATCGGGAAAGTATGTCAATTTCGCGAGCCGCCAAAATTGTCTAGTACGACAATTTTTGGGCTTATGTATCGTATACGTCAAAATGCGACGTTCTATTCGGAGAACAGATTCCGCTGGGAGCCTCTATATATGCACTATATATGCTATATAGGCTATATATGCAAATATAGCATATATATGCTATATATGCTATATAGCCTCTATATATCCTACATAGGCTGGCGAGAGAATCCTCCATTAATAGATATGACCAGGATGGCGTCTCTGGAATCCTCCATTAATAGATAAGTCTAGGACGGGGTCTCTGGAATCCTCCATTAATAGATAAGTCTAGGACGGGGTCTCTGGAAACCTCCATTAAAAGTCCTCCTCTGGAGGCTGGAACCTGGAATCCTCCATTACTGGCCATAATGTGGACAATAAAGTTTGGCTTCTCCATTAACGGGGATACCGGAAACGGTGCAATTTAGTGTGTCCGGTGCGTGTTATAGAGTGGGCGATGTCACCCTGGAGCTTCCATTAACAGTTGTACAGTTATACATTAACAGTTAATGGCAATGCCATTCTCAAATATTATTCACGAGAATTATACATTTTGCAATTATGAACGTGCAATTGTGACGCCTTGTGACGAGATTAATTAAATCATATGCTTGGTCGATGGACACTTATTTAAAACTTCTAATTTTGCATTTGTAGCTGTATATGTGCGCGTGCGAGTGTGTGTGTGGTGTGTGTTTGTGGGTGTGAATATGTGTGAATGTATTTATTGTGCGTATGTAACCGCCTATTTTTACTCACGTATCTGCACCTGTATTAATGAATGAATGAATGATCAATCAATGAATCAGTGAATGAATGGTCTAATGAATGAGAGTGTGGGAAAAATTAAATCACCGCACGTGGGTACCATACACTATATGACACTGAGAAATGCATAATAATATGGGATTTGAGCCCAAAATATGAATGATTCTGGTATTATTGACGTGTTGAACGTTTACAAATGTTGACAGACTTAATTTAACACATACAGAATCATGATACTAGGATTGAAATGGAACCTGAACACCCAGATAAATTAAAATAGACATGTTACAGAACTTTAAAGTAGCCAAATAGTGAAGAATTGGAACTAGTTATTACAATACTGAAAGATGACAAGACATATTTAGGTTTAAAGTAGGAAAGATAGAACTTAATTACGCCAGTCTATCGAGAGTAAGATAAAACCAACTAGAATAACTTAACCCCAGCAATCAAGGCTATGTAAGTTAGCAATGCAATCGTTTATCATATTTTTATACACTGACAATCTTAAAATACCATTTTAAGATTTTTTTAAAGATGAAATTTTTAAGATTAAAATACCATTTTAAAATACCATTAGGGCTCTTTTTAATTAAACTGTGTCTCAAAGTATTTATTAAAACATGTTGTTGTTGTTAAAGATTCGCTACCTGGAACAAGAAGTTCCAAGTAGCACGGGCTATGGTGAGCCCGTAGTGGATGTTATATTAAAACATGGCGATATAATCCCATTCCTAAACTATGTGAATATCCCCCTTGAGGGCCTCGTTCACCTGGATAAAGGTGTGAAGAGAATGTGCTGAGCACAACGTCCTCACGCTCAAGGCCTGGCTCACCCTTCCCCTTGAGAAACAGCTCCTGAACGACAAATATTGAGCCACCGCTCAGGGCCAGGCAGATGAGGCAGAGCGACACAAAGGGGGAAGAAGAACGCATCAGTGGGCTAAAGTACTTCATCTTGGTTCATTATGCTCTTGTGTTGGAAATTTCTGGCCAAAGAGCGCCTCACTTTGATGATGTTTAAAAATTTTGCTCGTGTCGTATTTTTCAAGTGAAAAG
>WNGS01165751.1:14319808-14331798 GCA_020271785.1 Procambarus virginalis
ACCATTTATTTTAAGATATAGGATTAATTTCATAGAGATATTGCAGTTGTGTGATGTACCAATACGGGGGTCCAGAGAGTGAGATCAATCTTACCTATTGACGTAATATTTTCTCAAACGTTTCCTTGCATACTTAAGACTTATCTATGTCTAGTTTCGAAGCATGACAATACTTCTATTGATGAACATGACAAATATTTCGTCCGTATCTAGTTTCCCAATACATATTAATAGCTTATACGTTGGATCATGTCTCCTCTCTCCTGATTGTTTCTAACTTTTCGAGATCCAGCTCCCATGCTCTTTCCTCATACTCTTTTCCATCGGTTCTGGAGTCGGTCAGGTGACATATTTCTGAACAAGATGTGTGCAGGCAAATCTAATTAGTTGTTCAAGTTCAAGCCAGATTAAACATCTCGCTCAGATGCAGACGATGAGTCAGAATAACGTTAGTGACGATATGAAGACAACCATATACCAGATGATCAAGAGACGACGACGTTTCGACGACGACGTTTCGACGACGATTATCAAGTCGACAATCGACTTGATAATGGTCCAGGATGGACCGAAACGTCGTCGTCTCATCTTCTGGTGTGTTGCTGAGTCTTCATATCTTCACCCACGTTATTCTGACTTATCGTCTGCATCTGAACAAGATGTTTAAACTGACACCTGGTCTTCTCCCCCAGGTGGAAGCTGATTCCGGAGGTATCACAACGGACAGGAGGAACACAATTGTTGTATTGAGCGAGAATCGATAGTTTTCTTCTATTTCATTTCATTTATTTACTATTCTAAGGAAGTTTGGTCTGGCATATGTGACGCATTACATATGTACATGTGTGCGCGCGTGCATGCGTGTGTGCGTGCGTGCGTGCTTACCTAACAGTGTGCATGGGGGAGTGTTGTCTAGCTGTTTATGTTCCGCCTACCTTCGTTCTTGCCTTAAAATATAACTATTTTGACGTTCAAATTCTTTGTCTAATCTGGCCTGAAGTTGTGCATGGAGGTGGTTTCCATAACTTCTTTTTTCAGTGCTTTCCGCCTTTTGACTACCCGATTGATTGATTGGTAAAGATTAAGCCACCCAAGAGGTGGCACGGGCATGAATAGCCCGTAATGTCGACTACCCGTATAGTGTAGGAACATTTCCTTACATTCCTTCTTACGTTTACAGCTTCCACCCGTGTCCAGTTGCCGTGTATTTTCTTTCAAATTGAAGAGGCTATACTTGCCCATCATATCTACTCCCTCAGTATCTTGAACGTTGTGATCATATCCCAGCTGTTCCTTTTACACCCTCTAGAGTTGTGAGATATAGCTACATTAGTCTACTCCCGTTGCTTAACTCGCTTAGCTCTGGAATCAAAATTGTTGCAAACCTTTGAACAATTTCAGTTTTGGCTTTATGCTTTGCAAGGTGAGGACTCAATGCTAGTGTTGCATATTCCAGTACCTGTCTGACATATGTTGTGTGGATAGCCCTGAAGCAATCCTGTTTTCGGTTTCTCAATGATGGTCTTATATTTACCAGCGTCCCTTATGCAGCCTGTGTGTGTGTATTTATTATTTGTTCCTGCAGAAACGAGCTATTAGCTCTTGGACCCTGCCTTTTTAACCAATCTATCTTTCCTCTATTTTTTCCACTACATATATTTCTCTCTAACACACGCACACACACACATACACATCCACATGAAGCAGCCCTTATCAGCTGTCTAACTCCCAGGTACTTATTTACTGCTAGGTGAACAGTGCATCAGGGTGAAAGGAAGTCTGCCCATTTGTTTCTGCCTCTGCCGGGGATCGAATCCGGATACGTATGTGTGTGTGTGTGTACTCACCTAATTGTACTCACCTAATTGTGCTTGCGGAGGTTAAGCTCTGGCTCTTTGGTCCCGCCTCTCAACTGTCAATCAACTGATGTACAGATTCCTGAATCTGTAGAAAATGTCCAAAATTGTGGTTGTGGGTGAGGGGGCGAGACCTGCATCTTGAGGACATCAGGGTTAAAGCCGTCTGGTCGCGGGTCCTGGCCGCTACCAACACCACACCTTTATCCGTCTTGAACAAATCCACAAGCGCCGTGATGAGGGTTCGAACCTACGTCTGAGAGGATCCCAGACGCTGCCTTAATTGTCTTCATCCGTCTTCCCTTCAACACCTCTATTTGTTTGGTCTGGTGGTAGTCATGAGCCCAACTGGTCTCTGGAGGGTTATTATGGTATTATGTTATCAGTTGTGTTCCAAACAACTTCGGGACCCATTGGCCACCGTGATACTTTCAGACTTATTTCTCATGAACTAGACTACATTAGCCTCCGAAATTAAGGGACTAAGTATCATTAAAAAGTTCCAATTTGCTTTACTCCTGATTAGTAAGTTAGTTAACAAAATCATCACATGATTCTTCTGCGTCCAACAGTTGTGGCTGCAAGTATTCATCAGATTTGATCACGTTGGCAGGTTGCAGGCTGCCATGCAACGGAATTTGTCTATAAAAGAAGCATAGTGCAATAGCCAGCAAGCTCCAGACCGCCTACATGTCATTAGGTAAAAGACAGAGAAACCTGCCATGTACAACTAAGTGCAACTAAGTACAAAGAAGTGCAAACTACCATCAATACTCAGAATAGACCTAAAACGTTGATAAAGCGAGAGGGGCTATTCAGTAAATTCAATTTTAATAATAAAAGGATAGACTGGGAGATAATAAACAGGGAACTTAAAAACATTCCATGGGAAACTGTTTTAAGTAATAAAAGTCCTACAGAAGGAATAGAAAAACTGACTTCGGAAGCGTATCAAGTCTGTCTGAAACATGTTCCTTTGAGGAAAGCCAGAAAGAGATCCAACGTAGAAAGAGAACGCAGAAGACACTATAAACGCAGGAAAAGAATAACGGAACTGATTATGCAGACACGAATTTCCCGTCAAAGAAGGAATAATTTAAATAGGGAGATTGAAGAAATCGAGCGGAAATTGAAACACTCATATGAAACTGAAGAAAGGCAGTTAGAACAGAAAGCAATTCAGGAAATAAAGAAAAATCCAAAATACTTCTTCACATATGCGAAATCAAAAGCAAAAACTACTGCCAGTATTGGACCTATTCGTACAAGTGAAGGTTCATACACGGAGGATGACAAAGAAATTAGTGAAATCCTAAAAAAGCAGTATGAGGACATGTTTAGCACTCCAATAAACAACATGAAAGTAGAAGATCCAGACAATTTCTTTATGCGTGATATCCAAACCCCTGTAAATATAACTGATATCAACACGAGCGCACTAAATTTTGAAAGAGAAATTGAAAACATGCCCATGCACTCGGCCCCAGGTCCAGACTCATGGAATTCAATATTTATAAAGAAATGCAAAGTGCCGGTAGCACAGGCACTCAGTATAGTGTGGAGGAAGAGCTTGGACACGGGAGAGATACCAGATGCACTTAAAGTGGCAGACATAGCCCCTCTACACAAGGGAGGGAGCAAAGCATTGGCAAAGAATTATAGACCAGTTGCACTGACATCGCACATAATAAAAGTATTTGAGAGAGTGATTAGGAGTCAGGTCACCAATTTCATGGAGACCAATGACCTTCACAACCCAGGCCAACATGGATTTCGAGCGGGAAGATCGTGCCTCTCACAGCTACTTGAGCACTACGATAAAGTCACTGAGGCATTAGAAGAAAAACAGAATGCTGATGTGATATACACGGACTTCGCAAAGGCTTTCGATAAATGTGACCATGGCGTGATAGCACACAAAATGAAGTCAATGGGAATAACCGGTAAAGTAGGACGCTGGATACTCAGTTTTCTGTCAAACAGGACTCAGCGAGTAACGGTCAACCATATAAAATCTAGTCCAAGTGCAGTTAAAAGCTCTGTACCTCAGGGTACAGTCCTTGCACCGCTGCTTTTCCTTATTCTCATATCAGATATAGACAAAAATACAAGTCACAGCTTCGTATCATCCTTTGCAGATGACACAAAAATCAGTATGAAAATTACCTCGGCTGAAGACATTGAAAAACTTCAAGCTGATATTAATAAAGTTTTCGACTGGGCATCAGAAAATAACATGATGTTTAACAGTGATAAATTCCAGGTACTCAGGTACGGTAAAAATGAGGACCTTAAACATAATACAGAGTACAAAACACAATCAAATGTGCCCATAGTAGGAAAACAGCATGTAAAGGATTTGGGAATAATGATGTCTGACGACCTAACGTTTAGGGAGCATAACCAAGCAAATATTGCGACAGCCAGAAAAATGATAGGATGGATTACGAGAACTTTCAAATCCAGGGATCACATCACAATGCTTGTACTCTTCAAGTCACTTGTGCTGTCCCGTCTTGAGTACTGTTCAGTACTCACTTCCCCCTTCAGAGCAGGAGAGATTGCTGAAATAGAGGGAATACAGAGAACATATACAGCACGTATAGACGCGATAAAGCACCTAAATTATTGGGATCGTCTCAAAGCTCTCCAAATGTACTCACTAGAAAGAAGACGAGAGAGATATCAAATAATATACACCTGGAAGATACTGGAGGGCCAGGTCCCAAATCTACACAGTAAAATAACAACGTACTGGAGTGAACGATATGGAAGAAAATGCAGAATAGAACCAGTGAAGAGCAGGGGTGCCATAGGCACAATCAGAGAACACTGTATAAACATCAGAGGTCCACGGTTGTTCAACGTCCTCCCAGCAAGCATAAGAAATATTGCCGGAACAACCGTGGACATCTTCAAGAGGAAACTAGATTTATTCCTCCAAGGAGTTCCGGACCAGCCGGGCTGTGGTGGGTATGTGGGCCTGCGGGCCGCTCCAAGCAACAGCCTAGTGGACCAAACTCTCACAAGTCAAGCCTGGCCTCGGGCCGGGCTTGGGGAGTAGAAGAACTCCCAGAACCCCATCAACCAGGTATCAACCAGGTATCAACCAGGTACAAGACACTAAGACTTTCTGTGTCCTTCCTAGTTATGTCTTCTTGTGGGTTCAGGAGAGGCAGTGAAGTTCTCTAAGTTATACCTCTATAGTGTGCTCGGGAGATTGATGGAGTAGTATCAGTCCTTGGTTAAAGCCTTCAACATTTAGTACTGTAACTCATTCTCCTTGTACCACAGGACTTTCAGTACCGTGTTCCATTCACTTTGTACCACAGAACCTACAATATCTTTCATTCACTTTGCACCACAGAATATTTAGTACGATATATTATTTAGGTGTCCATTTTGGTGTCACTGCAGTATATGTAAACAATAAAATCTTTACTACAAAGTTCCTAATAGATACAGAGTGATTAAAATGGTTTTCCAAAATACATAACCATGTAACATATGGTTCTGGGGTTTTTGCTGCTCGATAAATTCATGAATAATCTGTAGCGAATGATTAATGGAGCGACAAGCTTGATAACAAATGCTTAATGGATCCGAGTTAGCACGTTTATAATAAACAATATTGTCTGCATTAAGCAATATTGTCTGCAATTGCAGTATAATCGAATGTCAGTGACGTAGTTCAAACTAAGCTCTACCTACTAACTATTTATAAAAATGAGAAATTGTAGGATAGTTTAATACTCAAAAATTATTTATTCTGAACGATCTCGTAAAATCAATATTGATAACATGATGTAAGTCCATATAATAAATAAATATAAGGATTTTAAGTTGCCATTACAGACAGTGATTATAGATGGTAATTCGATATTAAGAATAATATAAATAGGTATCGACATCTATTAAATTTTACATGCAAAAATTTGTCTATTTAAAATTATTATATTATTACTAATAATAATAATTATGATTTTGCATAATATTTATATATAATTGTTTATAGCGGTAATAATTTTAAAGTTATTTAAATTTATGCTAATGATTTTTTCCAATTGTTTCGATAATCACAGATAAAAACATATAATTATAACTGCTTCTGGTATTAAAAATGTGTTGATAATTGATCTGGTAAAGCAAGACACTCAGACTTTTTCTTTTCGTGACTCAATATATGATCAATAAATACTTATAGCACTAATTTGTAAGCTTAAGTGCAAGTATATATATATATATATATATATATATATATATATATATATATATATATATATATATATATATATATATATATATATAAACTCGAATATATAATAACAAAAGGTGTTATATACAAAGGCTGGAATGGAAGTAAGATCTGAAAGAGCTTACAGACAAGATCTTTTTATTTCCTTTGCATCTGCTGAACCGGTTACATCAAAGAATGGGGAATATATATAAAATATATATATATAAACTCGAATATATAATAACAAAAGGTGTTATATACAAAGGCTGGAATGGAAGTAAGATCTGAAAGAGCTTACAGACAAGATCTTTTTATTTCCTTTGCATCTGCTGAACCGGTTACATCAAAGAATGGGGAATACTATCAGCTAAAGGCACCGAACTAAAACGAATGGCTTTATAATGACGTGTATAACGGCACAACGACTAAGATATACACTGGAGACGTGCTTAATTATACAGACTCCATCTGTCCTTGTCATGTTGGTGTATAATGATCCGTGTAAAGGGTCATTCAGAATCATCGGTTATGAAGGTCGAATTCGCAGATAAGTACTAACGGGGTCCTTGCAGCCTCTTCTCACTATTGTAGTAGTAATGGTAGTAGTGGTAGTAGTAGTAGTAGTAGTGGTAGTAGTAGTAGTAGTAGTAGTAGTAGTAGTAGGCATCCATCAGTCTCAGGAGACTATGGAGTTCACTATTTTTACAACGTTGATTTTAAAGTGGTTGTGCCAAACCAGACGCGTTCGAAACCCAAGAAATTCACCTGGTATATCAAGGTCAATGTTCGATTGTCTGAAAGATGCCTCAAGATAACGGTGGTTATATTTTCAATATAGCACCGAATGTTTTATTGTGATGTCGATAGCGTCTGAACTACAGGGCATTAGGTGGTAAATCAGGATGTGACTTCAGTACAATGTAGAAAATGTAGATGCAAAAGGTATGTAATATGTCGCAAACATGTCTCTTTTTGCCTCGAATGCCGTAAGTTCTCTCAGTTATCAATATCTTTTGATTCCTCCTTCCTTTCTGCCATATATTTCAGCAGTATTGTGGTCATCATCGTCTCACACGCTTCTTCCCATTTATCAAAAGTCATAATTCCTCTGTATATACGTGGAAGCATCCAAAAATTATTTTATTGTGCTTGGTCGGAGGCAAGAAGCCTAATTTTGAAATTATTTTTGTTTTTAAGTTTCAGAGACGGAAGATAACAAAGATAGCGGATTGCTGCCGGTCCCAATAATATACCTGCCGCCAAGACCTTAGTGATGATGTTGACCAGACCACATACTAGTAGGTGAAGGGACGACGACGTTTCGGTCCGTCCTGGACCATTCTCAAGTCGATCGACTTGAGAACGGTCCAGGACGGACCGAAACGTCGTCGTCCCTTCACCTTCTAGTGTGTGGTCTGGTCAACATACTTTAGCCACGTTATTGTGACTCATCGCCTGCACTTAGTGATGATGACACCGCAAGCTTTCCGGAGAATTTTCGATGATGAGATCTGCAGGGAGTAGAGCAGAGCAACTCAGATGCATGGAGATCACCTGCGTGTGCTGGGGAGAGCTGCGGGGGAACCGAGTGTCTGCCTCCTAGCAGTCTGTCCCGATCCTCTGTACAGTCAGGCGAGAATAGTCTTGCTCTCACAGGTCAAGCCTGGCCTCGGGCCGGGCTTGGGGAGTAGAAGAACTCTCAGAACCCCATCAAGCAGGTATTCAGCAGGTATAGAGTACAGTCTTGGTCATCTTTCAATTCCAGCAGGAATATAAGCCCAAGTGAGCAGTGTGGACACCACAATAGACAGTCTTGTCACTCCTAAATGTCACTTATCACATAAGTCTCAGAGGTAAGAAATGTGAGTTCATCACAAAGAACTTAATTGGCTTTTGAGAAAAGATAAAGCGAAAATTAGGAGAAGGCGCTAAGCAGTACGACTGTATAGCATTTAGATGTGATATGAGGACAAGGATCTGGGATATGGGGACAAGGATAAGGAATATTATAAAAAAAGATCTAGATAATATGAAGAAGGATCTAGCATATGAGGAAAAGGATCTGGGATATGAGGATAAGGAACTGGGATATGAGTACAAGGAACTGGGATATGAGTACAAGGAACTGGGACATGAGGACAAGGATCTGGGATAAGAAGACAGGGATCCGGGATGTGAGGATAAGAATCTGGGATACGAGGTCAAGCACCTGAAATATGAAGAAAGGAATCTGGTATATTAGGATAGAGTGAAGGAGCAGTGCCCAGCAAAGTGGACCATCTGGAATCGAACGCCGACCATGTAGTATACAAGGACGCTAAGCGTGTTCCAGATAACTTCGAAAACAGAGGGTTAACGAAGCTGTCCTGGAATATGAAGCTTTTAACTAAAAAATAATAACAGTTGGACAGCCCCGTCCTCCTAAGATTCCCCAACGTCAAGAAACTGTCGTACTAAAGTGCCCCTTATCCTACCTACCAGAGGACTCAAAACAGAAGTCGGGAAAGTATGTCAATTTCGCGAGCCGCCAAAATTGTCTAGTACGACAATTTTTGGGCTTATGTATCGTATACGTCAAAATGCGACGTTCTATTCGGAGAACAGATTCCGCTGGGAGCCTCTATATATATGCACTATATATGCTATATAGGCTATATATGCAAATATAGCATATATATGCTATATATGCTATATAGCCTCTATATATTCTACATAGGCTGGCGAGAGAATCCTCCATTAATAGATATGACCAGGATGGCGTCTCTGGAATCCTCCGTTAATAGATAAGTCTAGGACGGGGTCTCTGGAATCCTCCATTAATAGATAAGTCTAGGACGGGGTCTCTGGAAACCTCCATTAAAAGTCCTCCTCTGGAGGCTGGAACCTGGAATCCTCCATTACTGGCCATAATGTGGACAATAAAGTTTGGCTTCTCCATTAACGGGAATACCGGAAACGGTGCAATTTAGTGTGTCCGGTGCGTGTTATAGAGTGGGCGATGTCACCCTGGAGCTTCCATTAACAGTTGTACAGTTATACATTAACAGTTAATGGCAATGCCATTCTCAAACATTATTCACGAGAATTATACATTTTGCAATTATGAACGTGCAATTGTGACGCCTTGTGACGAGATTAATTAAATCATATGCTTGGTCGATGGACACTTATTTAAAACTTCTAATTTTGCATTTGTAGCTGTATATGTGCGCGCGCGTGCGAGTGTGTGTGTGTGTGTTTGTGGGTGTGAATATGTGTGAATGTATTTATTGTGCGTATGTAACCGCCTATTTTTACTCACGTATCTGCACCTGTATTAATGAATGAATGAATGATCAATCAATGAATCAGTGAATGAATGGTCTAATGAATGAGAGTGTGGGAAAAATTAAATCGCCGCACGTGGGTACCATACACTATATGACACTGAGAAATGCATAATAATATGGGATTTGAGCCCAAAATATGAATGATTCTGGTATTATTGACGTGTTGAACGTTTACAAATGTTGACAGACTTAATTTAACACATACAGAACCATGATACTGGGATTGAAATGGAACCTGAACACCCAGATAAATTAAAATAGACATGTTACAGAACTTTAAAGTAGCCAAATAGTGAAGAATTGGAACTAGTTATTATAATACTGAAAGATGATAAGACACATTTAGGTTTAAAGTAGGAAAGATAGAACTTAATTACGCCAGTCTATTGAGAGTAAGATAAAACCATCTAGAATAACTTAACCCCAGCAATCAAGGCTATGTAAGTTAGCAATGCAATCGTTTATCACATTTTTATACACTGACAATCTTAAAATACCATTTTAAGATTTTTTAAAGATGAAATTTTTAAGATTAAAATACCATTTTAAAATACCATTAGGGCTCTTTTTAATTAAACTGTGTCTCAAAGTATTTATTAAAACATGTTGTTGTTGTTAAAGATTCACTACCTGGAACAAGAAGTTCCAAGTAGCACGGGCTATGGTGAGCCCGTAGTGGATGTTATATTAAAACATGGCGATATAATCCCATTCCTAAACTATTTGAATATCCCCCTTGAGGGCCTCGTTCACCTGGATAAAGGTGTGAAGAGAATGTGCTGAGCACAACGTCCTCACGCTCAAGGCCTGGCTCACCCTCTCCCCTTGAGAAACAGCTCCTGAACGACAAATATTGAGCCACCGCTCAGGGCCAGGCAGATGAGGCAGAGCGACACAAAGGGGGGAAGAAGAACGCATCAGTGGGCTAAAGTACTTCATCTTGGTTCATTATGCTCTTGTGTTGGAAATTTCTGGCCAAAGAGCGCCTCACTTTGATGATGTTTAAAAATTTTGCTCGTGTCGTATTTTTCAAGTGAAAAGAAGTTGCGTCACAGAGTTTAATTATTGAAGGAGCATGCGATCCAAACTTTAAAAAAGTAGTTTCATATATTAGGTCCCTTGATGCTGCATAGATAATTAGGCCAGTGTAAATAATAAGGAGAAACGAGTTTCCATATATTCACCTAACAACAATAGGCGTTTAGCAGACGTGGATTTTATGCAACAAATAACCGCATAAAATAACAGACGTAAAATTGGTGAATTGGTTGAATGTTAAACATATTCATGAGTTTGGGTGAGTAAGAATTGGACTCTCCCTGCATGGGTCAATATGTCTCATTCTGTGTTATTTATTTCCATTTAATATTAACTAAATTTAATAGGACTTAAAGAAATTAATTTAAATTTCATTTAAGTGAAACTAAATCATAAAATAGCGTGACTGATGATTTATTTACACCTTAAGAAACTATAAGAATTAACACACTGGAGCTTATTACAGATAAAGTCGTTCCTTGAGTTAGAGATATTTATCTCTTAAGTTGATCGACCTTAATCCCAACTGCAAAATGGGCCCAAAAGTTAAAAGCAATTTCCTATTTCTTTATTTAATGCTGTTTTTATTGCTTCTGTGTTGAAATTTTTATCGTGAATCTAAAACGACGATTTCGTGGCTTTATTGCATTCCATTTTTGTTATGAAAACAGTGTCATGTCTTACCTCATGTTAGATTTTAATATTTACAGGTACTACATACTGATAATATGACCATGGACTCGATAATTACGGGGTTTATCGAAGTAACTGGACCCTCTCGGGAACAAAATCAGAGAAAAAAATGATCAGCGAACAATTCATGTTGACAATCATTCCTCGAGAGGTCAGCAGTAACACTCGACTGTCCAATAGGGTCCTGGAGGTCCACCTCCAGTAACGAGGAAACGCTTGAGCCCTTCACTAATCCTTCTCGCTCGTTTGAGTCTCGACAAAGCCTTTGAATTTGTACAGGATGCCAGACAGTCTACGTATATGATACTATCTGCGTTACAGAATGTAATTGCTTCAGCGGGAACTATTATAACAATATTACCATAGGAATTATGCTTATGGTAATAGGCATAATAGGCATAATGCCTATGGTAATAGGCAAAACCATAAGAGTTTTGACATATTTTTGCCTCTACTTTTTAAGTATCTATACATATACACACGAGTTTGGTTTCAATTAGTTTTTCTAATAATTATGCGTGTTCAAATGTCGATTCTAAACTTCGTATTTGCAAGCTGATGTATATCTATGAGTTTAAAGTGCAATTATGCGTAGTTTAGCTCTCTCTGTCTGGCTCTGTCTCTCTCTCTCTCACACACCACACAAATACCATTAATAATACTATAATAGCATGTGCAGTATGTCTCTGTATTTAATGATAATAATATTAATAAAAATTTAAGCTGTTCGAGGATCTTCTGTTTTATTGCTATTACGGCAAAAGTTCAGTGTTAAAATTTAACATTTTCCACATATGAGTGCATGATGTTTTATCTATACTAAAAGATATAATGTGC
>WNGS01165751.1:14340866-14350866 GCA_020271785.1 Procambarus virginalis
TTGGTTCGGCTTCAATGGAGCCTCCGGGATCCGAGTGGGTACAGTAGATACCCAGGGTGCAATTCTGTTACCCAGGTCGTGCGCAAGTCGACTAGAGCGCTGGGCATCTCTGAACACCGCAGTGCATAGGTTCGAATCCTCAGCACGGCTCTAGTTTATTTTGTCATTATTATTAATAATTAACGTTATTTCTGTTTGTAGGGAGCGGGGAACATTTGATGGTTACTTGAATTACTGTAAACAGTGTAAGAACTGCCCTTTTACTTACTAGTATTATTCTGAAGCAAGAGCGAGTACTACACCGAATTACTGGATATCTGTTAAGTGATATGGCTATTTAGTTCGAGCACTAACAAGTGCCTTGATGAATAGGAGTTGGTGTAAGTTTTAGTTAGTAACCTACTGCCAAGACAGGTCACATAATATTACCTATTTTGCCTAAAATATTTGTCGAAATTGTCTTGCTGCTCAAGGAAAGGGAGCATTTATTTGGTATAGTCAAGGAAGGAACGGAACTCTCAGAGGACATAGCGCTATACCAATATGACTATATAGTCACTTGTAAGGGAACAGAATATGGATTTGGGATGGCACAGAAGGGAAGAATGTGTGCCCTACCACTGGGTCAGTCGGGGATTGAACGCCCATTGGTCATCGTCAAAGAAAGGGAGCATTTATTTGGTATAGTCACACATGACAGCTCTTGCTTGATGATATTGATTAGCGAGGATCTAATGCTGCAAAGTTTATACATTTTGTGGGCGTAAATTCATTGACCAGCAATAACTCCTGGGTGTTGGGGAGTGTAAGCGAACTAGGACAAAAGCTTATTCCGGTCAGCCAAGGCATTGGGTGGGGCGGACTGTCTATGGGTTAATCGTCGTGTCTAGTCCTCGCCTCGTGGCCTTATTTTGCCAAATAATTCTAGGTAAGCCCACGCTCAAGATCATGAAGAACTTACCCTCTTGCCCCGCTAAAAAGAGTGGCAAATACTGCAAGATCGATTAAGCTGGTGGTGTGTTTGAGTAAATCTTTACATTAATGCAAGTATAATCATCAGTGAGCTGCACGCCCAATTATTCATTTTTTGTGCATAGGCTCCCTTGGTATAGTTTGGTGATTATGTGGATATATGCGTCATTTAGTTTTCTTAAACAACGGTAACTCTTCCAACGCTCCTTTCAGTCAATATTATACATCATTTGCAGTGTAAATTGATGGATTACCGGTTCTCTTTAATGTCCCCGTGACAAATGGATGCGATCAATCGTCAGGAGACAGCCAGAGGGATTTGTCCCGAGATTGGGTCTCCCACAGGAAGGATTGACTAGGAACCGATCCTTAATTGTTTTCCCCCGTACACCCAGCAGTAACTGGAGGCCTAATGTGGTACTGACCTGTTAACAGCAATGCGGGTTGAGACTTTCTAGATCGCCGGTTCGAGTCACCTCATTGCTCTAATTGATTCTTGCTCGCTCGATATAACATCACATTAGCTGTGATTTTTTTTTCTGTAGTCATACTGCTATTATTATTATAGTATATTTATCACAAATTATTTTTATTATTATTTATTTATTTTGATTACATTATAATTATTGGAGTTATTAATATTATTAGTATTATTAAGGTCATATATTAGGCTCTCCAAATTATTATTTTTGTAACGATTAGGTTACAGTGGTATAACTTATAATACAAATTTT
This sequence comes from Procambarus virginalis, assembly GCA_020271785.1. NCBI lineage: Eukaryota > Metazoa > Arthropoda > Malacostraca > Decapoda > Cambaridae > Procambarus > Procambarus virginalis. Next base: position 14,342,573 of record WNGS01165751.1, read on the forward strand.
GCTGAACACTTATCTGCAGCAATGTTGGTATGATCTGATATTTAGTGAGCCACCAACTTATATTATTAGCGATACATGTTGCCGATTTCAGCATGATTATTTTGTCGATGAACTATTCCCTCACTACAGGGGCCTATAATTTGTCGTATTTGGGATTATATGGGCTTCGAAATTATTTTAGTTCGTGTAGAATGAGAATCTGTTTTATAACTACATGTGGCACGTCTTGTTCAGCAACTAATTCACTGAAGGAATTTAGTTAGCTAATTTACAGTGTTAATTTGTTACTAGTAATTAGTAACTATTTCCTTGGAGGAATTAGACCATTACGTGTGGGGAATACATTTTTGTGAATCTGTAAATTTGTAGACGTAGACACAGGCTGTACTGTGATTGTGTCTTGCGACCGTTTGCGTACTGTGTGGCCAGTCAGGTGCACAGAGTTTGATTCTTCATGTTGAACCCTTGTCTTGAATATTGCTTAACGACGGTACTAAACAGACAGAACATAGCAGTTTCATAATTAGTGGTTAGTACCTCTCATTACAGATATATTTGCTAAATTTTCAATGACGTTACATAAAGACCAGTATTTAAGTAATACGCCACCTAGAGTAAATCTTCTAATTTTGTTTAACAAAGTTATTCTTATCTAGTAAAGTACAAAGCTGGATACATTTCTGACTCCTGTTAGCAGGCCTGAGAGCTTCACTCTCCCAAAGCTCATGGACGGTAGCATGTAGCACTCAGCAGCGATTAACATCCGGGTACCCTATTACCGGTGGATGAATTTATGAAACGAGACAGAGTCCTTTTACCTTATACTTTTGTTCACCTAGCAATAAAATAGGACTAGCCTGGAAGTGGGGGGTGGTAAGCTTTTATGGGTATGCAATGCTGGGAGGATAGTATTATTCTCTTCTAGTGGGACGTCAATACTCCTAATGAGGTTCCCTGACCCCTAAAATTGCGAAGCCATTTTCTGGAATATTTGTTATCATTATTCATTCTCAAGAATGATAATGCGTCCAAGATGGACTAAAATGTCGTCATTTCCTATATTTTTTGGAGCAATTGTGTGGGATTGTGTCCATTATTTCATCATATTATTTATATTGTATCATTCCATGATCTGCTAGTGTATGTTAGTTTTGGTTAACATCAACTTTGTTACCTCTTACTATAATAAATTTCACATCCATATTATCATACACAGAGGAGAAGCAGCACATGACAGTATCAATGAATCAATATCCATGATAGTGAAAATGTGAACACATCAAAGTGAGCTATATAAACTTATCAAGGCTCCTATTGGATTTGTACATCCATAGTATCGTTTCGCCATATAAAGTTAGCTGCAAGTGATTCACCAGGAGTAGATATAGATACCCTGCTTCACTATTTTTGTCGCCGGCAGTAAAGCAGTCTGGGGGCCGAGATGTAACCCCCAGTGCGTTTCCTTTCCTTACTCTCAGATAAAACTTTATTTTGATCATCGCGAAGGCTATGTCTGCGACCAAGTCACAGGCATTAGTATTGTTCCCGAGGACCAGTCTGAGAATGTCTGCTACATGCACACACTCTCTGACCCGGGTCTTAGGCCGGTCTCCTGGCCTCTCGTTATCTCAACTGGGATACACGGGAGAGTAATCTTTGAGGGTTCATATCTATTCTTTATTGGTATCGGTAATCCGTTTTCTTATCGGCATTATCCTCTTATTCTTATATTGTTCCTTACCTTCCTCGCGGAAAACATGGAGAGGTCTATCCAGCAAGTGGGTTATTTCTCCAGATCACCAGGGATATTTCCCCAGCAAGAGGGGATATTACTTCAGCCCGAGGAATATTTCCCCTACAGAAGGGGACATTGCCTCCATGCAATGGAGCATCACCTAGTCTAATAACTGAATATCTTATTAATATATCATTATATATATATAATCTATATATATATATATACATATATATATCTAATATATATCTACATACATATAATATATATCTAGCTACCTACATACCTACATACATAGCATATACTATATATCTATAATCTATAGATATACTATACCACACCACACACCCACATCACAACACACACACATCAGCATAAACATACACGTCCTAATCACCCCTTTGGAACAATACAACGATCCCACGACTATCGCCCGGTGCGTCTTAATTTGTTCCATAAATTAACAATAGTTATACTTGTCACAACATCTTTTCAGTTTAATTTTCAAAATTCGATTTTTCTTGATATATTTTTAACTTATCTCTATTAGCATCTGTGTTTAGAGCAGATGCTGTTGCTGTTGTTGTTTTAGATGTGCTACTCGGAACTGAAAGTTTCATGTAGGAAATTATAGTTTTACAGGCTATGGTGAACCCGTGAAATGAGTTGTCCGTTATTTCACGAACAGATCGGTGTACCATGCGTGTGAGCTAAGCCTTTTTCCAGCCCATTTGATATCATGAGCTCATCTCGCCGCATACTCATCCGTCTCTCTAGGAGATGTAAAGTTATCTCGTTTACGCACAGAAATGCATCAATAGCGTATACATCAAATGAACATTCATTTGTTATGGGTAAAGAAGTAAGGGCGAAGAGGTAGAACAGCTTGTTGACAGAGGCCCAGGGTGTCACGGGGGTGAATTGTGCAAAACCCTGGCTTGTGTATCGGAGTGCTGACTGGCATGGATTTGTGGAGGGTCAGTTGGGCTCCCCTGGATGGCAATTCTTTTACCATGTCGGGACACAGTCGATTAAGGCGCGTCTGGGATCCTCTCGGACGTAGGTGCGAACCCTCTTCACGGCTCGCCGGGTGGATTTGGTTCATTAACTTCTCAATCTCTGTGCTTTTCACTCATGACTATACTAAACTGAGGACGAAACCCCTTGTTATCATTCTCTGTGTTTCGTTCAAGTGAATTCATGTCCATTGTATCGTTCGATGACCCAAGCGTAACTACATAATCTAAACTGGCACCGTAGACAGGACGAGATAAAACGAAAGCGATCGAGTCCGATGTCTAATGGCAATGCGTCTGGCACATATCTCCCATGTGTTGTAACTGGGTGATGATAATTTTGCCTCAATATTCTTACTATAATCGTCACTTTCAGATATTTTTGGCATTCAGATATCCCAATTTATCCCAATTTATCCTAATTTATCCTAGCTTTGTCCAGCGTGACATTTGGTAATCTATTATCCATTCACTAGTTTCAAAATGTCTACATTTTACTCATTAAAATCTGTTTCTCCGATAACCTTTCGTACTTTTAAATTCCTATCAAGATTGTTCTGAAACGATTTTTCTGTTTTCTTTTAAATATATTTCTCCGCCGTACTTGTTCTGTACCATCGCTCTGTAAATTTGTAAATGTCACAGACGAGTCAAACAAGAGAGCTGTTATATCACGCAGTTGCACGAGGCAACTGTCACCCAACTTACAGCACCAGACAACAGTTGCATGATGCAAACTGTCACCCCAACTTACAGCTACCAGCAACAGTGCATGATGGGCAACTGTCACCCAAACTTTACGAGGCACCAGACCACAGTTGCATGAGGGCACTGTTGTCTGGTGCTGCCCAGGGGGTAAGTTGGGTGAGAGTTTGAGACGAATCGCCCCACCTCTCACCCACCGCTGATGATAGAACATATTGCATATTTAGGCATTGGTTAGGTTGGTAGGTTAGGGTCTTTAGGTTAGGTTGCGATTATTTGTTGTAAGTGAGGGTGAAGCATTTATAGCGTTGAGCAAAACGCTGTAAATGCTTCAACGAACGAATGCCTTTCAACGAACTGACGACTTTTGTTCGGACACTGTGGTTCGAACAAAAGCCGCCAGCGAAGCACTTGTTCCGGGGTGGGGGATAGTGGTTCGGTCATCAGTCTGTGAGTCGTGTGTAAGCTAGTGCTTTGCATTTATAGAAACAGAGCGGGGTTGGCGGGTGCATGGAATGGCACTTTGGGGGTTTTGTTTATGAGGTGGACGGCCTGTGCTTCAGGTCGGCGTACGGGGGATTCTTCGACTCGGAGTTTTTGTCGAATGGAGAGATCGAGCGGTTTCATTTGCTGACGTTAGCGACACAAGTGCAGTCTTACCGAGGACCCCCGGGATTCAATCCCCGGGCAGGACAGAACTGGTTGGGCACGTATACTTTCATAGTACTGTATTACGTTAAGCAGCTTAGGCAACGGTTGTGGGGCTAGCATCCAGGGCAAAGTCAGGTAAAAGGCTGTAGCTCGTTCAAGGAGGCGTCCGGATCTCCCGCCAATGACGATTCAAGTCAAGTTTAATGCAATGGGAATTCATAATTGGTATGTTTCTTAAATAAACAAAAATATTAATGCAAATTATTTTCAGTTTTGTCAGTTGCAATTGTCTCTCTCTCTCTCTCTCTCTTCCTACTTTAGTTCTCACGTTCTCTCTTCTCCCCGTCACCTCACCCCCATTTCTCCTCAGCTCCATCAAGATGAGTACCCCCATCCCCCCCCCCGCCAGCCAGCCTCATGCGGCCATCATCATTACCTTCCGGGCATCACTCGAGATCATCCATCTCGCTCCATCATCCCGATCTCCCTCAAGCGTTGAACTCTCTATCACTGTCTTCCTCCTGCTCACGGGCAACACAGGTTGATAGGGACATTACCCCTTTTTCCCCTCTCCTCTCTCCTTCCCTCCCTCTCTCCCTCTCTTCCTCCCTCCCTCCCTCTCCCTCTCCCCCTCCCGTCCTCCTCTCTCTCTCTAACCCCTATTTTTATCTCGGTATAAGACGAAGCCTGCTGCTATAGACAAAACATCTGGCTTCATGATATATTATGTATACTACCAGGAACATTGGTACAGTATTAAACACAGAAATCAGCATTAGCGTGATGCATCTACTGAACAAATCATTTAAGACAGTGATTATGATCAAATGATTAAGGCCAAATGATTAAGGCAGCGTCTGTATCCTCTGGGACGTAGGTTCGAATCCTCTTCACGGTCCTTGTGGATTTGTTCATTGGTGTAGTATGTACGGAATTACCAGGAATATTATGTATATACCAGATGAGATAGCAGCATGTGTGGTTGCAGATAGCCTAAACATTATCGCCATAGCGACACATGGATGAATGTGAAAAAAAAGGCAGCTGATAGCAGAATAGTGGGTATGGTTATAGTGTTCGACATAAGGATTGGGTGCACAAAACCAGAGGAAAGATAATGCGAGTCTTATCAGCAAAGACATAAACATCACCAACATTCAAAATCCTGATGTAGATTTCTGCTGTATGTCCAGATGCATTGTCTGCAGACTGACATGCAGTGAGATCAACTTGAGAATGGTCCAGGATCGTCCCTTCACTTCTAGTGTGTGTTTGGTCAACATATTTCAGCCACGTTATTGTGACTCCTCGCCTGCAGTGCAGTGAGAGATAAGGTGGACCACTGAAGGGAGTTGTAAATCCTGAGTAACGTAGATAGGGTTGTATATTGGCCAGATGTCGAAGTTTACTTTTATTGTAGGTGACTTTACATTGCTGTAAACCCAGTAAGGTCAACTCTGGTTACAGCAGTGTGTAATGTGGATACAGAGTGCGATGAAGCTACTTGCTAATAAAAAAATGATCTTAAAGTGATCGTTATTAGTAATGTGAAATTCACACATAAATTTCTAGTTGAAATTATACATGAATTTCTAGCTGAAAGCAAAAGATTAACATAATAATGAATGTTATATCTAGAAACTTTGCTTATATATCGCTAGAGACCGAACTGGTTTTTTATAACGTACTGATCAGACTCCGCCAGGAAAACGCTATTCAACTTTGATTCCTAATTAAAAAAAAAAGACGAACTCGAGAAACTATTTGAAAAGAGCAAATAGATTAACAAATCAATAAGAAATAAATCATATGGAGAAACTCTCGATGATTAAAAGCTGTTTCTCTTTGAAGATAAAAAGATTACATGAAAACATTATCAAAATGTTTTTAACAGTTAAACATTTCGATTATCTTTATCGTGAAGAATTTATTGATAGGAGGTAGTTATGACGATGATAAATAATGGTACGCGGGGATGCAAATGTATGCCTGCCATGGAACCTATGCCTGAAAATGGCAGAATATTGCAATAACCTGCATACTGTAGGCTATATATATATATATATATATATATATTATATATATATATATATATATATACTATATATATATATATATAATTATATATATATATATGATATATAGATATATATATAAAATAAAGGTAATATATATATATATATTAGGTATATACGATAGTATATATATATATATATATATATATATATGCTATATATATATATACTCATATGTATATAATATATGTATATATATATATATATCTATATATATACTATATATATAATATACGTATATATATATATACATATATATATATATATATTATATATATATATATATATATATATATATAATGTTATCACCAAAAAGCTACTAAATACAAAGGGTACTTGGTTTGTGTTTACCTCAGTGTTTGTGAACTGTGTTTGTTCCAGAGGTTTTATTTGAGAGAACACTTGCGTTGTTCCAACACTGAACAGCAGCATTTTTGGCATGTTTTTCGTATGTTTTTGTTTTGGTATTTCTGCAACATTGTGTGTGTTCGAGAACAGGGTTAATGAAAGAACTTGTGTATATTCCAGCACCTTAGTGTATACCAATACCTGAGTATACGAAGACCTTAGTATACCAGCACCTGAGTATACGAAAACCTTAGTATACAGCACCTAAGTATAGCTGCACCTGAGTATACAGCACCTGAGTATATAGATCATTTGTGTTTATGTCATCACGTATTCACATCAGCACGTGTTCACATCAGCACGTGTTCACATCAGCACGTGTTCACATCAGCACGTGTTCACATCAGCACGTGTTCACATCAGCACGTGTTCACATCAACACGTGTTCACATCAACACGTGTTCACATCAACACGTGTTCACATCAACACTTCCGTTTGTGCTCGTTCGTTCAGTTCTTCTAAAGACAGAACAATAATTAAGTAGAGTGGTTCACTTGCTTAATTCAGGGTCGTTGAACGTTCATGAACATTAACAACTTTGCTTCTGCTTTCACCACAATAAATATAAACAATAATTGAATGAAATTCAATAGATCACAATAATATCTATAATATACATTATAGAAGCTGAAATACAAAATTTAATACAATTATTTTTATTTTCAACAAAGCCAGCTCCTTAGGGGCAGACTTCTCAGTGATTCTTGTCGGGGCCAGTGGCAGAAAACCTTCGTGACAAACGCCGAAACATGTTGGGCAGGGTTGTTTTTTTGGTTTTGGTTATAGATGGTAGGAGCTTAGAGTCGTGTGTTGCCTGATTACTACTCCCATTTCTCTTATGTTCGGACCATTTGTTGTCAAATTTATGATAAAGCAATTCTAACGCCCCCCACCCACCTCCCCCCCCCACCCTACCTCCTCCCACGCCCACACTCTACCTCCCCCCACGCCAACATTCTCTCTCTATACCGTTCTCTGTCCCTCTCTTCCTCCTCCCTTCCATTTTCTCTCATCCTCTTGTTCTCCCTCTCTTCCCTCTTTGTTATTACCCCTTCTCGTTCTCTTGCACTCCTTTTCTATCTGGAGGGAGAGGCCTGGTTAATGGACGGGCCGCAGGGACCTTGAACCCCGGAACCACCTCAAGGTAACGGCAAGGTAACGGCAAGGTAGGGTCTCTAAGTGGGCAAAACATGTGCGAATTAGTCTTCTGTTGTTGCTGTATTTATGATGAACAAGAATATCTAAGTCTCTACACATAACCAAATCACCAGAGATATCCCGACAAACAACACAAAATAATCAACAAATACAGCGACAATAGATGACTGGACATTGACGAGGCGTCAAGCAAACGAAGCCAATTCTCAACAGCTGACTAACACCAAGTTCACTCTGAGAACACAAAGTTAACTGCCGACTAACGACAAGTTAACTTTGAGAACACAATCTTCGATGAACACGACGGAACATACAATATACTGGTCCACCCATCACAGAAACAGAAGATTGGTAAGCTGCAATTGGCCCATGAATGAGGGCTTAGCTCTACTTCAACCTTTGCTATATATCCGGCAGCATAAAAACTTATAACCGTTCTAACTCTGCCTCTGATAATGGTGAGAAAGGTCAATGAAACGCCTCTCTTGACGTCATGCCATAAAAAAAATTTAAAATGAACTTTGGAGAGTTAATTTATCAACTTC
>WNGS01165751.1:14355866-14363109 GCA_020271785.1 Procambarus virginalis
AGGCGTTGCTCTCATTGTGCTTCAACCAAAACATTTACAAAGTTATGTAGAAACGGAAACATGAAACGATTTGTTTAGCTACATTACACAATGAAGGGAGAGAAAAGAAAGTTAACTAAAAAACATGAGAGGAAAGTTATCATCTAAACTGACCCCAGGAACGCATACTCAACTATATGAACACTAAAGTCATAACTAAATGCATCAGGACAGATTTCAGAGCGATGTTCACTACCATTGGTGTTCTGGCACTGAAACACCACTTAAGAAACATAACAAAAACAGCAACACAAACGAAATTCCTGTGATTTGTTTTCTGGACCAGCCGGAGGAATTCAGTGGGCTCAGGGAGCTTAACCTTATGTAGCTGGGTAAAAGGCGGTGAAATTTTCGCAACGTACAAGAATCTTTTACGTATTGAGAGCACAGAATAATATTATAAGTGGTAATAGCATAGATGAGCAAATATGATGGCAAAAACTGTCGAATAATGAGTCCTTATGTGAACTATTACATTATGTATGTATGTGTATATGTGTGTATATATATATATATATATATATATATATATATATATATAATATAATATATATATATATATATATATATATATATTGTGTGTGTGTGTGTGTGTGTAAGGCGTCTGTCGTCCTCCTGGCATTTTAATCAAGATTTTTTCTAGCATACACATTTTGCACTGAACATTTAGCAAGAGTAATGAAAATATTCCGTGCGCCTGAATTCAAATTCAATTCTCTGTCCAGTTATATGAGGAGCAAAAATGGGAGTTATGTAGATGAGAAAGTGGCATAAGATTTTGCTGTTAGTGTTGGATATATGGTGGAAGGACAAATTAACATGGAAATTGCATTGGGAAGACAAAACTCTTCCTCTAATGATTTGTGTGTGCTTTTCTCCTAAGCTATGGGTCTCTCTTTCAATTAAAATGTGATACACCCTTTTATACATATTAATATATATGTAATATTAGTGACTATGAAAGAGTCAATGATTCTAGCACGAATCTTCTATATTTGTCTCAAGTTTCTTTTTAACTCTAAAAGGAAGTTGATAAATTAACTCTCCAAAGTTCATTTTAAATTTTTTTTATGGCATGACGTCAAGAGAGGCGTTTCATTGACCTTTCTCACCATTATCAGAGGCAGAGTTAGAACGGTTATAAGTTTTTATGCTGCCGGATATATAGCAAAGGTTGAAGTAGAGCTAAGGCCCTCATTCATGGGCCAATTGCAGCTTACCAATCTTCTGTTTCTGTGATGGGTGGACCAGTATATTGTATGTTCAGTCGTGTTCATCGAAGATTGTGTTCTCAAAGTTAACTTGTCGTTAGTCGGCAGTTAACTTGTGTTCTCAGAGTGAACTTGGTGTTAGTCAGCTGTGAGAATTGGCTTCGTTTGCTTGACGCCTCGTCAATGTCCAGTCATCTATTGTCGCTGTATTTGTGATTATTTTGTGTTGTTGTCGGGATATCTCTGGTGATTTGGTTATGTGTAGAGACTTAGATATTCTTGTCATCAATAAATACAGCAACAACAGAAGACTAATTCGCACATGTTTTGCCACTTAGAGACCCTACCTTGCCGTTTACCTTGCCGTTACCTTGAGGTGGTCCGGGGTTCAAGGTCCCTGCGGCCCGGTCATTAACCAGGCCTCCCTCCAGATAGAAAAGGAGTGCAAGAGAACGAGAAGGGGTAATAACAGGAAGGGAGAGAGGGAGGAACAAGAGGATGAGAGAAAATGGAAGGGAGGGAGGAAGAGAGGGACAGAGAACGGTAGAGAGAGAGAGAATGTTGGCGTGGGGGGAGGTAGAGTGTGGGCGTGGGAGGAGGGTAGGGTGGGGGGGGGAGGTGGGGTGGGGGCGTTAGAATTGCTTTATCATAAATTTGACAACAAATGGTCCGAACATAAGAGAAATGGGAGTAGTAATCAGGCAACACACGACTCTAAGCTCCTACCATCTATAACCAAAACCAAAAAAAAACAAACCCTGCCCAACAGTTTCGGCGTTTGTCACGAAGGTTTTCTGCCACTGGCCCCGACAAGAATCACTGAGAAGTCTGCCCCTAAGGAGCTGGCTTGTTGAAAATAAAAATAATTGTATTAAATTTTGTATTTTCAGCTTCTATATGTATATTATAGATATTATTGTGAATCTATTGAATTTCATTCAATTTATTGTTATATTTATTGTGGTGAAAGCAGAAGCAAAGTTGTTAATGTTCATGAACGTTCAACGACCCTGAATTAAGCAAGTGAACCACTCTACTTAATTATTGTTCTGTCTTTAGAAGAACTGAACGAAACGAGCACAAACGGAAGTGTGATGTGAACACGTGTTGATGTGAACACGTGTTGATGTGAACACGTGTTGATGTGAACACGTGCTGATGTGAACACGTGCTGATGTGAACACGTGCTGATGTGAACACGTGCTGATGTGAACACGTGCTGATGTGAACACGTGCTGATGTGAATACGTGATGACATAAACACAATGATCGTATATAATCAGGTGCTGTATACTCAGGTGTGCAGCTATACTTAGGTGCTGGTATACTAAGGTTTTCGTATACTCAGGTGTGGTATACTAAGGTCTCGTATACTCAGGTATTGGTATACACTAAGGTGCTGGAATATACACAAGTTCTTCATTAACCCATGTTCTCGAACACACACAATTGTTGCAGAAATACCAAAACAAAAACATACGAAAAACATGCCAAAAAATGCTGCTGTTCAAGTGTTGGAACAAACGCAAGTGTTCTCTCAAATAAAACCTCTGGAACAAACACAGTTCACAAACACTGAGGTAAACACAAAAACACAGTACCCTTGTATTTAGTAGCTTTTGGTGATAAAACATTATATATATATATATATATATATATATATATAATCTATAATATTATATATATATTATATATAGATTATGTTTACTATATATGTATATATATATTATGTATATATCTTTTTTTATATAAAAAAAAAAAAAACCCTATATATATATATATAATTATATATAAGATTATCTAATATCTATATATATATATATATATCTATATATACATAATATATATATATAGTAGGATATATATATAGCCTATATACATATATATATACATATATATATACTATATAATTATATATATAATATATATACTATATAATACTATAATATATATATATATATATATATATATATAATAGCCTCAGTATGCAGGTTTATTGCCAATATTCTGCCATTTTCAGGCATAGGTTCCATGGCAGGCATACATTTGCATCCCCGAGTACCATTATTTATCATCGTCATAACTACCTCCTATCAATAAATTCTTCACGGTAAAGATAATCGAAATGTTTAACTGGTTAAAAACATTTGATATGTTTTCATGTAATCTTTTTATCTTCAAAGAGAAACAGCTTTTAATCATCGAGAGTTTCTCCATATGATTTATTTCTTATTGATTTGTTAATCTATTTGCTCTTTTCAAATAGTTTCTCGAGTTCGTCTTTTTTTTTTAATTAGGAATCAAAGTTGAATAGCGTTTTCCTGGCGGAGTCTGATCAGTACGTTATAAAAAACCATGTTCGGTCTCTTAGCGATATATAAGCAAAGTTTCTAGATATAACATTCATTATTATGTTAATCTTTTTGCTTTCAGCTAGAAATTCATGTATAATTTCAGCTAGAAATTTATGTGTGCATTTCACATTACTAATAACGATCACTTTAAGATCATTTTTTTTATTAGCAAGGTAGCTTTCATCGCACTCTGTATCCACATTACACACTGCTGTAACCAGAGTTGACCTTACTGGGGTTTACAGCAATGTAAAGTCACCTACAATAAAAGTAAACTTCGACATCTGGCCAATATACAACCCTATCTACGTTACTCAGGATTTACAACTCCCTTCAGTGGTCACCTTATCTCTCACTGCATGCAGGCGAGGAGTCCACAATAACGTGGTAGAAATATGTTGACCAAACCAGATGCTAGAAAGTGAAGGGACGATCCTGGACCATTCTCAAGTTGATCTCACTGCATGTCATCTGCAGACAATGCATCTGGACATACAGCAGAAATCTACATCAGGATTTTGAATGTTGGTGATGTTTATGTCTTTGCTGATAAGACTCGCATTATCTTTCCTCTGGTTTTGTGCACCCAATCCTTATGTCGAACACTATAACCATACACACATATTCTGCTATCAGCTGCCTTTTTTTTCACATTCATCCATGTGTCGCTTATGGCGATAATGTTTAGGCTATCTGCAACCACACATGCTGCTATCTCATCTGGTATATACATAATATTCCTGGTAATTCCGTACATACTACACCAATGAACAAATCCACAAGGACCGTGAGAAGAGGATTCGAACCTACGTCCCAGAGGATACCAAGACGCTGCCTTAATCATTTGGCCTTAATCATTTGATCAGAATCACTGTCTTAAATGATTTGTTCAGTAGATGGCATCACGCTATTTGTGATTTCTGTGTTTAATACTGTACCAATGTTCTTCGGTATATACATAATATATCATGAAGCCAGATGTTTTGTCTATAGCAGCAGGCTTCGTCTTATACCGAGAATAAAAATAGGGGTAGAGAGCGAGTGAGAGGGAGGGAGGGAGGGGGAGAGGGATGAGGGAGGGAGGGAGGGAATGAGAGGGAGGAGAGGGGAGGGAAGGAGGAGAGAGAGGGGAAAAGGGGTAATGTCCCTATCAACCTGTGTTGCCCGTGAGCAGGAGGGAAACAGTGATAGAGAGTTCAACGCTTGAGGGAGATCGGGATGATGGAGCGAGATGGATGATCTCGAGTGATGCCCGGAAGGTAATGATGATGGCCGCTGAGGCTGGCTGGGGGGGGGGAGGGGGTACTCATCTTGATGGAGCTGAGGAGAAATGGGGGTGAGGGACGGGGAGAAGAGGAGACGTGAGAACTAAAGTAGGAAGGAGAGAGAGGAGAGAGAGAGACAATTGCAACTGACAAAACTGAAAATAATTTGCATTAATATTTTTGTTTATTTAAGAAAATACCAATTATGAATTCCCATTGCATTAAACTTGATTGAATCGTCATTGGGGAGTCCGGACGCCTCTTGAACGAGCTCAGCCTTTTACTGACTTTGCCCTGGATGCTGCCCCACAACCGTTGCCTAACTGCTGAGTACTTACTATGAAAGTATACGTGCCCAACAGTCTCTGTCCTGCCCGGGGATGAATCCCGGGGTCCTCGGTAAGACTGCACTTGTGTCGCTAACGTCAGCAAATGAAACCGCTCGATCTCTCCATTCGACAAAACTCGAGTCGAATCCCCGTACGCAGAACTGACAGCACGTCCTCATAAACAAAACCCCACAAGTCCATTCCATGCACCCGCCAAACCCCCTCTGTTTATAAATGAAAGACTGCTTACACACGACTCACAACTGATGAACCGAACACTACCGGAACACGTGCTTAGCTGACGACTTTTGTTCGAACCACAGTGTCCGAACAAAAGTCGTCAGTTCGTTGAAAGGCATTCGTTCGTTGAAGCATTTACAGCGTTTTGCTCAACGCTATAAATGCTTCACTCACGTACAACAAATAATCGCCAACCTAACCTAAAGACCTAACCTAAACCTAACCTAACCAATGCCCTAAATATGCAATATGTTCTATCATCAGCGGTGGGTGAGAGTGGGGGGCGATTCGTCTCAAACTCTCACCCAACTTACAGCACCAGACAACAGTTGCCTCATGCAACTGTTGTCTGGTGCTGTAAGTTGGGTGACAGTTGCCTCATGCAACTGTTGTCTGGTGCTGTAAGTTGGGTGACAGTTGCCTCATGCAACTGTTGTCTGGTGCTGTAAGTTGGGTGACAGTTGCCTCGTGCAACTGCGTGATATAACAGCTCTCTTGTTTGACTCGTCTGTGACATTTACAAATTTACAGACGATTACAAAAAAGTACGGCGAAAAATATATTTAAAAGAAACAGAAAAATCGTTTCAGAACAATCTTGATAGGAATTTAAACGTACGAAAGGTTATCAGAAACAATTTTAATGATTAAAATGTTAGAATTTTGAAACTAGTGAATGATAATAGTTACCAAATGTCAAGCTGGACAAAGCTAGGATAAATTAGGATAAATTGGGATAAATTGGGATATCTGAATGCCAAAAATATCTGAAAGTGACGATTATAGTAAGAATATTGAGGCAAAATTATCACCCAGTTACAACACTGGGAGATATGTCCAGAAGGCATTGCCAATTAGACTCGGATCGTTTCGTTTTATCTCGTCCTTGTTAGGTGCCATTTAGATATATGTAGTTACGCTTGGGTCATCGAACGATACAATGGACATGAATTCACTTGAACGAAACACAGAGAATGATAACAAGGGTTTCTCCTCAGTTTTAGTATAGTCATGTGAAAAGACAGAGATTGAGAAAGTTAATGAACAAAATCCACCAGGGCCGTGATGATGGTTCGAACCTACGTCCGAGAGGATCCCAGACGCGCCTTAATCGACTGTGTCACGACATAGTAAAAAGAATTGCAACCGGGAGCCCAACTGACCTCACACAAATCCTGCAGTCACTCCGAGACACAAGCCAGGGTTTTGCACAATTCACCCGTGCAACCTGGGCTCTGTCAACAAGCTGTTCTACCTCTTCGCCCTTACTTCTTTACCACATGAACAAATGAATGTTCATTTGATGTATACGCTATTGTGATTTCTGTGCGTTAGAAGAGATAATTTTACATTCTCTAGAGAGACGATGAGTTTGGGCGAGATGACTCATGTATACAAATGGGTGAAAAAGGCTTAGCTCACAGTAACAATCTTTTCGTGAATAACGGAAACTCATTACGGGTTCACCATAGCCTGTAAAACTATAATTTCCTACATGAAACTTTCAGTTCCGAGCAGCTAAATCTAAACACAACAGCAACAGCATCTGCTTAACACAGATGCTAATAGAGATAAGTTAAAAATATATCAAGAAAAATCGAATTTTGAAATTAAAGAAAATATTGTTTTGCGATAACTATTGTTAATTTATGGAACAAATTAAGACGCACCGCGATAGTCGTGGGATCGTTGTATTGTTCCAAGTGATTAGACGTGTATGTTTATGTGTGTGTGTGTGTGGGTGTTGTGTGTGTGTGTATATATATATATATATATATATATATATATATGTTATGTATGTATGTA
>WNGS01165751.1:14370948-14383448 GCA_020271785.1 Procambarus virginalis
TAGGGTCGCCAGCAGGTAACAGGAAATTACATCTCAGCTGTCTTCGCCCAAGCTTAGCGAACACTTCGTCTCGCTAACACAGTGCTGCTCAGCACTTAATTGTATTATACCTCAGATATAATTATCAATAATCAGCTTTTTTTCTCTATATGCTAATTAATTTTTTTGTAAATAACCAGTTGGAAAAATATATATATTAGCGTTTCTGATTTATTTATTGAAGACTATAAACCACATTGATAAATAGTTTTGTGTAGTAATTCCGTTCATATCTAATCTTTGAACAAGATAATGGCCCCTTTCAGTTCCCTAAAAAAATCGAGATTAAGAAAAGATTGAACATTGAATGTTAATTAAAAAAAATAATAAAATAAACATTGCCTTAAGAATACGTATTACAAAATGTTCAACAGAAAACATTCACATTTTTCCTATATTGAGTGATGGAGAAATCCATCATGCAGACAAACAGGCCACATTGGGCGGTCTGGGGAGGTGGTCGATGATGCGAGTGACAGATGATCAATAACCTTTTCCACACACACACCTGTGATAAAAGCCGCAGGACCTGTCGCACCTTTTCTCCAGAAATAAAGTGTTGCGAAGGAGATGCGGCCATTTCTTCCCAACAGCCCGAAGGAGCCAATTGAGTGTCGCAAAGACACTCAGTGTTATATTGAAAAGTTGTCATAGTTTGTGGGTCAAACAACTCTCTCTCTTAAGAGGACTCCAAGACACGAAAGCGCTCAGACATATGAAGACATTGTCTAGGAGCACACAGTTAATATTCTCCATGTTTTACTATTTGTTGGTGTACTTTAAACATGTCAGCTCTCGGCCTTCTCTTTTTTTTAGAAAATGTTTATAAGGAATTCTCAATTTGTTTTCATATAAGAATTTTTTAATCCTTGGATTATCTTTGCAGACTTCCTCTGAATATGTTCAAGTGAATTGATATCTGTTATACATTACTGTACTCGAAAATGAACCATATATATATTATTTAAATGGGGCACATTTAAATGATATATATAATTTAAATGGAGCACAAAGTTGAACCATATATATAATTTAAATGGGGGTTTAACAAGGGCAAGATAAAGCTGAATGAAAACATTAAATTTCACTCCTAGATACAAATCTTAATTTCCTATTTCTCTGATTTCGAGCATTTATAAATTTAATTGTATTGCCTTAAGAGTCCTAATATTCATGACTATCAGATTTTTTCGCATTCCAAAAATGTCAGTTACCATTTCGTCCAGCTTATTCGTGGCTTGCAGGCGAAGGGTCACAAAAACGTGGCTAAAGTAAGTTGACCAGACCACACACTAGAAGGTGAAGGGACGACGACGTTTCGGTCCGTTCTGGACCATTCTCAAGTCGATTGTGAATCGTCTGGTCAACTTATTCGTGGTTTTTCTCCCATCTTCACCTTTTAGGCTCAGAATCCTACACTTGTCTGAATTAATCTACAACTAATAATTGATCGTCCACTTTAAAAGTCTGTTTCAATATTTTTTGTATTGATTTTGAATCATCCTAATTAATTTTAGGTCACATTTTTGTTATTTCATCTGAAAATTTACTAACAATGCTATTCATTCCAGTGCCTCTAAACCTTCCACTTGTAAACGTTTCTCACTTCAATGACACTAACCCTTTTGTGTTTCATAAATAGCCTTACCATAATCAAATTAAAAAAAACAATAATTACCTTAGTAGGCCATTTATTTTATAATTAGTCTCCCTCGAGGCAGTGTCAAGAGCTTTACTGGAGATTAGATAATGATGAAATCTTTTCCACTGTTAATGCTTGAAATCTGCTTGAAAAGAAAATAAGTTCATTAAACATGTTAAGTGCTAAGTAAAACCAGGTATGGATCCTTGATTAATCTATGTTTTCCAAGATGTAAACGATTGGTTTTATTGATTAATGATTCAAGCAATTTCCCCCACAAAAGACTGAGCTAAATGGTTCGTTGTTCGACACAAAATATCGATACAACATTCCGAACCCTCGATGATTCCTGAACTTTGCATGAATCATCTTGTTTAATATATATGCAAGACAAGGTTAAGATTAATTTTACATTCTTTAAACACCCAGATAAATACTTCGTGTAGTCTTGGTGTTAAGTTCCTTGGCCAACCTGCATGTGGGTTCGTAAATATTATTATGTAAATTAAATTTACATAATAATATTTACGAACCTTTTTCCCAGACACTAACTACTAGCAATATTGCAAAATGTGATCCCAGTGATAACATAAGTGACCTTTCAAGTCATATATAACTTCCTAAACTGACCTTCCACGCTACATGCAACTTTTACGATCATATATGACTGGCAGAAACAGGTCAGTTGTTATCTTTAAACACTCTTTTACATAATTTATAATTGTTAGCTTTTGGTGTAAATATATATATTTTTTCAAATATATTTTTCGCACCCGGTACATCTGCTAGTATAAAATTAGCGTAAAAGCTTGCCTTTATAGAGGGTTGTCTGTCCGCCTTCAAATAGCTTTTACGAAGCTGAAGCAAATCTAGCATTACGTAGAGTGCTCTGTTAAAGGCTTCTAGATGCCATATAAAGTCCCCGTAGTAAAGTAATTATCAAGAGAAAGATCTTGATGCCCAGCATGGTAATATAACACATGGAAGAGACACGAGGATAATGAGTACGAGAACAAGGAGCTGAGATATGAGGATAATGAGGTAGGGCACAGGAACAAGGAGCTGAGATATGAGGATAATGAGGTAGGGCACATGAACAAGGAGCTGAGATATGAGGATAATGAGGTAAGGCACAGGGACAAGGAGCTGGGAGGACAGAGTAAAGAAATTGTGCCAGACTACTTGGACATTTAAACACCGAGCAGCAAAGACAACATACATGAAAACAAAGAACTGCGGTTTGAGAAAACGCTGAGGTCTTAAAGGTGTCTTCAAACACACATGGCATTCGGGAAATTGGGATTGTCTAGGAGCGTCGGAAATGAAAGTGAAAACCCTCATTGCACAGATTGATTGACTGAAGAAGATTAAGCCACCCAAGAGGTGGCACGCAATCATTGCACAGGACCGTCTCCCAATTATAATGGGAGGAGTGAAATGGGCCAGCGTGGGAGATGCTTAAGTGGAGAACCTTTTCTCAACCTCCTGACGATCGACAAGGGGTCGCTCTGTCGACACAAAGTTGTATTATGATGTTGCTTTTTAGATTCAGCTACTCGGAACACAAAGTTGCAAGTAGCGCGGGCTATGGTGAGCCCGTAGTGGACTTACCCGGCACAGGAGCGGGGCTGTAACTGTGTGTGTATTAGCATACTGTACTCGTCTGCTATGTTATACACTAGGTGTTGCGACACAGTCAAGCAGATAAGGCTACTCTGTCAAGCGGGTGTAGTGAAGCTGTCAAACAGCTGCGGTGACGCAAACAGGAGCTGTGTAACGAATAGCCACAGTGCCGTGGCTCCTTATACGGTTTCACAACCAAAAGCTGAATATATTTAATTACATTTCCCTATTACGTTCCAAAACATCCACAGACTCTTTAGATGTCACGAAAATATGACATGAAGAAATATTATTTGAATTTGATTATTCAAGAAATTTAATTTGCAGAAAGTTTCATTACGTGAGGAATTCTTGCAAATTCTACACCGCCTTTTATTCACTTCTTAGAAAAACAATAATATAATAATTAAAGCTGTCTGAAACATCTCTCACCTGGACAACAGAGTTACAGGCGTCTAATACACTTATTACCTGGATCGTGAGTAGAATGTTAGATACTTACCTCGATGTCTTATAAGAAAATACAATATATATATATATATATATATATATATATATATATATATATATATATATATATATATATATATATATATATATATATATAATGTAAGAGTTCTTACATTATATATATATATATTTTTTTATATCTATAAAAGGGGTACCACCTCTGGTGCAAGTGTAGGGACCCATAGCCTCGGAGAAGAAAATAAAGAGTACTCAGAGAAGACCTTGTGGATCCTCACTGAACACTTTAATATTTTCTTCTACCACCCCTATTCTTTTGGTATGTGTGTATATTTATCTAATTTTATTTGAAAATGTCATTACACAAAAAAGTTACAATATTGATTACATGCAGGGTACAAGGCTGCTTGTCACAAGTTGAATAGCTCCTCCAGCTCCTCAGATGGCGGGCAGGAACCATGGATGCAGTGAGCATTTCCTCTCTGGATTGCCACACTAAGGCGCTGAAAAAGAAAACTGGCAGCCCTAGGGTCTCTAGTTGTTTCGATTAGCTTAGACCCCAACTCCTTCAAAAAGCTAGCAGCACTTTTACCCCAGGCACCAAGTGTCTCTGAGGCAATGGGGACAAAATTATAGTGGTGCTCAAGGTCTCGGTATTTACGTGACTTTGCCGCTTCCCGGTGATTGGCAGCTCCTCCTGCTTGAGTAGCACTGAAGTCAACATAGGTATTGGCTAGAGTTGAAACGCAAGTGTAGTCCCACACCAACTGTCTACCATTCTTCCAAGGGTTCACCGTGATTCCGTCTGGGCGACCAACAGGCTCATCAGAGTTTCGGGACGTTAGGTAACGGGGCTCTCTCTCTGCTGGACAACCGGCTGTGGTAAGGCTTCTCTTAATAATGTCATTGACCTCGCCGTGTCTTGCATGCCATCCTCCTGTCCTTTGGCAGAGAAGGCCATGCCGTCCGTAACTGTTGGCCTCTGCCTCGCCGCAAATACACCTGTATTCGGTGTGGATTGGGGCAGCGAGACGGAGAGCCACGGCAATTCGGAGGGCCTGCGGTGTGTGACGGGTGCCGGTTGCTGACATTGGGGTTGCTAATAGGAAATCGCCTGCATGGGGAGCTGCTACAGCTCTAAGTCGGGCAGTGTCATGTGGTGTTGTCGCAGCTTCTAGCAAAGTCGCAGCTTCTTGGTCGGCAATGGGGCGATCCCAGCTGGATTGCTTATGGGCTTCAGAAGGCGGTGTATATTATATATATATATATATATATATATATATATATATATATATATATATATATATATATATATATATATATATATATATATATATAATGTAAGAGTTCTTACATTCTTGTACAGTCACAAGTACGCGTAGCGTTTCGGCCAGGTCCTTAATACTCTGTTCCCTGAAATACGACCCCGCGAAAAATCGTTTAACCACCAGGTACCCATTTTACTGTTGAGTTAAAAAGAGGCTACAGTTAAGGATTTGCGCCCAGTAAATCCTCCCCGGTCGGGATACGAACCCAGGACAAAGCGCTTGCGAAACGCCAGGCGAGAGTCTTAACCACTACACCATGGAGACTGCAATTAAAGTAAATAAATAGGTTCTTATTTTTGTAAATAATGGAAAACGAGGTTCACATATAAGATTTTGATCGACAAGAAAAAAATCACAGCATCTAGGACGCAGGGAATTACGAATCTGCCAAATATGGGCAAAGCTAAAAATTCTAGAAAACCCCCAAAATGGCTTCTTCGTTCAGTGTTGACAAAGGAAACATTCCATCAGGCAGACAAACATAGCACACTGATAGCAGGTGTCGTCGTGAGGGGTGCGGGAGGCAACTGATCAATAGACGTTTACATTCACCTGTTGACACCTGTCTCCCCATCTCTCGTGCCGAGAAGGAAATTCTTTAATGGTAAAAGTAATTTCACATAACTCAGGAAGCCAAGACCAGACTACTTATAACTATATACAAAAAATAACATTAAAATCTAGTTATATTTTGCCATTTCACTGAAAATCATGAATAGTAAACAATCTGGCGTGAAATATGACAAAAAGTAATTACTTAATATTCTTGACTGATACTTTGATTTGAACTGATAATAAGGGTTAAGGTCCCTTCCAAAAGGGGATTCAGATGACGTAAGATATCTAGGGATCACCTCACCCTGGCGGACTGCCAGCACTAACAATGGTTCTCGTGTAGTTGTGCTTTACTAGTATGGTGTTGGGGCGGTTCTTCTCCGGCCCCGACCACGGCGGTCTCCGGGTTTGGAGTCCCTGTGCCTTTTTTTTTTTTTTTTTTACCAACTTCGAGGATAACTCCGGAGCTGGAAGGGGAACTATCAGGTGGAAAGCGCCAAGCCTTTACGACTATATAGCACTGGGAAGGGATCAGGATAAGGGTTTGGGATAGGACGAGGGGTAGGAATGGTGCCCAACAACTTGGACGGTCGGGGATTGAACGACGCCTTGCATGAAGCGAGACCGTCGCTCTACAGTCCAGCCCAAGCGGTTGGACTCCGGAGCTGGAGCCTCCTAGGGTAGTTCGTTGTTGCCTTCAACCTCGTTTTGACAGTTCCTGCGACGGCGCTGGAAACAATCTTATTGGCGTTTGCCTTTCCATTGGAGACACATTCAGCGCCGCGGAGAGAGGGGACCTGCTGCATGGGTGACAGCTTATACAACTATTTCAGCTATCTGGAGAGCCTTGCTTCGGAAAAATAAATCAAATAACTCACGAAAGTTTTGACATGTAGTAAAATCAAGCATAATATTGCTAAAGTCTTATCAATGCCCATTTTGGGGGGTCCTGGAGGGGTTGAATGAGAAAATCAGTAAGAGTCATAAAGGAGGATTCGAACCCGTGCCAAGCTAGCGGCCCCGTGTACTATGAGTCGTGTGCACTTAATGGTCACATAACGTGTTTGTCGCGCCCGCAGGGAGCCCTGACGAGGCAGTAATGAGCCGTGACACTCGCGCTGGATAAATTACACGTGTCATCCCGAGTGGTAAATAGTTGGTAATTGTCGTCGTCACGTCCTGATACACTGGTGATGTAAATAAACAACTCCACAAGTGCCCTTATGAGGGTTTGAATCTACGCACGGGATTTTCCCAGATGTGCCTTAGTCATTTGGGAACCTTGATATATATATCACGTTATCCTATAGTCATCTATAGACACGTTATATATATATATAGTCATCTTGATATATCACGTTATTGTGATTTGTGTTTATTGGTGATTTATAACAGTTAAATGAGTCCCATCTGTCCTCTCAAGTCTATATGGCTCTGCAGCTCTATACGGCTCTGCAGAATAATTATTGATAAATAAGGCAATCTCCTTGCAACAACGATGGAAAATTCGGAATAAGGAAAGTCATTAATTTCTGTCATTGGAATTTATATAAAAGTGCAGCGAACCATTGCATGCTGGAACTTTAATTATCCCTCCACTGCAGAAAGTAATTCGTAGAAGAAGAGCTTTATAATCTTCCGAGGGAATTGTATTGTCTCGATTTGTGTTAGATTATAGGTACCCGGAAGCTAGGCAACTTACAGAAACACGTAAGACATAGTTAACACCAAGAATCTCTTCTCATGTGAAGGATTCGAACCATGGAGAGTCAGGTACATCATACACCATGGTCCCAAATAAAATGAATTACTTATAACCTAGACGTTAATATCTTCTTATATAAGCATTGGAATTAACCTAGATAACCTTATAGAGCTGCTATAAGATGATATTAACCTGGAAGTTAATATCTACGTACGGACGCAAATACGGAACCAAAGCCTAACACCTGTGACAGTTTCTCACCAGACAGCAAATAAATATCTGTCGACTTATTTATTTTCGATTTATCAACAAACTAGTAAGAGAAGCAGGAGCATTTTGATGTTTACATTTGTCGCAACCCCATTCATCCACTTCGTACACGAGACCCACTGTTGCCAACACGAACAAGCCAGCTACCTCACACCTCTTGCCACCTGCTCTGTATTTGTTGACACCTGTCTCAAACATGTTGACACCTGTCTCTTACATGTTCCCACGTGTATGCAAACCTTACGAGTGTTACTACATCAGAAATGTATTGTAACTTCCCTATCCTATCCTCATAGCACACGCATCTAAGGCAATATAATTCCCTTGTCGACCTCATCAGGTCTATAGGGGGCCGATAATGACCCCACCATGACCTTGCCCATACATCTGTTTGGTCACCCTGCAAAGTTTGGTTATGCTAACTCCCAATGTCTTACCTACAACCTTGGACACACAGGCGGACATCCTGCTGTATAATTATAGATGTTATCTAGCACACGCTTGATGTAAATGCTATAATTTACTCATGAAAAATTATAATTGCCTGTAATTGAATGCCCCGACGTCGGTGTTTGCTTTTCTTTATGAAGATATAAGGTTTGCCTCGTGTCTTCTGAACAATGCAATTCCCGACTCTAGTTGTGTGTATTAATAGATCAGACGGAAACAAACCCAAAATAATTATACACATGGCAAAGTCAATATAACCTACATGTGTCACGTCAGGTGTATATAACAATTATGGAATCTCTAGTTTTGTTAGGGTTCCAAAACGCCTAGAAACCCGTATGTGTCCTTTAAGGCTTAGTGAACACGTTAAGTCTTGCTGTAACTATCTAATTAGCTTCAGATCTTCAAAAATTTTTAAAATTATACTTGATGAATAATAAAGCATTTGTGTACCATTTGCACACACACACATAGACACACACACACACACACATCCCGTTAGGCGGGATCCAAGAGTCAATGCTCGATCCTGCAGACACATATAGGTGAGTACATATATATATATATATATATATATATATATATATATATATATATATATATATATATATATATATATATATATATATACATATATATACATATATATACATATATATACATACATATACATATATTATATTAGTATATTTTGGTAGCAGTCTTTCTTGTAAACATATGTTGTTAAATATGACCGAAAAAGTAAGATTAATAATGCTAACACGAATTTTCTCAATATTTCATATGTTTCTTTTTACTCTCGATGGCAACTGAAAAATCAATTCTCCAAAATTAATTTTTATTTCTAGTCTGACGCGACGCTTGAACGCGTTTCGTAATAACGTATTACATTTTCAAAGACTTTAGTTTACACACACACAACTGTAACCTGAAAACACTTAACAGAGTTTTACTAATTCTAACGCTAAACAGCTTGTCTTATATACTCGCATTTGGGTGAGGTGATATGTTGCAACAGTTTTGGATGAGGTGAACAAATTTTTGAACAACACAAGACAGAACACGGTGCAATGGGTATAGATTGGATAAGTGAAAGGGAAGAATGGAAGTAACTGCAAAGGGCCTATTGGCCCATACTTCCTCTTGATGCTTCTATATTGGTGCGGAGTCTTAAAGTGGGTAGAATATAGTTAATGTACAACTATCTTAACCTAAAGTAACATAACTAAATCAATAATTTATGTTCTTTATATAATATAATAATAATATTTAAAATAAACCAATAGGAAACAATATATTGAAAATAAAGAAAATCACTCGGCCTATTAGGCAAATCGGGCCTGGCATAGTAGGCCGAGAAGTGCGTTCTGGCTACTAGGTACGACATATATATATATATATATATATATATATATATATATATATATATATATATATATATATATATATATATATATATATATATATATATATTTCTCGTTGGCATAATCCTTGTTGGTGTACGAACTTGAATATTAAAGTCAAATCACTACAGCTTAATGAAAACAAAAATGTAAAAACCCTTCTTGCTATTTTTGTTAAAAATTTCTTAAGCTATAATGCCTATTTTCTTGTAGTCTCTCCGGCTGCTCTTCCTCCATCCCAGTCACGCTTGACTCGGCTCGAACCGTTGGCGAGAAGCACCTTGTGACATGTGTGAAGGATCACAGCTCCGAAACTTTAATGAAGTTCTGCGTCTTTTCGCATGAGGTTGGCAGCGTCGTGTTATCAAGCCAGCCGCCTCGTGAAGCAGAGAAGCAGACACTGAGAAAGGCTGCTGCTGCTGCTGCTGCTGCTGCTGGCGGTGAAGGGACCCCAACGAGCGCTGACGCTGATGGAGCAGGCAATGCACGTTAGCATTACTAGGGAACGACCGCCGCTAACTCACGCCGGAGAAAATATCCGAGTATTTTTCAGGCGAGAATTCCAAGAGGTGTTGGGGTGGCGATCTCCGCTGATAGCTTCGGGAAGATCGATGGTCACCTCGAGGTTGAACTGCATCCAGAAGCCAGACTCGAAGCACTCTGCGGGATGCCGTTTCTTGCCGAGGACACAAGCACGGGTTGGAATCAATTCGGAAACAATACTTACATCCTCTACTTTGGAAGTGTATTCTTGTTTTATTTTTATCTTGTGTGCTTGCGAAGTCACGCCTTAGCGAGCTCATGGTATTACTCGTTTATTGCGACAACTGACGTCATTCAAAATTTTATATTCATATTAATAACTTTGTACTGAATTGCTTGAGTTAAATACACTTTTAAATCATTTATTTTATTTACATCTCTTACAGAGAAGATCGTTCTTGTATCTGTATTGGTATTTTGTAACAGTATTTTCCATTCATGTGTTCTAGTTCGGCTATTTCTCATTCTGCATACACTGTTTCTTTGTATGATCTTTCTCGTTATAATCCTATACGTCGTAATCATATGTTGCCTATTCTTTCTGACTCTAGTTTGGTTAGGTTAATAAATGTGAATTCCATCCCTAGTAGTTATAAGTTTCAAAATTTCTGAGACTAGGTGGCACTTATTAGAGATAAGGGTTAGCATGGATTTGTTAAAATATCTTTAGTGTTGGATGATTATTCTCATTAGATTTGCATCATTCATAAACAGTGAAATGAATGGGTAAAATAACGTTGTCAGATCATTAAGGTCCATTGGCTACAAAATCATAGTTAGGCTAAGAGCGTGACCCTAAGTTTGATATGAAAGTTATTCCTTGAGGCAATTAAGTTCTTCTTCAGGTTCAACAGCTTACTGCTTCAGCTTGCATTGATTCTCTCACGAGCAGTTGTGTCAAACACTCTCTGCCAGTCGTGGAAGACGCAGTCATTCCACCTCTCTCTCTCTCCTGTTTTATCTCTGTCCGGTGAGATTGCCCATTGCTAAGTTTAGTTTAATATGTAGGCAAATAGGTTAATTTCTTAAGGCCCTTTGGATCTCCTGATTTCTTTCATGTAGTAAAAGCTGAACTGAGTGGGCGCCTGACAGCTGAGTGGACAGCGCTTCGGATTCGTAGTCCTGAGGTTCCGGGTTCGATCCCCGGTGGAGGCGGAGACAAATGGGCAAAATGTTTCTTTCACCCTGATGCCCCTGTTACCTAGCAGTAAACAGGTCCCTGGGAGTTAGCCAGCTGCTACGGGCTGCTTCCTGGGGATGTGTAACAAAAAGGAGGCCTGGTCGAGGACCGGGCCTCGGGGACGCTAAGCCCCGAAATCATCTCAAGATAACCTCATGATAGTACAATGCTGGATATAGATGCTGCTGACACCTGCCTTTAGTATAATGTCCTTCGTATTTTTCCATGTAAAAAAGTATCATGTTGGCTGTTTTGCAGACATCTTGGTTTATAACAGTTGGTCCATCCAGTTTTTCTAAGCATATTCTTCACGCAGGCGAGGAGTCACAATAACGTGGCTAAAGTATGTTGACCAGACCACACACTAGAAGGTGAAGGGACGACGACGTTTCGGTCCGTCCTGGACCATTCTCAAGTCGATTGTGTAACAAAAATGGTCCAGGACGGACCAACTGGTTGAGAATGGTCCAGGACGGACCGAAACGTCGTCGTCCCTTCACTTTCTAGTGTGTGGTCTGGTCAACATATTCTTCACGCTTCCTATGTCACTTCTCTTTTGGTAGTTATATGGTCTCTTGCCGCTTGATGGAAGTTGTTCAGCGTCAAGAAGACTTCTATAGCCTTTGCTTTAGCGGGCAGCACGGCAGAGACCCTAGAGACACTTAAAGATGTTACACGACCAAACATCACTTTCACTCCAAACAGCTACCACCTACGGGTTATTCATGCCCGTGCCACCTCTAGCTATGGCTTAACCTCCAACAACAACAACAACAACAGCCCTGCATGCCTCTATAATTTTATGGTTATCTCCCCTCTCTCTTTTCCATAACCAATTTTATTTTATCATTTTCATTATGTACATGTTCCTCCTGATTGCCTAATCTACTTAACATACGTTGTAAAGTAATTTAGGCTGGTCCCTTGTTTCTAACACTGTGTTCGATTGACAATATTTACTTTACTTGGTTGTGTTGCTTTATTTGTATTTCTCACATTAGTATAGATGTCGTGACTCCGATCCGCTATGTTCCTTTCTATATTTCAAACTTGTATTTTTGCTGCTCATTTGTGCCTTTCAGTTGGTGCCCGTTGAATTATATGAGAACGTGTGATATTTGTCTCGTAAAGGAGTTTAAACATCATCAAATTATTTGCATTTCCTAGTTATTTAACCATCTAATTTGACGTGTTTTCTCTCTTCGTTCTCAATATTACTGCATTATAAGAATGTCAGTTATATTTTCCATTTGGGTCATATGGTCCTTTTTTTTCCTTTTCACTTCCCATTTTC
>WNGS01165751.1:14388448-14404449 GCA_020271785.1 Procambarus virginalis
AATATTGTACTTGAGTGCTATTTCTGAGTATAATAGGTGATTGCACATATTTGAAGTTTTAAATTTCGTGATTTTATATGGAAATTTTACCATAAGGAAAAATGTTTTACCTTTAACCCCCCCCGGTTAAAATGTTTAAATGTTAATCCCCCCCTCCCCCCGTTTTCTCGTATCGTCAAATTTCTTGAAAAAATGACTAAATTTTAAACGTTAAATACGTACAACTGCCTTCAATTAAGCTCACCAACAGCAGTTAAGCATAATATTTAAACTGAAAGTAACCTCATATATTTGCAGATTTAAATATAATAATTTTAAAAGGAAATTCGACCATAAGAGAAAACGGAGATTTTCAGCTTTTTTCCCCGAAATGACCTCAAGTTTGAAAAATAAGAGTGATATTTAATAGTGCATGAACAAAAAGGTATTCCTATGTTACATTCCTCTTGATTCCAAATTAAATTCATCGTTTCATCACTAAGATAATATTATCCTTCGTTCAGTTCTTGACTGATGACATTATTTTCCTTTTTATTTTAACAAGAAACGCAAAGTCATAGACGTTCATAGACACAAAAGTCTATGAAAGTTTTCTTTCGTAGACAAAAACTTCTCTGTGGAACGCTGGTGCTTGTTAGAATCTTAAGATGCTCTTAGCAGCATGAAAATGAGCGTCTTAACATTCCCCTGTCTTCTAATGTGTGTTAGAGAGGTTGCAGCACAGAGGATTTCATCTATTATTCACTTGCGTTTTCTACAGCAGTTCAGCAAATCTTTAACTTTCACACTGAAGCAATAACTGAGATGTCTCATATATCTGACTCGTGGATTCTTGAGAGATGAATATGACTCCTGTTGGATCCAATTTTGGCTCGTCTGGAAGAGGAGTTAGCTCTTGTTCCAACCACTTGGGCTGGACGGTAGAGCGACGGTCTCGCTTCATGCAGGTCAGCGTTCAATCCCCGACCGTACAAATTGAAATTGAAATTGAAATAACTTTATTGATGTAAAATACACACAAAGGGATGAGGTAGCTCAAGCTATTCTCACCCCGTTCAGTACATATACACACATCACAAACCATAAACATATTAACAAACATTCTGAGAGATAACATATACATTTCCTCCTTCACAAGTAGTATGGTATCAGATGTACATACAAATACTTTTATGACCTAGGTACCGTACAAATAGTTGACCACCATTCCTTTCCCCCGTCCCATTACAAATCTTTATCCTGACCCCTTCCCAGTGTTATATAGTCGTAATGGCTTGGCGCATTCTCCCTGATTGTTCCATTCTCATCACCTTAACCTCTACCTCCTCCTTCAATTCCAACGGCTCCATCTTTATCTAATCCTCCACAGCCTCATTCATCTCCTCCTTCATCCTCTCTCCTTCTCCAGCAGCGTCCGGAACAATATATTATACATGCAGCCACTGAGGTGGTCAGCTGTGTCAGCCATCACCTCTCCTCCTCCACATCGTTGTCGCTATAAAGCTGGTTTTAAATATTTTCCCCATTTAGAGTCTCTCCTATCAGAGTTGATGTTGGAAATTTAGATTTAACTTCTGTTTTTAGTTTTCGAACAGTATAGTATGTAGGTGGATATATTTGGGGAATGTTGTCCTTTAGTCAAACCTGATTTACTCTTTTTCTCAGTGGACACTTGGGTAACTTTATTAATAGTAAATATAGCTCACTGGACTTACTTAAGTCCAGTGAGTAATATTCAAGATTAATAATACTGTTTTAAATAGTAATATGACTAAGATTCCTAATTATTCAAAAATATATCCAAATGTAATTCCATGCTGAATTAATAGTTTATAATCAAGGGAAACTGGCAGTTACTAGCCAGTTACTAGCCATATGATACTAGCCCTTATGGGATTCTCATTCAACTAGCCCTTATGGGACTATCGTTATAGGTCACTAAAACGATAAATTTATTTAGAGAACTATCATAGCAGAGACCATGTGTGTGAAAACTCATTACTGAAGATATGTATTTATATGAGCATTTTAAGTAATATGTGTAATATTTACATACATTTAGGTTCGACGAAGCGTGTGCGTAGTCGTGGTGAGAGGATATTATGTAAAGAGGATTGCCATAATTTTTACGTATAATCTTATATATATATATATATAACTCACAAGACGTGGGACTATACTGAGTATACCGTATATAAGGAAGTCTGTCCTAAGACAAAACCTACTTACTTGCCTACTTACCTATTTGCCTCGTTTATCTTCTTTCCTCAGCTTCATTCCTCGCTGTTTTCCTCTATCCCATCCTCCAGCGGTCCATAACCTTTGTATTATTTCCTTATTACTTCCTTCTATCTCCTCCCTCATCCTGTTTTCCTTAACCCCCATTCCACTACGTTTTCCATATGTCCTTGTTTCCATCCCTCGCTCCCTCTACCCTTTCTTTCCTCTATACTATTCTCCTAAGTTTCCATACAATCTATTTCCTGCCTACCATTCTCTTATTTCCCCTCCATACTTCCGCACCCTTAATAATTATCTGTCTCTTACTATCTTTATTGCCGTCATTTTCCCTACCACTTTATCTCCCACCTTTTCTGCCCTTTTCGGACACCTTTCTACTCACCTTTCGATCCATTATTCTACGTCGCTACAGCGACCAATTGGGCAGCACCACTAGCTCATAAGAGCTTGGGCTCCAGTTTGTTTCCTGGGCAGGGGGAGACGAACCAGCAGGCCACCTTGTACCTGTTTCTCCTGTGAGTAAATAGGCACCCGTGAGGCAGGCGACTGTTGTGGGTTGCATCCTGGGGGGGGGGGGACAGTCACTGTCTACGACAGTGGAGAATCA
This sequence comes from Procambarus virginalis, assembly GCA_020271785.1. Classification (NCBI taxonomy): domain Eukaryota; kingdom Metazoa; phylum Arthropoda; class Malacostraca; order Decapoda; family Cambaridae; genus Procambarus; species Procambarus virginalis. The sequence continues at coordinate 14,391,297 of WNGS01165751.1, forward strand.
TTCACTGGTATGTGTCAGCCTGGGTGTTGCAGGTACATATTCCCACTACTCACTATTAAGCTTCCAAGCTTCAAATGTAAGAGGATTTTCATTGAGCAGAGAAGAGCTGTAGAATGTATAATATCCGCTTAAAGAACGTGTGTGTGTGTGTGTGTGTGTGTGTGTGTGTGTGTGTGTGTGTGTGTGTGTGTGTGTGTGTGTGTGTGTGTATACTTACCAATATGTGCCTGCAGAATAACACATTAGACTCTTGGACCCCGCCTTTCTAGTCGGCAGTTGTTTAATGCAGTGACTCCTGTCTTATTTCCCCATCATATCCACTTTTATAACTACGAATAGAATTTGCTTCCACAACCTGTTCCGTTAGTTCATTTCATTTTCGCATTATCACGCTAAAAGAAAACTTTCTAACATCTTTATGACTTATCTCAGTTTCAAGCTTTCCCGTATGCCTCCTTGTTATGTTGGTATTCAGTGTGAAAAATTATTTTATTTCCATTCTGTCAATTCCTCTAAGTATTGTATACGTCTCTATCATGTTTCCCCCCACTCAGTCCTTTTTTTATTGTCATCAGGTTCAGTTCTTTCAGTCGCTCTTCGTACCCCATCCCTCGCAACTCTGGGACGAGCCTCGTCGCAAGCTTCTTAATCTTCCCCAGTTTCCTTATATGTTTCTTCATGTGGGGGGGGGGGGGCTCCATGATGGGGCTGCATACTCTAAGACTCTTCTCACGTAGGCAGTGTAAAGTGTTCTAAATGCCACTTTGATTGATGACTTGTTTCTAAACAATATGGTAAACATTTTTTCAGTGTAAGTGAGATTTCATTAGAGTCCAGTCAAAATGTGTTTCTCTAACAACGCCAGTCAGAATAAGTGGGTAACCATTTGAAAAAGAACTAGGCTGTGTCATCAGCAAATAGAACTGGCTTCACGTACTGCTGTTTGTACTAATGTACAAACAGTTGTCTTGAAACATACAGTATGTTCAGCTGTAATATTCCATAGGGGCTAAACTCACACCCGTGAAATATGGAGGTGAGTTTAGCCATGTTAAAATCTTGAAACATGTGTTAAAGTGTGCTAGATTATCTAAAATATGTGTTGGGTTGAGCCGCATTGTTTGTTTTAACTTTATAAGCATTGTGGAGCCACATACACCAGCTTCTCTTGGATCATTAACTCATTCAAAACGCCTCGCTGCTTCTCTTTAGATTTTCCGAAACCTTATCACGCGTGTCTGGAATTCAGTAAACGTTGCAAGTCCCAATTAGTCGACCCTTAATTGGGAGGAAATGCCAGGTATCACAAATGAGGAAGCAGCATGGTTACCTGGACAGATAATTGTCGGGTGTATTCAAATACTCTCCTGACTGCAAACAACAAACATAACACAACATAGGAGGAACAACCATAATTTAGCACATGAATAAGGACCGAAGTCGGCTGTAGTAACTCGAATATGTATATGTATATTAGTTAGAATGTTAACGCTGAATCCCACAAGTGCGATATAGCGCCCTGAGGTCATCTTCATCTGTGTTTCGAGATCAGTCGCTGGAAGACGAAGACTGGTGGTATACTGTTGGCTAGGGACATGTATCCTGTAAACTTAATGTATACTGAACTCAGTGTAGCCTCAGTGTCTCTTGCGAGATATGCAGAGATGCTGCTCTCTCTCTCTCTCTCTCTCTGAAGCAATTCTCCCCAAGGAAGGTATTCGAGAGAGTTTCCAGCATCTGGTATATATTATGTGGGATCTGGTTAGGTTTCTGCAATTATTTACTAAGATTTCCCAACGGAATTGCAGTCTGCAGAAGATACAATTTCACAGTTTCTCCTGCATGATTGCTAGACACACAAATGGACGGGTTTCAGAACCTTAGTGCCTGAGATATATATATATATATATGACAGTGTCAGACCACGTATGTATTAATATGTCAGACCAGTGTATTAATATACGAAAGTACTTAAGGAAATTCCTGTTTCAATTCTTTCTCCGTGGTCTGACACTGTCACATTTTTCATTACAGGTTAATTTTCGTGATTTACACACACACATACATATACATATATATATATATATATATATATATATATATATATATATATATATATATATAATATATATATATATATATATATATATATATATATATTCTCAATCCTGGACCATTCTCAAGTTGATTCTCACAATCGACTTGAGAATGGTCCAGGACGGACCGAAACGTCGTCGTCCCATCACCTTCTAATGTGTGGTCTGGTCAACAATTGCACTCTTGTGTGTGTGATCATGTATAAGGTTTTGAGCGTGTTTATACCAAGTATTGTGGTGTCTCTTATGTGATGAAGACTCCAGGGTGGCGTTGCATACACTAGTCTCACGTACGTAGTGTACAAGCTTTGGAAACCATAATGAACAGATTCTTTAGATCTGTCCTGAGTTTTGGCCAATTTTAAGCACTCTACGAATGTGTTCTATTTGCCTCTACCCAATAATTTTTCCAGTGCCTTGATGTACATACCAGTATCACTGACCTTTTTGTGGTTAGCATGAGCTGTACACCCACATCATCCGTACAACAACAACAGCTGTTCAACCGCAGATGTACACCAAAAAACAACTGATCAACCGCAGATGTACACCGGCAATGGATGTATACCAATATCAGCTGTACATCAATAGAAGCTAAAATCAAGCAGCAGAGTTGCAAAGCTCCCACTTGAATCTCTACTCAAAAAATATATTCCAAGTCACGCGAAGCAACCTCGTTTCGGTTCAACTCTCCATAACTTTGTTCACAGATATGTTTTCTCTCTGTTGAACATTTGGCAAGAGGTGTGTCAAATTCCGTATCGCCATTTCCAGGAATTTCAATTTTCTTATTTATTTGTAAGTCGCCTCCCACGACAACAGCGTGATTGATCGTTCTGGAAGCCCTCAAAGTGTTGGTATTGAATGTCCGTAATGTTTCGACCTTGTGTGTGTGTCTCCTGATCGCGCAGTAGGACATTCAACATCCACTACGGGCTCACCATAGCCCGTGCTACTTGGAACTTCTGTTCCCGGTAACGAATCCTTAACAACAACAACACAGGAGGACAGTGGCTCCTGTTTCACAGTCACAGGAAACAGCTACACCTCGGCTCACAGGACTGAGATCATGCAAAGAGAGAGAGAAAGAGAGAGAGAGAGAGGAGAGAGGAGAGAGAGAGAGAGAGAGAGAGAGAGAGAGAGAGAGAGAGAGAGAGAGAGAGAGAGAGAGAGAGAGAGCCCCAGCCCCTCGGCTTAGAAGAGCTGTAAATATGAAGAAGAGAGGAAACATTCCACTCAAAGATTGTGATCACACAAGATAGAGCTAAACACTTTGGCTCATATGAACTATGATCATGTAGGAAGTAGAAACACCGTGACTCACAAGAGCTGTGATCACGCAGGAGTGTACTCCCACAGCTGTGATCATACAGAAGAGAGCTAAATACCTCGATTCAATAGGGTCGCCAGCAGTAACCGGAATTACACCTCAGCCAACCTCAGCTGTCTTCGCCCAAGCTTAGCGAACACTTTGTCTCGCTAACACAGTGCTGCTCAGCACTTAATTGTATTATACCTCAGATATAATTATCAATAATCAGCTTTTTTTTCTCTATATATGCAATTAAATTTTTTGTAAATAACCTTGGAAAAATATATATATTAGCGTTTCTGATTTATTTATNGTTGTGTGGTGTGTGTTGTGTGTTGTGTTGTGTACTCACCTAATTGTACTCACCTATTGTGCTTGCGGGGGTTGAGCTTTGGCTCTTTGGTCCCGCCTCTCAACTGTCAATCAACTGGTGTACAGTTTCCTGCCTACTGGGCTCTATCATATCTACATTTGAAACTGTGTATGGAGTCAGCCTCCACCACATCACTGCCTAGTGCATTCCATTTACTAACTACTCTGACACTGAAAAAGTTCTTCTAATGTCTCTGTGGCTCATTTGGTACTCAGCTTCCACCTGTGTCCCTTGTTCGCGCCCCTCCAGTGTTGAATAGTTCATCCTTGTTACCCGGTCATTCCCCTGAGGATTTGTAGGTTGTGATCATGTCCTCCCTTACTCTTCTGTCTTCCAGTGTCGTAAGTTGCATTTCCCGCAGCTTTCCTCGTAACTCATGCCTCTTAGTCTGGGACTAGTCTAGTAGCATACCTTTGTACTTTTTCCAGCTTCGTCTTGTGCTTGACAAGGTACGGCTCCATGCTGGGGCCGCGTACTCCAGGATTGGTCTTACATATGTGGTGTACAAGATTCTGAATGATTCCTTACAAGGTTCCTGAACGCCGTTCTGATGTTAGCCAGCCTCGCAAATGCCGCAGACGTTATTCTCTTTATGTGGGCTTCAGGAGACAGTTTTGTGATATCAAACTTCTAGATCTTTCTCTCTGCCTTTTTCATTAAGTACTTCATCCCCTATTCTGTATCCTGTGTCTGGCCCTCCTGTATCCACTGCCTAGTTTCATTACTTTGCATTTACTTGGGTTGAACTTCAACAGCCATTTGTTGGACCATTCACTCAGTCTATCTAGGTCATCTTGTAGCCTCCTACTATCATCCTCTGTTTCAATCCTCCTCACAATTTTTGCATCGTCGGCAAACATTGAGAGGAACGAATCTATACCCTCTGGGAGATCATTTACATATACCAGAAACATATAGGTCCAAGGACTGACCCCTGCGGGACTCCACTTGTAACGTCTCGCCAATCTGAGACTCACCCCTCACACAGACTCGTTGTCTCCTGTTGCTTAGGTACTCCTCTATCCACCGGAGTACCTTCCCTTTCACTCACAGCCTGCATCTCCAACTTTCGCACTAGCCTCTTGTGTGGCACTGTATCAAAGGCTTTTTGACAATCTAAAATATGCAGTCTGCCCACCCTTCTCTTTCTTGCCTTATTTTTGTTGTGTGTGTGGTGTGTGTGTGTGTGTGTGTGTGTGTGTGTGTGTGTGTGTGTGTGTTGTGTGTTGGTGTGTGTGTGTGTGTGTACTCAGTAGTTGCTGCGGGGGTTGAGCTATGCTCTTTGGTCCCGCCTCTCAACTCTCAGTCAACTGGTGTACAAGGTTCCTGTGCCTTTTGGGTTCTATCATATCTACACTTGAAACAGTGTATGGCGTCAGCCTCCACTAATATGTGTGTGCGTGTGTGTGTGTGTGTGTGTGTGTGTGTGTGTGTGTGGTGTGTGTGTGTGTGTGTGTGTGTGTGTGTGTGTGTGTGTGTGTGTGTGTGTGATGATGTGTTATGATGCCATTAGCCAAAGTTACTAGCGAGTACGATGATGGACTATTCCTATTTCCGGATCAATAGTCAACTTTCCGCTGACCCAATATCTGAACTATTTTATTCCGATGGGAATTCCCAGTGAGGCCAAAACTATATAATTAAAAAAAATCATTTTATCGCGGGAGAACTAAATTAATGTGATTCCCTACAGTATGGCCCGAACAACAATGCAATGCCACTGATTGTGTTACATGTGATTGTATGATCCAACAAGTGAACCTTTGAAAAAATAATAGTTTAAACAATGCAGAACATCAAAAAAGTTTTTGAATATATATATATATCTGTTTTTGTATTCATTATTCAGCATATACAATCGGAAAAAATGTATAAAAAATGTGAAACAATATATTTTCGTAGGATTCGATCTGATATTTATTTTTAGGCCTATAAGTTGCCTCGACACACAATCAGTTTAGAGAGAATCTAAACTATTTTCTAATATACATGAGTAGCTGCGTTCGCCTTTCTCAAGCTCTTATTTTCTGTAAATTAGAAACAAAAAGCTAAAATTAAGTTTAAAAATCAGAGTAGCATTCAATAAAAATCATCCAAAAATTCAGAACTAATTAAACGATAATTTTTTATGATTTTTTTGTAACCTTTTTCCGATAATACGAAACACTCCTATAAATTATTAAATTCCATTTTAAATGGCTGTTTTGAATGGATTTGACCGCAACGAAACACCATTACCTGTCTGCCTAAATCTGAATAGAACCTTTGACCGTCACTCATGCAATACTACATCACGAGACTGTACAAAATGTATTAAGGCAGTGTTCTAAACTGATTGGAGAGTTACCGACTTACAGAGCAAACGACAATTTATATTTTTTCTGTAAAGTTGGTGTGATCGCGGGGTCAATTCAAGGTCGTATTCTCTTCCTTTTCGACGCTGGCTGAAATCGTACTCCGTGCTGATCACAAGAATTTATATATATATCGCAGGGTAAAAAATTATGCTTCGCTCAGCAAAACTTTAAATTCAGAAAGAGACAAACTTCACAAAACGTTTGCAGGTAACACTTAGTGTTTGGTTTGGTGTCTATCAACCTAAGGGGAGTTATTAAGGCCACAACAACAACAACAACTTACTGACCACAACCAGCAGGAATACTTTAGTGGTGAAGAGAGTCAAGAACTAGAGTAAGCTCTCCAGTGTATACACACAGAGAAGCGTGATATACATCTATAGATGTGTATGTATATAGTAGTAGTAGTAGTAGTAGGTATACATCAGTCTCAGGAGACTCTAGTTGTCGGTCTGGAGTGGCCTCTCCAGGGCGCAAAGCCAGGGTAGGTTGATATGGAGAAGTTGTTACCCATGCAGCAGGTCCCCCCCCTTTCTTTCAGAGAAAGTTATATAACGCTGTCTCTTAATACAAGCAAGACGTACAATACGATAACGGCACACAGGCTGGAACAACATCCCAGGTTCCAAGTTTACACTTGAGACAGACAGACGTAACTTGAGAGCCCTTCGTACCTGCTCCGTGATGTCGTTCATAACTGCCAACTGAACTGGAAGTTCCTTTGAACCGTCTTTTGGAGGCTTGGTCGAGGACCGGGCCGCGGGGACGCTGAGCCCCGAAATCATCGCAACGTAATCTTTCAGGCAAAACTACCCAAAGAGGGCGTTGTGCTTCACAAACCTGGATACAATCATTCAAGTATTATTGTCTATTCCCTGAGAAGAGAGTGAGAAACCCATGCTTGCTGAGAACAGAGTGAGAAACCCATGCTTGCTGAGAACAGAGTGAGGAACCCATGCTTGCTGAGAACAGAGTGAGAAACCCATGCTTGCTGAGAACAAAGTGAGGAACCCATGCTTGCTGAGAACAGAGTGAGAAACCCATTCTTGCTGAGAACAGAGTGAGAAACCCATTCTTGCTGAGAACAGAGTGAGAAACCCATGCTTGCTGAGAACAGAGTGAGAAACCCATGCTTGCTGAGAACAGAGTGAGAAACCCACGCTTGCTGGGAACAGAGTGAGAAACCCATGCTTGCTGAGAACAGAGTGAGAAACCCATGCTTGCTGAGAACAGAGTGAGAAACCCATGCTTGCTGAGAACAGAGTGAGAAACCCACGCTTGCTGGGAACAGAGTGAGAAACCCATACTTGCTGAGAACAGAGTGAGAAACCCATGGTTGCTGAGAACAGAGTGAGAAACCATGGTTGCTGAGAACAGAGTGAGAAACCCACGCATATGAGGTAGAGTGTGAGCCGCTGGTAATAGGCGACAGTGACTGAATATTCATATCACATTTTGCCAGACACCCAGACAAAGTATTACTCAGGATGACGTTTGGATCACGTGGAGCTGCCGGCAATGGTGCTCAGAAAGGCTTGTCACTCACGCCACACAACGGGGATTAGTGCACAATGGGGGGGGGGGGGCAACGGCGAACGCCGAAGCGGCCTGCGTAGCAAGCAATAGTGAAATTCGAACAAATAGCGTATGTAATTTGGAACAATTCAAACAATAACGTGTAATTACAAAGTTCACAGATGAGGACTCTGCTCTCGATCGTCACCGGGAAAATTGAAAATACAAAGTCTAGGCGCCTTATAACATTATATATATATATATATATATATATATATATATATATATATATATATATATATGATATATATATTTCATTCGCATATAGTCCTGGGGACCATTCAGGCTTGTTCGCATATATATATATATATATATATATATATATATATATATATATATATATATATATATATATATATACTTTCTCTTAATCTTTACCTAAATCTATAACCACCTCTACTCCTTCACCCTTAATTCCCAACGCCCTTAATCGCCACTTTTGTCCTTTCCCCTTGTTCCTCTACCCCTCTTGCCCCCTTTGCTTTTCTCCCTCTTCCCTTTCTGTCATAAAATGTAATAAGAAGCACTGAAACAAATTTATAGGTTTGTCAACATAATAAAAACTCCATGGAAATCACACCATAAGTTTCACACTTGACTACATGAAATTCGCCTAGGGAGCGGGATAGGGTGTTTATAAATAGCTAATATTTATAACAAATATTTAACGTGGTCCTATTCCGACCAGCCTATATGCATCTTTTATTGCAGCTTTCTAACTTTGCAAACTTTGCTGAGACTAGCTGTAAGCATCTGGCCTACACAAACAAAACTATTCACAGGTCATTAAGCTGAGATTGAGGTCACACCCGACACCTCCCCCTTCAACACTCACTCCTACCCGGCTACAGCCAGACGTTATGGCTTGCAACTGGGGGGAGATGAGTAGGTGGGATGTAAAAGAGAGGGTAGTTGGGAGGGAAAGAGGTGAGTGGGAAGGAAGAGAACAGTGCAGATGTAGTGGAAGAGAGAGAGAGAGAGGGGTGTGGATATGATGGAAGGGGAGAGGTGTGGAGGGGGAGGACAAGGACTGGTGTCCCAAAGCGTGATAGCGTCCATCATCTTCATAAATTACAGAGGGAGATAGTGCTAGGGGGGACTGTGTGCCTTCCCCCCTCCCCCCCTTTCTCTGGTCTGGGGGCAGTTTTTTTTTTTTGTGGAGGGAATGGTGGTGGTGTGGTTGGTTTATATAGTGACTGGTGGTGTGGTTGGTTTATATAGTGACTGGTGGTGTGGTTGGTTTATAAAGTGAGAGAGAGAGAGAGAGTCTAGGGAGATAGGAGAGAGAGACAAAAAGAGAAAAAATAGGGAAATGGGAGGGAAGAGCAGGAAGAAGAGAGGCGGGAGAGGGAAAGAACATAGTGGCGAGCCAGGGAGTGGAATAGGGAGAACGAGGGAACGGAGGAATGGAACAGAAAAAAAGAAAGGAAGTTTAAATAAAAGAAAAAATGCGGAAAACGGGAAAGAAAAGGCTGTAAAAGGAAAGGGTGTGGGAGAGAGGAGAGAAAGACAATCACCAGCACCGCTGGGTATAACCCCCCCCTTCCTATCCCATCCCATCCCATCCCATCCCTCAAGTGAACCATAAGTTCAACTCATTTTTCCCCATCAACAAAAATATATTTCGCACCTCAACTCAGTTAAAATTTTACGGCCGTCACTATATCGTCTAAAAAAGAGAATGGAAACCCCTGCAACTTCCAACAACACCGACTTTGGTATAGCGATTATATCGGACCTCGGTATACCTATTACATTAGTCTGTATATACTGACAGCGAGTAATATACCGCTTCCATCGAGTCTAGTTATACCAAACACGTTGGATCTGTGTATGTCAATCATGTCGGGACGAGTATACCATTCACGTCGGCCCTAGGTATACTCCTCACGTCAGATGTGAATATATCAATCCCCTATACTGGAGGCAATTAACTCTATGTAGCATATACCATTTAATTAACTACACCTCCCCTCCCCCCTCCCCCACGCCATACCTCCATTAAAGCTCGCTATATATTCAACCGGAAAATAATATATATACCTATGAATAACGGTCTAGTCGAAAAAATACAAATTATTCCCATGAGGAAAAAAGACTCATATCCAAATTATAGTCGAGTTATTGGTGTATGGGGAGCAAATACACAGAACAACACACATTTTGTATAGAATTATACGCATTTGGGCCACTGAATTATACCCCCCTTTCAACAAATTTACGATAACGTGAGAGCGATGACAAAGAGTAACTATATATCGGAGCTTAAGGCAGGTGTGGAGCAGTGTTGGTCGCTGTATAGAAGGGCCCCGATTATAGGGTGTTTGTATTAATGGCAACGGCTCTGTGATCGATCTTGGATTGTCTGTGTCCAGTAGAACAGCTGTGAGAGACTTAGAGAGAGAGAGAGAGAGAGAGAGAGAGAGAGAGACAGAGATAGACAGAGATAGACAGAGACAGACAGAGACAGAGAGAGACAGAGAGAGACAGAGAGAGACAGAGAGAGACAGAGAGAGACAGAGAGACAGATAGAGACAGAGACAGATAGAGACAGACAGAGACAGAGAGAGACAGAGGGAGACAGAGGGAGACAGAGAGAGACAGAGAGAGACAGAGGGAGACAGATAGAGACACAGAGAGACAGAGAGAGACAGAGAGAGACAGACAGGCATACATACAGACAGACAGGCAGACACAAACCATTAGACAGGACGAATTACACTGTAACAACCATGAAAATAGACACAATATTTAATATATATAAAAACACGACCGTTAATTAGTCTCTCTAATATTGTGTTCAGCCCTGTTATATCTTCGTCATTAGTGAACCCAGGTTAAACGGAGATCGCTCCTGCGGCCCCACGAAGCACCAACATGGGCCCGCAGGAAGCACCAACATGGGCCCCCAGGAAGCACCAACATGGGCCCCCCAGGAAGCACCAACATGGGCCCCCCAGGAAGCACCAACATGGGGCGCCAGGAAGCACCAACATGGGCCCCCAGGAAGCACCAACATGGGGCCCCAGGAAGCACCAACATGGGCCCGCAGGAAGCACCAACATGGGCCGCCAGGAAGTACCAACATGGGCCCCCCAGGAAGCACCAACATGGGGCCCTAGGAAGCACCAACACGGCCCCCCAGGAAGCCCAACATGGGGCGCCAGGAAGCACCAACATGGGCCCCAGGAAGCACCACACAGGGCCCCAGGAAGCACCAACATGGGGCCCTAGGAAGCACCAACACGGGCCCCCAGGAAGCACCAACATGGGCCCCAGGAAGCACCAACATGGGCCCCCAGGAAGCACCAACATGGGGCGCCAGGAAGCACCAGCATGGGGCGCCAGGAAGCACCAACATGGGGCCCCAGGAAGCACCAACATGGGCCCCCAGGAAGCACCAACATGGGCCCCAGGAGACGACATCTCACAACTCACTCCCAAATGGGCCACTCCTAACCGGCCACTCCTCCCCAACACATTCTCATTATCACCATTGGCCTATAACTTGGCCCAAAGCTATAACAAGTCGCTATCATCCTCCTCTATCATGACTTGGACCGGAGCTATAATGCCTGCCGTCCGCACCCTGTGATACATTAGATCCTGAAGGGGGTCAGAGGTGCGTGAAGAGTGAGAGGGGTTAGGGTAGGGGGAGATGAGGGAGGGAGAAGGAATGAGAGGTGAGAGAGAAAGGTGGAGAGATCGATAGGTAGGGTAGAGAAATAGGAAGGTCTGGAAGGGAAGGGGGTCGGGAGGGGGGGTAGATATGGGAGATCTACCTCTACACCTACTTTACTGATTCATCTACTATTTATACTACTACCATCACTCCGAATTGTTTCTTTTACTACTACTAGTTACTACTACCACTACTACTAGTTAATACTATGAAGTTACGATCACCTCGTCTGGTACCACCATTACCACCCCCACTACCAGCAGCACCACCACTACCACCACTACCACAGTCAGCCTCTACCACATCTTTTGCTTGCACAACCACACCACTAGCCACTTCTCTACCCCAAAATACTTAGCCTCACATATTCCAAATTATTACATGTGGTCAAATAACATTTTTAGTCTCATAATATCAATGTAGCTCATTCGCACACGGTTCTCCTGGGTAGGAAAAAATCCAATTTCCTCACGTGTATTGCCATTATATCTACTAAATAGGTGAACTGGCGGTTAAAAATAGGGAATTGGTAGGAGAGATGGAGAGAGAGACGGGGAAAGATATAGAATTAGGTTAAAAAATGATAGAGGAGAGAGAGAGAGAGATTAAAAGGTGAGATGATGAAACTAGGTATCGTAAGAAGCAACGAACGAAGGGGGTGAGGTAGGTATCGTAAACCATTGTTTATCGAAAAACAGTGTGACGGTATCGTATGTGCAGTAACCCTCCCTACAGTTAACGCCGTGTATCGTTAACTGCGTGACTGAGTTCCATCGCTGTGACAACTGATTGTATTCCTCATCAATGTTTATGTATGAATACATATTGTTGCTTGTTTTGCTTGCGCATGCCAAGTATTAAGGCCAAAATAATATTATTCATACATAAATACTCTCTCTCTCTCTCTCTCTCTCTCTATATATATATATATATATATATATATATATATATATAATATATATATATATATTATATATATATATATATATATATATATTAACAACATCGTAGCAAGATATAGCAGCACTCAGAATGATAAATACATTAATGTTTCCCACTGGCTCTCGGGTGATTAAAGGATTAGTGCCAACTCTGTTGACGTGTTTGCTGACACTATCGAGGGGACATTGCACAGTGCAAATGTTGCAGCGTGCATGTGTCACACAGCGATTGACAATATTGCTTAACATATCTTCCAGAGAGTGTGACTTCTGTGTCTTGCTGTACACGCCCCCCTCACTCTTAATCTTTCTTTCTCTCTCTCCAAGTCTCTTCTTCTCACTCTTTTTCCTGTCTTTGTCTTTCTGTTGGTCTCTCTCTCTCTCTGTCTTTGTCTCTCTTTCTATTCTTTAACGCTCGTACACATGCTTATCACTTTAATGGTATTTGGATAATACTCTAATTAGCATGATTAGCTGACAATGAAATAGTTAAAGCAATTAAACATAATGGGAGGGAATAACACTGATGGCTCCAATACTTTGCAGTATGCTCAGTAAACAGACTGCATTGCAATAATTACACAAAGATCTTTGAGTAATTATTGCAATGGCCTGCCTGTCATTCATTTTGAGGAAATTGTCAAATCCTGGTTGGGCAGCAGTTCGAGCCTCTAGGAACCACCCCAGTAAATGCAGTGGAATTGGGGTTGAATGACTTTTGTCCTGTATGTGCAGTTGCTGAGCCACAGCAACCTTCCCTGTCCCTCGTCCACCCAAACATTCCCCACTCACCCACCATCTCTTCCTTCCCACCATG